>JAXIVD010000212.1:52500-160890 GCA_036785275.1 Cancer borealis | reverse complement strand
CAATATCCCGTTTTTGCAATTCTTTCAACAATATTCATCAACTATGGTAATTATGATTTTCCATTTGATGAAAAAAAATGTTATATAGCAAAGCTAACCATTTCTCTCATATACTTTTTCTCCAGGTATGATGGAGCCAACATCTACCACATAGCCAGAAGTGGTCACGTCACCTGCAACACATGGGGATGGATTCATCTCTATGGTGTGGGAGAGCTGACCAGAATAGAAGGCAGATTTACTCCGATCAGTATCTGGAGATACTAGAGGAGGTAATGCTGTCTTCTGTGCGCTCATATGCTCTCCCATACCCTGAGAAGATCATCTTCATGCAGGACAACTGCCCCATCCACACTGCGAAAATCATCAAGCGATGGTTTGCAGAGCAGCGTGACGTGGAGCTTCTTCTGTGGCCAAGCAAGGCCTGTGATCTAAACCCGATTGAACATGTATGGGCTAACATTGTCAATTGCTGGGAGCCAGAGAGGGAGAAAAAGCTGACGATCTGTGGGAACATGCACACAGAGTGGACAAGATTGAGGCAGAAACCACATATAATAAATAATCTTGTCAGCTCAGTTCCTGACCGCCTGCAAAGTGTAATAAATAGTGAGGGAGGCTGGACCAGATACTAATAATATAAATAAAAAAATGTTGGGACGACAAAATACGTATGTTTCATTCCTTCTGTAAGAGAGAGAGAGAGAGAGAGAGAGAGAGAGAGAGAGAGAGAGAGAGAGAGAGAGAGAGAGAGAGAGAGAGAGAGAGAGAGAGAGAGAGAGAGAGAGAGAGAGAGAGAGAGAGAGAGAGAGAGAGAGAGAGAGAGAGCTGGAAGAAGGGCGAGCATAAGGCCCCTTAATAATAATAATGATAATAAAAATAATAATAATATTAATGATAATAATGTGAGAGAGAGAGAGAGAGAGAGAGAGAGAGAGAGAGAGAGAGAGAGAGAGAGAGAGAGGAGAGAGAGAGAGAGAGGTAGGTGTGTGTGTGTGTGTGTGTGTGTGTGTGTGTGTGTGTGTGTGTGTGTGTGTGTGAGGAGTAGCATCAGCTGACAGACAGCAGGGACTATCAGGTCACCTGACACCTGACCTGACTCGTCTCTTCAAGCCAACTACACCCATCAAGCATCCACCTACAAACATTAACTGTCCACCCCAAGTTTTGTGAAACAAATCGTAACCTGTAAATCCCATGTATACACCACATAACTACATTTTGTTCACCATAAGGCGCTAACACTGGCTTGACGCCGATAAGTTTTTTTTTAACAATGTATTTTTGTGAATAAAAGTATTGAATCTGAATCTGAATCGAAAGAAAAAAAAAAGAGAAAGAAAGAAAGAGAGAGAGAGAGAGAGAGAGAGAGAGAGAGAGAGAGAGAGAGAGAGAGAGAGAGAGAGAGAGAGAGAGAGAGAGAGAGAGAGGAGGATTATTTGAGGATTATTTGAGGATTAAGATGAAGGAGGGGTCACTGGAGATCAGCCAATGACAGATCCCAAGAAAAAGGAGGTTGACATATGTCGCTTGATTCGGTATTTTGGTTAGGAAGAGTCTGGTATACTCTCCCTGCGATCAGTGTGAACCTTAGGGAGAGCCTTGTACAGTTTCCAGGGGATTGTACATGAAATATAAATTCAGGGAATATAAATTTACTGAACTTAAAAGGCTTACTGTAGTTTCTGATCACTTGTGTACTACTACCCAGTATGTGAAACCTGTTTGTAACTATCTATATGTAGCCTAACGTTTAACTCTAAAAAGTATAATCACCTTAAAGATGTGGTAAGGCGAAGCACTAGTGTGTAGAGAGAGGAGTTGAGCCTTGGTGGTGATGAGATGAATAACAGTGGTGGCGGCCCAGGTCTCCAAGCATCCACCACCACACACCACCTTGCCATCCACCACTGCCATCCGCAAAGCAGCCAAACAACTCTCAGTAGTCTCCTGAAACATTACTATCTTACTATTCTTGCATGTCAGTGGACTTCAAGTAAAAAGACAAAAATACTATACATTACTCCACTACTTTCCATGTTCATTTGCCACCAGCAAATGGAAAATAAAATCATGAAAGAAGCAGAATAATAATTATTTGTCCTAGTTTAATATGGAAATAATGAAATATGCAAGGCATCCTTTGTGTCAAATCTGTATGGTTAATAATTTCATTATTATATTCTGCTCCATAAATATAAAACAAAAATTATGTATAAACGGATGAATTTCAATAAGTGAAAGATCTAAATATTTGTTTCAATATGTACAGCTTGTTAGGATGGACCTACTTACCTTTAGTGTCGGCAGGATGCTTGGAGTGGCAGTGGGTAACAAGAGAGTTGCTACACAACCCTCACTGTGGTCCAGTAGAATGTAGTTCTTGTTATTAAAAACAACATTCTGTACTGAAGTCAGCGTTCCCAGCTTAACATCATTCAACTCACAAGATAAGTTGTTGAGGTTGCTGATCGCTCTGCAACCACTCACCCTTACTAATGCTTCAGTTGCACTGGTGCCAAGCCTCTCCAGCACCAAACAGCCAGCACGCTCCAATTCAAACTTAATGCTTGGGTGCACAGGCTTCTGGTTGGCTATAATGTTGATGTTCCTCTTCTTTAATATAGACAAGATACTGGCCAGGACCAGGGACCTAAAGTTTTCCTCCTTAGAACCTGACCCTGTCCAGCTAACAGCAGCTCTCTCTTCTGTGTAAGATAGTGCCACTGTGAACAGAAGCAGCCTCACCTCATCCTGTGTTCCAATCTCCTCTACTCTAGTTAGGGACACATCAGGGTTCCGGTACAACACACCCTCAAAGATGCACCCTGGAGAGGATGGTCCGTCCTCCTGTGTGGTAATGGAGACATGTCCAAAGCCATGAGATGCATATTCACCAGGAATACTCTTAAGGAATGCACGGACTATGTTGATGCTGAGCTCATTCGTTTCAGACTGGGTGAGGCCTAAACAACTCTTGGCTCCTATTATAGTTTTCACAAAAGACACCACTTGATCCATTTCACCAATATCAAGTTCCATCACCACCTGGTTTGGGAATTTGTTGAGCTGCTCCATCAGCTGGGATACAATCCACTCAGAGACACAACTCACAATTAAGTGTGACATCTCTTCCTCACACTTCAAGGCTTCTTCCAGCAGTCTGACACATAACAAGCCAGTGTACAAACCATTAAGGCCACAGGAGGAATTCTGAGCACTGATTAGTGCATTGATATATTTTGTGGTAGGGTGGGCAAAAGAGAGCTCTTTAACAATTTCTGATGAAGAAGATACAAATGCTTCCCTACCTACAGCATTACTAATCAAAACAGAGCCACCCTTTGGTCCATAGACTGAGAGGAGAAGCCTCCTATAGCTAGCCAGCATGGATAAGTAGGATGGGTGAGTCACACTATGACAAAACACTCCTTTCACACGCTTCTCCTCTAACACCGCACCGGACATCTGAAACACAAAACATGTTCAGTAAATTTATTCACTAAACAGAACTCAATTAAACAATAACACAAATATACATGAAAGAATCTACAATTGCTTCTGTGAATTTCATCCTCTCAGGTATGGGGAGCACAAGCCTGGTGGTGTTTTTGCTGCTATGTTCATCTAGCTATTCTTTCCCTATATACCATACTAACTCTAATTATCCACAACTGTTTATCTTAGACTTCATCTATTAATCAATTAAAAAAGGATGGATAGACTACCGAGTTGCTTAATGTCCCCACTGTCCTGCCTAAAGGTGTGTCCACACGGGCGAACAATGTTCGACAGACAAACATTATTACCATATCATAGGTAAAGCAAGATGACGTCATAAGCGTTGAATCAATGGAAATAGATCTGGCAACAAAAGTGGTACCAGATGAGGTTGTATACCACTGTTTTTACTCTGCTCACAAGGCAAATACCGGCAGACAATGTTCAAAGGTGATGTCCGCTGGCAACACACACATATTCAAGTCAGTGTGTAGACTTGGGCAACAGGTGGCTGTTGTTAACGATAGTGCGGTACATCACTATCATGGTGCACAATAAAATAAAAAAGAAAACCAAGAAAATTGCACTATGCAGCATGATAATTGCTGTACTATGCGAAGACAAGGTGAAAAGAAGGTAATGGTGCAAGGACTGGTTCCATAAAAGAAGTGAACGCTACACGTTTGTTTCTATCTTTGTAAACGTCTGTCTTGACGTTCCATAAGCATGGGTTCTGCCGGTATAGTTGGATTAACATCAGGGTCTCTTTTCTCTCCCAATGGCAACTTTTCTCCATGACAGACGTACGGCTAGCCATGTTGTCAGGGTAGTGAGAACTAATAAACTACCAAGACTTCAAAAATCTGTTAACCAAGTTGCTTAGTTCACCGTGTGCCTGGCAACATCGTATACTTCGGACCACGCCTCACAGCAGTGTCTGAAGTTCCGATACTACGAACACGGGCAGTGTCCGGTACACCTCTTGGTGCTCGCTTCTGACGTCATGAGCGAGCCTTTCCGCTTTCCATTGTGAATTGATAACAATGTTTGTCTGTCGAACATTGTTCGACCGTGTGGACACACCTTAATATTAGGACAGTTATACATGGGCTTGTGGATGAAGCTGGTAATCCATGTCAAGTTCTTCCCTACAATGACATTACTTTATCAAAGTGCATGATGCAATTGTCACAACACCATAGATATCATGAATGAAGCTGGTATATTGCAGTATACAGCTGTAACATTAGTAATGTCTCGAGGTTCTGGGTGTCTGAAATTGTAATCAAAACAAGACCATTGCTACACTCCTCAACTCATCTTCACAACTTGCTTTTCTTAAATGCTTTCCTCCATACATATATGTACAGTTTTAGTGTGATAATCTAAGGAGCTTAACCCAACAGAGCCTTTGCTATGCACTAACCTAACAATTAATACTCTCTAATTGCCTCTGGAAACTTGCCTTAAATAATGTTTTCTTAATAACGACCTTTAATGCCAAACCATTTCCAAGATTATACCACTCATGATTATATATATTATTTCATTTGGAAGTAAAAAAAATCAATAAAGGACTCAGTTTACCTTCACTGTTACAGGAATTACTCCCTTCCTATTCTTCTTTCTTAAGTCCCATTTTGTTCTTCATTTCTTCGCCAAGGTATTTGGCACCCTGTGGAAGGAACAAAAGGGTGAAAACACACACACACACACACACTAACATAATTAATAGTATGTAACCGACAGTGTATTGTAGTGAAGATGAATGCACAGATGAACAAAAGGAGGGGGGTGAAAGAGAGAAAGAAAGAGAGAGAGAGAGAGAGAGAGAGAGAGAGAGAGAGAGAGAGAGAGAGAGAGAGAGAGAGAGAGAGAGAGAGAGAGAGAGAGAAGTAATCCATTAATTGAATATGTGTAGGGCATAAATAAGATCCATTAACATGAGAGTTCCAACTTACCTCAATGACAGGAAGATCTCGGCGCTGGTGTTTTGGCACGAACACTTCTATGTCCTGCACCTTCTGCCACCCATAGTGGACGCCCAGCATCACAGGCAGCATCACAACCAGGACTATGTTACGACGCAGGAACTCTCGCGCACGACCCAACCCTGTCCCCATTCTCTCTTGGATGTGTGGAAGGCTGCTCCTCAAAAACACCTACCTTGTTTTTGTTCTTACTTTCTGTAAAAAATTGGAATCTGTTAGCTATGAATGTAGATTTTAGTTTACCATCTCTCTCTCTCTCTCTCTTTGTTCGTTCATCTCTTGGTTCATCTTCACTACAACACACAGTCAGGGTGGATGTATTTGAAGCCAGGTGTGGGTAGCAGATTAGACCTGGATTTTTTACTTGGGTTTTGACCTGATGATGTCACAAGAGTAGGCGGATCTTCAGGTGTTCAGTGCATTAAATGATGTACTCTTATTCGATATTAACAAGCTACAAAATAGTATTTAGAAAAACTGGGCCTAGCATCTAGTTCAGTAGTATTCATTGCGCGGCTCGCGAGCTGCTGATGGCTCGCGACGACTCAATTTGCAGCTCTCAAAAAAAAAATAATAATAATAATAATAAAAAAAAAAAATAATAATAATAATAAAAAAAAAAAAAATAATAATAATAATAATTATTCATGTAAAATACATATTTTCAATGAGATGAGATGGAAGACAAAGTCACAGTCAGAGATAACATTCTAACATCCCTACCCTATACAGAAATCGTACGCGTCCACTACGGGAAAATCTGATGAGCGACACGTCTAGCCCTCGGCGATCTTACTAAATCAGTTGAGTTCAAGCTTTCTTATTTACTATATTGCACTAGCAGCCCAGTACTACTTAATTTAGTTGAGTTATACTAACTTGCAGTAGATGTGGCTCTCTCAATGAAAGTGTTTTACCAAAGTGGCTCTCTTGCAAAAATTAGTGAATAACCCTGCTCTAGTTCATAATATTTAGCTGCATAAATTAATTGCAGTAAGACTACTCCAATATTAAGATATCTGAAGGAAAATAAAAGTATAAACATATTACCTCACTTTTTTTGGATCAACTCTGTAACTTTGTTAATTTTGTTTCCATTGAATTTTCAATAACTTTCAAAATTGGCATTTTTTTTTTTTTTTTACATGATTTGTACTAATAATGAAAAAAGTATTTAGTGAACATGATGCCGTGATGGGTGAGCTTTGCTTCTGACAGGAGATGAGACCACACCCATCACCACCAATCATGACATCTGCTTGCAGTAGTTTTATTTTCTTGGCCATTTTGATCACCTAGCTTCCTTCTTTATCGAAAAATGTTCAATACCAAAAACATCTGAAAAGTAAACTGATTTTCCAACAGGCTGAAAATTCAATGTGAGCTAAACTAGAAGGGTTAAAGTGAGTTGAATGAAAAATAAGTGAAATAAAATGTTAATGAACTAAGTATTTTTCTTCAATTATCTAAACGTAGAGGTAGTCTTACTGTAATTAACTTATGCTCGTGATATTCAGCAATGTATCATGAACATGATGGTAAGATTGTTTTTTCTAAATATAATGTGGTAGCTTGGTAACAGCTCTTTAAGTCACCACCACAACGATGCATCTTTATCTATCTTCTACCGCTATTTTCTTGTGAACTTGCTAACTGCATGCCTCGCTGCACAAGACTTGCTACTTCTCATCCTTATTCTGTCCATCTACCTAATGCAAGAGTTAACCAGTATCTTCACTCTTTCATCCCTTACACTGGTAAACTCTGGAACTCTCTTCCTTTGTCTGTTTTTCCACCTGCCTATGACTTAAACTCTTTCAAAAGAGGAGTGTCAAGTCACCTCTCATACTAAATTGAACTGCCTCATGTCTATATTTCTCCTACTGTCTTCTTTACAGGGTCTGGCGACAAGCGGAATAAAAAAAAAAAAAAAAAAAAAAAAAAAAAAAAAAAAAAAAAAAAACACACACACACACACACACACACACACACACACACACACACACACACACCCCGGGTAAGATTACAACAATTCAATGTACTGAACACCTGAACTGGTGAATCACGTCATAACTCGCCCCACTAACATAAACATGTTTGTTTGTTTGTTGTGTACCGAGTACAACGGGCCAACTATCATTACGGTGATTCCTTTGCGGAATCACCGGTAAATCCTCGTATTCTCGACGCTCGTTAAGATACCTTGTTATGGTTAGAGTAGGTACTACTAGCGAAAGAGGATGATGGGAAAACGCGTGACGTCACTGGAACTGAGGATATATATACCAGTCTGGGCGGGAGGTCAGTCACTAGTGTTCCGTGACCCCGCTCCAGACAGGTAAGCCTTCAGTGTTCCTAAAAGCCTTGCCACACTTGAAAAAACATTTATTAATATCTAACAGTAAATTGTCCTCCCGGATACAGCTGCCGAGAGGACCAGCAAAGGACTGTTTTTCGGTTGGTGTTTGACGAAGGCTGCATGTGGAGTTGCCTCTCAAACAAGGACGACGGCCAGAAGGACCCAGTGACTCTCAAACAATATTTGTGGCGTGAGTGTATTTTGGTCGTTTTTCCATCAGTTCCCTCACGTATAGTTAGGTAGGATAGAATAGGAATATTTGTGTTAAGGTATATGTTTATGTTTGTGTCGCTAAGGGTGGATAAGCATTTGTAAGAGCACCACCACGGATATAGCGAGTACTTTATTTACTTTATTCATCATTAAAGTTGTCCATTATTTTTATATTCGTTTTCTGTTCGTATACTAACGTCTGACCCTCGGTACAGTGGTTGCAGCGGTGTAGATGCAAATTACGCATCAGCCCACGTTGTCCGGGAGACGCTACAGTGTGCTAGTTAAGTAGGTAATTAGCCCCCCTTCCAGTTAATTTTTTATTCCCTTACAGAGTAGTGATTAGTGATTGGTGATTAGAATAGTTACGTAGAGTTAATAGTGATGCATTGTTTTCTTTTTTTAAGTGTTAGTGATAGTGTTAGTGGACTAATACGCTCAAAGTCTCCTCTGCGGGCACCTATCCCCAGATTGTTAAGTGAGTCGCGGTCTTCGGATCGCCGGGCGTCCTTCCCCCCTCCAATTAAATTTTAATTATGAATTCTCAGATAGACTTGTTAGGCGACTCGTGGTTTCCCCAGGAGGAAATAACAGAAGTGGGTGAACAAGCGCTTGGTGGAGCAATAAAACCAGTGTGTTCAGAAGTCGGTCATCACGATCAGAGGAAGATGGAGTCCTTTATTATTCTAAACAGAAAAGAGATAACACCTTGCTCGATTCGTTGGTGGTGCCCACGGTAATAAAACGGAAAGCCCATGCTATGTTTTTTAAATTGAAACGTCGGATGAGTGTGACGCGGGAGTTAGGGATATTAACTTATACGTGAGGGCGACTATGGTGGTGCCAAATACACACTCCTCCACTTCGAGGGTGGACGAGGCAGTTACTACTACAACCATCATTACAACCACCACCTCAGTGTCAACGGCGACACAATCCACCGTGCCGCGGACAAGTTAACACTAGTTGTGGGTGATGGAGGTTCTATAGTCGACATGAGCGAGATCGTGTTTCCTTCCGAGGATGAGGATGACACGGAGGAACCACGCAGAGCCCGAAGGCCTGTGAGGAATTCCTAGAGGAGTGTTGAGAGGGAGAGATGGTAGTAAGTAGACCCCTGGGTGGTTAAAGGAAAGGTTACTGCCTATAAAAACTCTTTTGCAGCGGCGAGGAGATGCCGAACTGGTAAACTGGTCCCGCAGCTGAAGCAGAGATCACCGCAGTCCTGGGGGCTCTGTAGTGCCCAGGTAAAGGACTGGAAGTTCACCCCCCCATGGATGAAGGCTTTGGTGAGACCCCGTCGAGGATCACCACCCTGCTCAGTTTGCCAGGACTGGTTGGGAGTTGGGTTCACCTATTCCGACCAGGAGGTCGAGTCACGTCTGACTCGGAAGTCTTGCATAGAGACAAGAAGAAGAAAGAAGAAGAAGAAGAAGACCGTTCCCGACTTATGTTGATAATATATAAACTCATGTTCTTACGAGTGTGAGAATACGAGGATTTATTTTTTTTAAAGAGGAAAGCCGTGTACCGAGTACAACGGGCCAACTATCATTACGGTGATTCCTTTGCGGAATCACCGGTAAATCCTCGTATTCTCGACGCTCGTTAAGATACCTTGTTATGGTTAGAGTAGGTACTACTAGCGAAAAAGGATGATGGGAAAACGCGTGACGTCACTGGAACTGAGGATATATATACCGGTCTGGGCGGGAGGTCAGTCACTAGTGTTCCGTGACCCCGCTCCAGACAGGTAAGCCTTCAGTGTTCCTAAAAGCCTTGCCACACTTGAAAAAACATTTATTAATATCTAACAGTAAATTGTCCTCCCGGATACAGCTGCCGAGAGGACCAGCAAAGGACTGTTTTTCGGTTGGTGTTTGACGAAGGCTGCATGTGGAGTTGCCTCTCAAACAAGGACGACGGCCAGAAGGACCCAGTGACTCTCAAACAATATTTGTGGCGTGAGTGTATTTTGGTCGTTTTTCCATCAGTTCCCTCACGTATAGTTAGGTAGGATAGAATAGGAATATTTGTGTTAAGGTATATGTTTATGTTTGTGTCGCTAAGGGTGGATAAGCATTTGTAAGAGCACCACCACGGATATAGCGAGTACTTTATTTACTTTATTCATCATTAAAGTTGTCCATTATTTTTATATTCGTTTTCTGTTCGTATACTAACGTCTGACCCTCGGTACAGTGGTTGCAGCGGTGTAGATGCAAATTACGCATCAGCCCACGTTGTCCGGGAGACGCTACAGTGTGCTAGTTAAGTAGGTAATTAGCCCCCCTTCCAGTTAATTTTTTATTCCCTTACAGAGTAGTGATTAGTGATTGGTGATTAGAATAGTTACGTAGAGTTAATAGTGATGCATTGTTTTCTTTTTTTAAGTGTTAGTGATAGTGTTAGTGGACTAATACGCTCAAAGTCTCCTCTGCGGGCACCTATCCCCAGATTGTTAAGTGAGTCGCGGTCTTCGGATCGCCGGGCGTCCTTCCCCCCTCCAATTAAATTTTAATTATGAATTCTCAGATAGACTTGTTAGGCGACTCGTGGTTTCCCCAGGAGGAAATAACAGAAGTGGGTGAACAAGCGCTTGGTGGAGCAATAAAACCAGTGTGTTCAGAAGTCGGTCATCACGATCAGAGGAAGATGGAGTCCTTTATTATTCTAAACAGAAAAGAGATAACACCTTGCTCGATTCGTTGGTGGTGCCCACGGTAATAAAACGGAAAGCCCATGCTATGTTTTTTAAATTGAAACGTCGGATGAGTGTGACGCGGGAGTTAGGGATATTAACTTATACGTGAGGGCGACTATGGTGGTGCCAAATACACACTCCTCCACTTCGAGGGTGGACGAGGCAGTTACTACTACAACCATCATTACAACCACCACCTCAGTGTCAACGGCGACACAATCCACCGTGCCGCGGACAAGTTAACACTAGTTGTGGGTGATGGAGGTTCTATAGTCGACATGAGCGAGATCGTGTTTCCTTCCGAGGATGAGGATGACACGGAGGAACCACGCAGAGCCCGAAGGCCTGTGAGGAATTCCTAGAGGAGTGTTGAGAGGGAGAGATGGTAGTAAGTAGACCCCTGGGTGGTTAAAGGAAAGGTTACTGCCTATAAAAACTCTTTTGCAGCGGCGAGGAGATGCCGAACTGGTAAACTGGTCCCGCAGCTGAAGCAGAGATCACCGCAGTCCTGGGGGCTCTGTAGTGCCCAGGTAAAGGACTGGAAGTTCACCCCCCCATGGATGAAGGCTTTGGTGAGACCCCGTCGAGGATCACCACCCTGCTCAGTTTGCCAGGACTGGTTGGGAGTTGGGTTCACCTATTCCGACCAGGAGGTCGAGTCACGTCTGACTCGGAAGTCTTGCATAGAGACAAGAAGAAGAAAGAAGAAGAAGAAGAAGACCGTTCCCGACTTATGTTGATAATATATAAACTCATGTTCTTACGAGTGTGAGAATACGAGGATTTATTTTTTTTAAAGAGGAAAGCCGTGTACCGAGTACAACGGGCCAACTATCATTACGGTGATTCCTTTGCGGAATCACCGGTAAATCCTCGTATTCTCGACGCTCGTTAAGATACCTTGTTATGGTTAGAGTAGGTACTACTAGCGAAAAAGGATGATGGGAAAACGCGTGACGTCACTGGAACTGAGGATATATATACCGGTCTGGGCGGGAGGTCAGTCACTAGTGTTCCGTGACCCCGCTCCAGACAGGTAAGCCTTCAGTGTTCCTAAAAGCCTTGCCACACTTGAAAAAACATTTATTAATATCTAACAGTAAATTGTCCTCCCGGATACAGCTGCCGAGAGGACCAGCAAAGGACTGTTTTTCGGTTGGTGTTTGACGAAGGCTGCATGTGGAGTTGCCTCTCAAACAAGGACGACGGCCAGAAGGACCCAGTGACTCTCAAACAATATTTGTGGCGTGAGTGTATTTTGGTCGTTTTTCCATCAGTTCCCTCACGTATAGTTAGGTAGGATAGAATAGGAATATTTGTGTTAAGGTATATGTTTATGTTTGTGTCGCTAAGGGTGGATAAGCATTTGTAAGAGCACCACCACGGATATAGCGAGTACTTTATTTACTTTATTCATCATTAAAGTTGTCCATTATTTTTATATTCGTTTTCTGTTCGTATACCAACTCGGACCCTCGGTACAGTTGTTTGAAGTTTAGAGGGTCATGCCTCACAGTCGTGGTGGTCCACCGCTGCTTGTAGTCTTGGTGTTCCTGTGTAGGAGGTCCACTTGATCTACGATGGAGTTGGAGGCTCGACAGCGGGCAGTGTAGCCAGGCACGGGGGGCTCATCTGGTAAGTTCCTGAGGAACCTGTCGAGAGCCGCCTTGAATTTTTCCACACTGCACCCGCTGATGCCTCTTACTTCCTTAGGGAGAGCATTAAATGTTCTTGGTCCAGCATGACTCAGACTGGCAGCCAGGAGGATCTTGACTTTGCTGGAAGTGTGTGACAGTAGGGCTCTCCTCACACATTTTCGTCCATTGCGGTCGCTGGCTTGGGATGCTTCACCACACAGATTGTTGGGGTCAGGCACCATTTTTTCCATTACGTTCCAGACGTAGATGGCTCGGTACCTGTCCCTTCTTCTCTGCTGGGAGTACAAGCCTAGCCTCTGAAGGCGTTCCAAGTAATTGAGGCCTTTCATGCCACTAATCTGTCTGGTGAATTGCCTTTGGACAGCCTCCAGTTTTTGTATGTCGCCTGTCTGGTGTGGCGACTATAGCTGGCTGCAGTAGTCCATGGTAAAATTACACTCACCAAATATTTACTATGTTCATACCAGCGCCAAATCCTACTACTTATCAGAGCACTGGTGAGTGAGTTACCTGACTACCAAGTTGAGGAAAACATCATCCTTCTCAAGATTAGTTTAGCTACTATAGTCCAGGGAGGGCGACACTCCCCGGCTAGGTTAGGTTACGATAGGTTAGGTTAGTTTGGGTTAGGTTACTTTGTAGAGTCTGAGGTCCGTATTTTGTCTCCATCAGTTTAGTCTAAGTTAGGGTTGTATCGTTGGGGGCATCTGGTTCGGTTATATAGGCTTTCTAAAAAATTTTGTTCAACCTCAAAAAATTGGTTTTTCACAATATTTTTTTCGGATTGCCATATATGGCCTGAATTTGCTTGCCGTCCTATAACACCGCTTTCCCAAGTGGTCCCCAAGCTTGTTGGCTGTAGAGGAAAAGAAAAACAAGACTATAAGCTGCCATTTTACCATGTAGTTACCAAGTCCGATTATTTAATCACCCTAATCACTAAGTTGTCTTTAATATGATTTGCGATTTATGTTATGCTACGTGAGGCGAAGCTATTGAAAAGAATCACCAACTAATATGTTACCTTTAAGAAATGGGATCAACCACTGAAAGGAAAATGTGGTAAATAAACTAAATCCAACTGTGTTATTATTGGTGCTAACCTTATCACCCAGCTGGCTCGTGTTGGCGGTGACACCTCTTGACATAGCCTTCAGTCAGTGGACACAGTCTTCGTTACTCCGCCAGGAACACTGTGCAAACTGTGCGAATTAAACAATCTTCATGTTGCCTTACGGAAGAATAAAAGAACACAAAACACCCGCAACCTTCCACTAACCAAGGAGTCTCAGACCGTCTACGAGAAAGGACATCACTATATATATAATTATATATTACATAATGTTCGCAGATAAACCTTATATAAAAGAAATATATAATTTAACCTTTCTTTAATGTTTTAGTAAGTCTATTATTTACATTATAGGTGAAATGAGCTTTACCAATCATAAAGGGTATCTACTTATATAATTTGATTGGTGACTGCAGTACCTAGTACCTACTCGGTAGCAATTTAAACAGAAAAAAATCCTAAAATATTTTCGTATGAATTATATAATTAGATATTTCAAATAGCTTAAAATACCATAGTGTGAGTGTGTGTGCGCATCTCTCCCGTCATTTGTCCTTGTGTTTACCCCGCCGCCCAGCCCTGGCCAGCCCTTCCACACCAACCTTCAGACACAATGGTGAGTTGAACTACTTGTCTGTAAATATAAGTGTCATCCGTGTACGTACTGGCGATCACTACACACCAGGCAGTTATTAAAGTTGTAAACAATCGTATGTGATATAGTAATGGTAGGTTAGAGAGCGGCTTCCTATTCAATTTATATGAGTGATGTGTGTGGAAATATGGTGTTGCCTTCCTATGTAGTGTTTGACTAAGGAATTATTTTTTCTTTGTTACATGAGTGTTTATTATAGCCTTGGTTACTGCTGCACCACCTTGTTCATTAGTATCACGTAGTTAAACCTGATAGTTACGTGCCATTACAACAGGGAATTACGTGAAGCCAGTATTTGTGCGCCGCTATATTATTGTCATCACCGTTTCGGCTTACTTGTCTTACTTGTCGTGAGTTTAGGATGATCATCACGGTCAACTTGGTAGTCCACCGCTTCCACACCTGTCATTTGCAAAACTAATAACAAATAATAGGAATTACTTGGACGAACATGAAATTTTCTGCATACATGAGGCAAGACAGCTACCTAACAACACACTAACAAGTAAAAGCAGCAGCAATATTATTAATACATTATGAAAATTTAATGAAGGAGAACGGAACACCATGCAAAGAATAGAAAAAGATTCGTTTCCTTAACCACTCGATATCTCTACCTTTATAATGCACTGCAAATTCAATCTCGGAAACTTATGAATCCTTACCTAGAAAATCAAGTACGTATATAGAATTATGGAACAAGCCCCAAGATTTACAGCAGTGGAAGGCTTAAGAACAGATTGGAGCCTCGTCATTTTAGGCAATAAACAAACAATTCCTTATGGTTAACATGCTCTAAACAATGGCAACAACTGAGTGGCAGAAGTGCTCCTTGGTGCTTCTAACAGTGACAGAAAATCAGTATGAACAAAACGGATCAATTTATATATGCGAAAATTAAATATTAACCTTAATAGTATTGGTATTATGACAACCAAACTCAAGGAAGCAGTGAAGCAATGGGACACCAAACTGTTTAAAGCAAATCAGTGTAAAGTCAACATTAAAAATTCACACTCAAGTTCAAAAGAGTAATGAAAGAAATGACATGGTTTGATGACACAAATCCAAGATTAATAGCAAAAATATGAGAAAAGAAACAGCATTTCTCACCAACACATCTGATCTGAGAGGTTCTCAAGTAATCCACATTTAATGCCATGTTTCACCAACAATGCAAACTTGTGACTGCTATTGATATCTTATAAGGTATCTATAGCTATTATTAAACTCTGGTCCCTAAAATTATAGAAGGAAAGTTATCAGGAAAAGAGAGTAACATTGTATGGTAAGATAGCATGTTTTGAGAACCACCTCCTGCAAATGATCCCTTTAGTCATACTTAACCAAGGTTTTGTCTGGCAGGTCAAGGTCAAGTGCAGTGACCTTCGTAACAAGAAGAAGGATGAGCTCCTCAAGCAGCTGGATGAGCTCAAGCAGGAGCTTTCTGGCCTGCGGGTGGCCAAGGTGACAGGCGGGGCGGCCTCCAAGCTATCAAAGATGTAAGTACTGGGCGGTTAGAAGTCGATCTGACCCTAAAAAAATTTCTGGTCCTTGCCCTACTAATTCCTAACGTTTCTCTAACCTGTGCCGCTTCATATTAAATTCTTCACCAACTGGTCCTCCTCCGTTCTCTCCATGTGTCCAAACTGCTTCAACACAATGTTCTACTCAACCAACCAACTCTCATAACACCAGTTCTACTGTAATGTCATTCAGCCATTACTCTGTTTCCTAACTGGGTAATCAACTTCATTTTTATACCCATTAGATCCACCACCTTCTGTAACATGTGTACTCTGCAAACAGCTGTATGTCATTGGCATACAAACCTGCCACCAAGGAATGTTGTACACCTTCAACATCACCATGGTGCCTACACACCTCTCACTCTCACTTTCATCTCCTATGCATCCATCCATGTATATGTTGAACAATCTCGGCGATATCACACAACCCTATCTGGTTACTGTTCCTGTAGACAACCTTATATTTTCACTTGGTGGATCATGATGCTTGTTGAATCTTTTATATTAATGTTCAATATGGTGACTAAAGAGATGACATATTTTGAACCGTGTTAAAGAGGATTGATAGGACGGAGGAAGGTGGAGTGAAAGTAACCGACCGTGTCCTGTTTTCCTTACAGCCGTGTGGTGCGCAAGTCCATTGCTCGCGTCATGATCGTCATCAACCAGAAAACTAAGGAGAACCTGAGGAAATTCTACAAGGTGAGCTGGTGTTTCCTGGTTTTACTGAACTTATGTATTATACCTTGAATAGTCCCCACAAGTTATATTATTATGTACTGGAGATGGATTAAACACTTGTTTGGGTGACTTGATCACGTGGACAAGTAAACTCACTGATACGAGGGTGGGCGTGGACATAAGAATGTAGGTAAAATTCATACTTGAGTTTTAACTTTTGTGTTCAATGCCATATAGACTGCAAGTATGAAAGTGTATGAAGGATTCAAGTGACTCACGGGTGTGACAGAAACTTCAGGATCACCCGAGAACCAGTATTGGTTTTGATGATAGTTAATGCAAGTCATCTCAACCACAATTAAAAGAAATAGACATAGACAGGACATGTCATACACTTGGCAATCCAGGAATGGCTGATCCAAATGGAGAGATTAAATGTGAAGGTTTGCTGGAGTAATCTGGAATAATGAGGCAGCAACAGATAGAGATTAATGGAAAAGGTTTGGAGAGGCCTGTGTCCTGCAGTGGATTCACAAAGGCCGATGATGATGCAGAAGGTTGAGGGTCACCACCACCACCACATTTTCATGATAGAGTAATGTATTTGGGTTTGAAAGGGGAAAGGTTTGACCCTGTACTTTGATGTGGACGTTGACAGTGTGTTTCAATCAGGAAATAAAGATTTACAACAAACTAAATGATCCCACAGAACAAGAAGTTCAAGCCCCTGGACCTGCGTCCCAAGAAGACCCGTTCCATCCGCCGTGGACTTACTGGTCGGGAGCTGCAGATCATGACCGCCAAAGAGTCCAAGAGGAGGTGGAACTTCCCCATGAGGAAGTATGCTGTGAAAGCCTAAATAAATATACAACTGTACAATTATATCAGTATAATATTGAAACCCTTTTAATTCTTCATACAACATCTAGAATATAGTTGTGGTGCAAAGGGTGTTATTGGAAGTTGAATGAGATGAGGTGAAGGATTAGGAAGGAGGTGAGGCATCAATGAAAGGATCTAATGTAAAGGCTTTTATGACAGAGATGGTCTCACTAGGGAAAGGAGGAGAAAAGACAGTGGGAGTACAGGTTTTCTTGGCAGGAGACTCTGCTCAGCTGTCATCACCTGACCACAGATCAAAGGTTCCTTCTTTTTTTACATTTATTATTTTCTTATTAGAAACACGGTCCTAGTGTATTAAGAGTAAACCCTAGTGGTGAAGTACACAGTGTTTTCATAAAACAATTTATTGACAATTTGAACATCGTTGCTGCACAATGAAATAAAAAACATCACATGTTTAAAATTTCATTGTGGAGCAACAATGTTCCCTTTTGCCGTAACATTCCTCCAACACACTCCCTCTCGTAGCAGCAGTCAGCACAGTGAGGCTGGCACACCCTGACACACACTTATGCCTCTGGTCACCACTCACCAGTTAGAATTGGTACAGGTACTCCAGGTTACATCATCTTTGAGCTGGTACCAACCACCCATAGAAGCTGTTTCCTTCTACCCATTCACCATCTAACAGAAAAACCAGGGGTGGTGTATTATCTATGTCTGGAAATAATTAATAAAGAAAAATAAAAAAGAATAAGTATCAGAATTGCCAGACTATTGGTGACTGGATTAATAGACTTATTGTACTTCTTGTGGTAATCATACATCATGTATTAGTACACCACATTCATATATTAGTATGCTGTGAATGATGGTTGTGTAGTGGGATGTGTGCCTCCACTTCCACACTGGGAACTTTACAATTAATAAACTATCAAGGAGGATGAAATGCATATTGCAACCTCTGTTACAAGTGTACAAATTAACTATATGACAAATCATAGCTTTTCAGCACTCCTCTATTAGACAGCACAAAAAATAGTCATAAATAAACATTAAAAATCCAACATGAAAGCAACCAAGACTTATTTTGCTGGTGCATTATAGTGATGGTGATATGGCAGCATCTCAGGGGCACCACTCTCAGAATCCTGCATCCCTTGCTGCACACACTGCCAATCAGCTTAACTTTCTTTGTTATAATTTACCTTCCATTCATCACTTGACACACTTGAGAGGTGCATCATCATGTTTTATTGCAGTGTTGTTGCTACAAACTCTTCCACGCGGTGCTTCACAGCCTCTACATTCTGGGGGTTCCCATGTTCCTTTTCAAAGTCTAAAAACTTCTTAAACACGAACCTCATCTTCCGGACTCTCAACTTCAAGCCAGTCATGCGCTCCAATACATGTCTGAGAAAGAAATGGGGTTTGTTATGGTATTTTTCTTAGCTATCTATTGATTCTATTATTTTGATTTGTAACATGAAAGTGGAGAGGATAATGGAAATAATTGCTCTCAACCAAGGAAAATCAATGCTTTAAATTGAAAGATAAATGTTTTGAATTCACTTTTGTATATTCCTTATTTAAAAATTTCAGCGTTTGCAGCCATGCTAGTTGACACATATTTTGTAAATTTCACTGCTTTGCACATGCATTTCACTTGGCAACAATCCTTCTTCTATTACTTTTCACCTTTGAGTGTAGATTGCAGCTTATAATAGAAAATGATCAGTGATGGTGATAATGTGACACCACTCCTTTGCCCTCACCTTGCTCCCTCAATGTCCTTCTTTTTGGTAAGAAGGTCCACATACACCCCCCAAATATCCATCCTCTTCCAGTAAGTGCTTAGTAGAGACTCAAACATGGTTCTCCCTCGTTCCATCTCACCAAACCGGAACTCAAGCTGACCAAACCGGTTGGTGAGCTCAACATCTGAAATATAAAAGATCTGAAGTCATCCTTAGTGTAGACATAGGTTTAGTATACATACAGCTAGTGAATAATGGGAAGAAAGACACAACAACATATGCAAAAAGGTGTGAAAGCATTTATAAGATTAATAATAAATAAAAATAAATAAATGAGAGGAGAGGAGTGGGTTGACTAGATATTATGGTCATTCCATGAAGAGGGTTTGTAGGTTGGACATTTCATCAAGGACAAAGAGTATTAATGAGACAGACAGACAGCAATATAAACAAAACTGTTCACTAAAGCTGAGAATACAAACTAGTATTAAGGCACCAAAGTGAAGTGTAATACTCACGATCCTTCTTGTCCAGGGAGTGAAGGGCTCGGTCTAGGTAGTGGCGACCTTCCTTCACCATGTTATGACTGAAGAAGAAGATGCCGGCCTTCACCCACACACTCAGCTCCTGACTAAACTTCTTGGTCATGTTGAAGTACACTTTCTCGGCCTCCTGGGGAACCATAGATTGCTTTTTTTAATAAATATTTCAATGTTTTTTGTTACACAATATTTCATTACCTGTGTTATTACACTTAGTATAGCCACTGAATTTCAAAGATTACCAAGATAAAACCAGTTAGTAATGGTGGTAATGAACACAGCTGTTGCTCCTTGCCTCCTGCCTCACCTTAATTTTGTTACTCTCAGTATACACCATTGCCATGGCAAGGTGGGTCTTGAGCTGGTCATTGGTGGCAAGAGCCTCTTTGTATGCTTCAGCCACACTCTCTGGATTGCCATACAACACCTCAAGTCTAAGCAATACTGTCCAGATGTTAAGTCGCTCCTCCTCCTCTTGTGTGTTGATCACCTGCAGTGCCCGCTGAGCCAAGGCTTTCGCTTTGTCCACCTCAGCACTCTGGAACACATGACAACTGATTTGGGGAAAACACTCTGCTGGGTAAAGGGACTAGATGCACTGGAGGCTATATCCCACACTACCCATGCTTAGCTATACCCATGGATTAAGGTATTTTGTAATCATGCTGTTCAGGACCTAGTGTATGTGATGGGAATGTTTCTGTTAAGTCAACTCTACCTACACATAATAATGGCCCACTATATTTCTACCATTACCCATTATCCTTCTGTGCATAATTTGCTTACTAATGCCAAGGATGGTGGAACAACTTTAGAGTGTAAGGTACAGTACCTCAAGATGAAAACTGATGAACTGTATCCAAACAGCAGAAGAGTTAGGACTGCTCTGTAGGAGTGCCTCAAACTCCAACGCTGTCTGTGGAGTACGACTTTCTTCCAGTCTTGACAGCTCCAGTTGGTGGAGGCGTCGCTCCTCCTCTTTAGCCACAGCTACATGGTCTGACCTCCTGACCTTTTTGATCTTTTTCTGTTGGGAAAAAAGCCTCATGAATGATGTTAAAATGAAAAAATGACAATGTAACCCTAGTTTTTTTTTCAACATTGTGATCCTTCCACCTTCCAAGTGGCATTCCTTTTCCACGAGGACCTTCGATTTCATTCATATAGTCTTTACTCTACACTCTTCCTTCTTTTTAAAATTATCAAACCAACTCAATGTATATTTTTGCACCCATGCCACCACTCCCTTTGCAAAAGTTTCCATACTGCAACTTTCATACACACTTTCACAACTTTCACTCTCTCGCAACCTCACTCCACATGACGCTTACAGTTAGCTCATTTATACAGCATGCACTCTTGCTTGCTGCACCTGATTTCATGTCAATTTCTGTGATCCACATGTCAGAGTTGACAGGAGAATACTATTCCTTGAACCTCTCTTTACCTCCATGGATGCATTCCTTTCTCTCATAACCCTTGCAAGTGATCCTGTGACACACTAAGTTTTTCCTTATACTACTCCTTTACCCTATCCTTTCATCTTATAACTGATTTTTCTCTCCTCCTAAGACCCTCAATTTCAATAACATTATTATAATTTCTAGCATATCCAGATTTTATTTATTTCTTCTTCAAAAGACAGATCCATATTTACCTTGTGCGTGTCCTCATCCTCACTTTCCGAAGACTCGTCCACCATTTGAGTGTCGGGTGTGTCTGGAACATCCCACACAAAGCCACTCTGCACTGTGAGGCAAGGCTTCAGTGTGGCACATTCATTCCCTTGCTGCTCCTCCTCCACTTCACAGTTATTTGCCTCCTGTTCCTGAAAGTGAATGCAACTCTTAATACAGTAATGCAATTATCATTTACTTCGTTTTACTAATAGTTTTAAGTTTGAATGCCAATATCATCATCACTGATGCATCAGTTTTGCGAATATGTCACAGCTTCATAATGCTTCATTAAAACCAGTTGATAAGTACTTAGTCTACTTATCAATATATTCTAAAATAAAATGTGTTCTTTGAAACTCTCCTGGGTAGAAGTTTCCATTTACTCTTGTCCTGATACTTGACGCTAACTTGTTCTTACTCTCTCAAACACCATCCACCACAATGAAGCAAACAACCTAACTAACCATGCAATGAACCTGTTGTGACTCCGATAACTTTGTAACAACACACAATATAACTCCATGGAATTAAAAGTAAGTCAGGAACAGAAGAGGATAATAGTGAATCTATAGTGTATCTTGCCACTCACCTCACTCATTTGGTGTGTAGGAGAGTCATCCTCTTGGGCTTGTTCTGGGTTGTCCACTTTTTTAGTTTTTAATTTTTTAGATTTCTTTGTTTCCTTGCTTTCCAATTCTCTTTTCTTAGTGATGTGCTGTGTTTTCTCTCTGGTCTGAGAGATGGTACTGTCCACGGGTTGTGTTGATACTGTTTCAGTGTGTTCCATGTCTTTGCTGATGCTCTGTTCAATGATCTCACTATTTTCCTCATTGTCTGTCAGCTCTTCCTTCAACTCACTGTCTGTCTCTCCCTCAGGACTAGGATTGAAAGTGATCTGTGGTAGTATGGAGGTGAGGTTGAGGTCCTGCCCCTTGTCATGGCACTTCAACATGCCCAGCACCAGTGGTCCTTCTACATGCTTCACCACCACCCAACACTTCTTGCCAACACTATTCACACAACCACCACTAAACATATTCAAGTGGATCGCTGTGGGTAGATAGGCCACTGTTCCCTTACATTCACTCTTCATAATGACCATAGTGAAGGAATTCTTGGCCAAAACAACTTCACATTTAACTTTCATTCCAATTTTCAGCTCAGTTTTATTCAAATGTATATTGAACATTAAATTTGGTTTTAAGGTGAGCTCTAGACACTTTTCTTCTTGATTACAATGGAGGACACAAGCTTTGACTTTCTGTCCAACCTTGAGTGTATCCTTGCCACAATGGTACCCACTCGGCACCACTCCTATCAGACCACTGTTTTTTATCTTGACATGAACCTCTTGGGGAGTAACCTCAGTCACTAATGCTACTACCTTGTCCCCCACTGCGAACCTTGAAACTTGTCCTTGGCCTCCACACTTCAACAGTCCTCTTGTAACCATTTGTTCACTCTTTAGATAACTGTATAGCAGCTGAAGACTGGACTGTGTTGCATTCCTAACATTTTGTTTTAGTGATGTGGTCAATATGGGACGACCTTTATCATCTTTGTCTTTAAATGAGACATAGAGAGATTGTCCGATACATATTTCCATGTCTTTGGTTTCAGTCTGCTGGCCAGGAATGACTAAATTCTTAATGTGTACAAGAGCTCTGTTTCCTGTGTTACCTGAGGGAATCATGACAAAGAGTCCATAACTCTTAATGTCACAAACAACAGCTGGATAACTCTCCTTGAGCATGAGGTCTGGGTTGTGCACAGCCTCAGAGTTGCCGTGATCAAGCCAGAAACTCACAGACGGCTTCAGGGTGAGTGTAATGGAGTGAGATGATTTACTGAACACCACAGCATTTGTTATCTCATCTTTTTCCTTAATTAGTTCTTTTAGTAGTTTACATTTAGTTGTATCATCAGAGAGATGGTGTAAAGGTATGATAGCTTTAGTGTTTTGGGGTAAGATGGTCACTTTGATGACATCTGACTCCACTTCATCCACCACACACTTCACTCGCGATCGCATCTCAACATTATCTATCAACTTGGGCGCCTTCTTTACTGGCTTTGGAGTATCAACATAGAGGCTCAGGGTAATGTTTTTTTTTTCCGGGTACATTTTAAGTACCCTACATCGAACAACTTGACCTTCTTGAAACAAGGCACCAAGACCCTCGGCTGACTGAACACCAACTTCAGACTTGGGAACAAATCCTTTCACATCATTAAACATGCCAATCAATAAGCCTGATGGCAGAATTTTGATGACATAACCAATGGTCACCATGTTTTCAGCGTCTTGAGTATAATCTGTGAGTATGTCTTCCTTTGCATTCACCAGCCTGGACTTGAGGGTAAGGAGGAGGTGGTTCCTCTTTGGGTTCACTTTGAGCACCCTGGCAGTGACTTGGCTCCCCACAGCATGCTTACGCTCGGGGTGCTTCACGGGGTTGTTGGTGAGGTGCAGTGATGGCACGTGACCGCTCATCCTTTGACTCACAGCCAAACTAGCTCCACTGTCATTATATCCACTAACTGTGGCCTCAACAATCTGTCCTGCCTCCAATTCAGTGTAGGCCACAAACTGTAACAAAATATTACCTAATATACAAAAAGTCTTTATTGTAGCACATCTGTCACCTTCAGCAAAACTATTGATGTCAATGATACCAATGTTTCTGATTTCTCAGTGTGAAGGTGAATTGATTTCAATGAACATTATTAACATATTCATTTATAATATACAACGTAAAGTAGCTTGACATCATCAGTCTGACATAACGTGCCAGGAACCATTGCCTTACACCACAGCTACATCAACGGGAATAAGGTCACTATGTTGAAGTCCTGAGGTGGGGATACAAGGATTCTACCACTGAAACTCCTGCAGGTTGTAAAAGGTGATGGAGTGAGGGTCTGGGAAGCCTACTCCCTCATGAAATGACAAGGTGCAGAAGGGGAGGGGAGAGTGATTTCTCCATGAAACCCTTTCATGCCTTGTCTTGGCTACCACACTTTGGGGGGGAAAGGGTGGCTGGGGCCAGCTTGGTATATAGATAGATAGATACAAATGAGTTGAACAAAAAGGAAAAAATTATGGAATACCAAGAGAAGAATAGACAAGTGGAATGTGGTGAGAGAAAGTGAGAAAAGTTATATGGAATAGGAATGGCCATACCAGGTGACACTCACTTTCATGTAATCTGTATTGAACCACTTGTTATGCTGTCTGCAGTACAAATAATTCAATTTTTATCTTTGGTCATGGTAATAAGTATGGATGGAAGTAAGTCATAATTGCTTGCATATTCAAATACATCTGAGGACAGTCAATACCTCACATGGAGGCAAGGAATAATGTTTTTTTCACTTATGTTTTGTAAGTGATTTGATTGATCTATCTTATGCTATCAATGCTATGATACTAAAGTACCTTTTCTCACATCTTGTGTGACATCACTGTTCTAATAAGATAAAACAATGCCTTTTTATCTCCTACATTGCAGTAGCTCATAAACTTTGATACAGGAAGGAAAAATTATTATCCTTCTGCGTATGCTAGATTACAAAGGTCACAATTTCTCGCCATATATTCCACGCCTCTGCAAGGTAAGCAGAGAGTAAAGTGTGAAAGAAGACAAACCAAAATTATCTCTGCCTATGTGAGGATTCAAACTCTGAGCTTCTTGGTTTTGAGCCGTGTAACTATATGTGTGAAGTACACAATTCAAGATAGGAATGTGATGAAATTGTAGTATCTATGTACACATAAATGTTTGACACTTACTTGTTGTTCCAGAACAGACTTTTGCAATGAAGCAATGAACAGTTGGTCCATGTGATCATACTTGATGAGGCGACAAGTAACTTTCTTGCCCACTGGAAAGTCTCGACTCACATGTTTCAACACTGTGTTATTGTCATTCAAGTGATTCCCAGAACAAAATCCTCGTGTTTTAGAATTGAGCTTCACATATATACCACTGGATGATGTGTTGTATATTGGTATTTCCCGAACAATGTCTCCAGTTGAAAGTCCTTCCAAAGGATCTGTGGCAGATCTGAAACATAATAATTTTGTTTATATAATTTGCTTAATACTGCACATATGAGGCAGACTCTATCAAAAATGGCTACTATTAAGCGATCTTACATTTTCTATCAGATTTATTACACTAATCCATACATTATTTGCCATTAAATAACTTTGTGCCTTTAAACACAAGAATGAATAATTCCCCATCATTATCAATTTCTGGTTCCACTCCTTCACTGCATTAACCTTCTTCTGTAGATCTTCATATCAGAAGAAGACCTTAGTCGTCACTAAGGTAGTGGAGAGAGTCTTGAAGCGTAATCAGTGCTTCCATAGTTAAGCTCAAATGTCAAAACTGATTTACCTTTGCCACATCACAAATATTCCATCCCCTTCAAATCCTTCATCTCACCAGATCATCTTATCAGACAAGATGCAGCAGAACCTCCCGTCAAGACTGTCAAGGCTGCCTCACAATTGCTTTCTATTCAACTCTCATGCAAAAGCTTACTTCCTTGCATCTAACACTCTTCACACTGTCCATCCATCACGTTCCAGGTCTCCATCTCAGCCTTACACTTTTTACATTCAATCTATCAATCTTTTTTCAGCAATTGTATTTGTATTGTATTCTCCATATGCTCAAACTACTGCAACAATCCCTACTCTGCTCAATCAACAACTCTCTCATAATACCAGCTTTCCTACGCAATTAATTTCTCACTCAATTGATATGCATTACTCCACATATGCTCCTTAACACCTTATCTTCATTACAATGTATCTCTTTCTCTCTGCCACTCACATATTTCATTGTTTAGCCCCATACAATGCAGTCAAAATCATTAATCCCTCATACAACCTTCTCTTTGCATTCGTTTCCATACAATCTACATTGAAACATTCTACTCATTCATCCCTACACCTTCCCTACTTCATTCATTCTACATCTCACCTCAACATCTATTCCTCCATTCATAGGTGGCTAAATATTATAATACATCAACCATCTTCACAATTCTTCTTACCTCTTACAGCAAACACTTTTCTGTAGCGTGAGATGAACCACTTTGCTGAGAGGTGTGACATACAACACCCTGGCCACCACATCATCCCCAAGACTGTACTGCTTCAGCTGGTCAAAAGGATTGGTGAGGTGCAGTGGGCTCACAATGCCATCAAGATCCGCTAGCATCAGTATGATAGCATCACTACGAATCTGAAATAATTAATGGATACAAGAGAGAGGGCAGGCAGTGTGAAGTCTACTGTATTCACATTGTTGGTGTAAAGTTTATGGATAAAGCACAGGCATGCATATCAAAGTGAAATAAATGGGTGAACACTTCATTAATATGTGAACGAGGTGATGATGTGTCATGTCACTTTTTTTGTTCAATCTGGATTACAAATAGAGATACAAAATCCAGGATTGATAATATTGAAGTGGAGATCGCATAAAATACATACACTTGAAGCTAAAACATTAAAGACATTATTTTGTTGGTAGTGAAAAGACGGACAAACATTGGTAAATCAAATCAAAATTGTTTTTGATAGGAACAAGATAAAAGTTATGTGGACAAAGGTACAATGATGGTTCTGAGAGGAGTCATATAAGAGATTTATCCAATTTGCTTTCACTACTGACTATAATATAATAATTCAACTTTATACTTGACGCATTATTTCTAACACCTAATAATTTCATGTAAGCTGCTGAAATACTTTAATAAGATGATAAACACTAGGATGCTATGAAAGGAAGTATGGACATAATACACAACTGACTACAGAAGGAAACATCAGGTACAGTTCATACTTTTGAGATGGTGGTTTTAACAGCAGTCCCAGGAAGTAGGAGTGCCATGTTGGCCGTGTCACTCAAGTCCAGAGTTGCAGAACTCACTGACTTGGGATCAGCACTCAGCTTCAGGTATAGGCTGTCTTCAGTGTTACTTCCTAGTATCTTGGTTATGATGCATCGCAACACACTTCCCACTCCAAGGGTGCCTGTACAGGAGAACGTCCTTGTCAGTCAAGGATACAGTTCAGTATCTAAATTTTTGAGGCATTTATAATTTTACTACTACAATTAATACTTTAAACGGCCCTACAGAGGGCACAGCAAGAACAGTGCCACGGTAGGTCATACATGGTGATGAAGATGGATGAAATAAGGGGTCTGGGAAGCCCTTCTGTATTCTCTCCTACAAAGGCACAGCACAGAGGAGGAAGAGAGAGTAATGTCTCAAAAAACCCTAGATGCCTTGTCTTGGCAATCTCCTTTAAGAGGGATATTATATATATATATATATATATATATATATATATATATATATATATATATATATATATATATATATATATATATATACACACATATATATATATATATACACACACACACGTACGGGACTTGTCTGTGTCTCCTTTCTTCAAGAATGCTCCTCTGATGCCAGCAATGCCAGTGTCCATTGTATATCCCTTGTCCTCCACACTGGCCACTGCACAGGGTAGCACCAAGCCGGTTTCCAAGGATGAAGCTGAGATGCCAAAGTTCACTTCATTTGGCATCAATGTTAGGATAACTGTAAACAAAGGAAATGGGTCAACATTAATTACATTGTATCTTCCTAGACCTTAAAAGGGTCTTTGACAAGGGTTCCATTCAAAAAGTATCCTATGGTAACTTGAATTACATGTGGGAGTGCACGAGGGGATATTAAAGTTGATGGACAGCTACATATACCAGAAAAGTTTACTTCATAGAAAAATATGATAAGTTGTGTTGTGCCCCAAAGACCAGTCCAACTCTTAATTTATTTTACAATTCAGCATCTTAATTGTGTTATGTTTAGTAAATATACTTGGCATGTAACAAAGAGGTTCCAGGTTTGAATCTCCGGATGAACAGACACAATTTGGGTTAGCCTCCTTTCATGCTTAAGCCCTTGTTCACCTAGTAGAGAATTGGTAGGATACCTAAGCTGTGGAGTTGTCACCTTGCAACCCGGAAGGATTGGAAGGTCAGCAATCCTGCTCTCCACAATGTTTATAGTCTAAGCAAACATTACTTTTACATTTGTGGTTGTGCAATTATGCAGTCATACCCCTTGGCTGCTGGGACATTTGGTGATAAAAGGTCAACATTGTATATCTTTGTAAGGGAATTAAATATATGGTAAACACAACCATGAATTCATCCCTCCATCCATTCGTACCTTTGTTCATGTTATTGATTTTCTCAATGGAGACGACACTTGTCACTACAAACTGTCCAGGTTGGTAGAGGTCCTGCAGGGCGTGAATGTCCTCATCATCCTCTTTATCATCCTTCAGCTGCAGCAAAAGTTATCAGTTATCAATTCATCTTTATACACTTTAGAAGTATCCCTTACCTACCTATGTGGTGACATCCACGAGTCACAGCACAGAAAAAGTAACAAAAAACAAAATGTAGAAATAGAAATAGTAAATAGATGAGGTGCACCAAACAAAAATTAAAACATCCTTATATAAGCACAATACATTTATATTCAATTCAAACACTAAAAAATCTTCAGAAAATTCCCAAATGCCTTAGATACGTTCCTAAGTGAGGTGAAAGCTCCCACCTTTGAAAAGAGTGCTGTGTATGGCTTTGATATGTGTGCCAGACTGACACTTCCCATCAGCTTGTGTGGAAGGCTCACCACCAGTTCATAATCCCGCACCTCCGAGATGCAGCCCAGCACCACCTGACCCACCGTCATTGTCTGTGGAGTAACAAGATGAACACGGCATTATTTACAACACATCACGGAATAAACTAACAGGCTGCAAGAGAGAATAACAATGAAATTAAGATTTGCAAACCTTATCATATATATTTCTTTCAACATCATTTGTAAACAACCTTATCCTCTCTTTAACTTTGTGTATGCACACTTTTGGTTCAAAACTAGAAGTCTTTGCTTTAATCTGTCATATAAAATCATTCATAAACAAACTAATTCCATCCATAAACATAATGAAAAGGTACCACTGTACATCACTGCCTCACTGTGTCATGCACTCAGAAAATGGGTGATTTTTGGAGGATCTTTTGGAGGAAAAAGTGTGTATTATGTGGAGGGAAATACAGTGTGTATGGAAGTAAGCCAAGGGTTTGACTTTACAATCATGGCAGGAGCGGAAGACTGGGAGTCCTATCCTCCTGCATGTGTGTGTGTGTGTGTGTGTGTGTGTATGTGTTTGCTGGGTGTTTCCTCTACATCCTCAGGGATAAAACAGGTGTGGTAAAAAAGAAGAAAAAAAATAACAATAAAATATTTTTATCATATAGGTATGTATAAGCATACTCCATATACCTTCAATAAATCTGACATGGTCTCCCAGTCAGTTCTATAACAGTTCTAAATACATATATGCAACAGACTTTTTTTCCCTTTTGTTGAAAATATACTCAATGTCCATCATTTGATTGATAACCTGATACAATATATACACCACTTCCCCTTCTGAGCTCAATGTGTTGTCCTTAGTGCAACAGTGAATGCAGTGTTACATCCCATCCCTCCTCAGCTACACCTGTGCCGGGTGAAAAGCTGACTGTCAATACCTGAAGAGGAAGTGACAAGCAGCCTGAGCCAAGCCTGCACCAATCATTACCTTGTAAGTCAAGGGCTGGGCATCAATGCTTGATAGGTGGTCTGATTTTTCTTTTTTCTTCAACTTAATTTCTTTACCTCCATCCCACTTCTTATCTTTCTTCTTACTGCCTTTTCGGTCTTTCTTTACCTTGACCTGAAATGCACAAAAGTATTAAGGTTATTGTTCACTAAAAGAGTTGATTGTTATAAATGTGAAGATAGAAGGAATGTTTTGGGTATTCAAACAAAGAAAATTATGACCCGTAATGACAACATAAGTGGTTGGGATCATGGTGGAAACATGAGAGGCTATAGAAGGGAAGAAGAAAGCATATAAGAAAATGCTGCAAAGGAATGTGGCAAAGGAATTGAGGGTAAGGAGGAGAACTGAGTAAAAGTCTTGAAATAGAAAGGTTAAGCAGTTGGTGAAAGAGAGTAAAAGGAAAGTAAATTAAAACTTTGCTATAAAGCGGAGTCAGAAGTTTAGTGAAAATAAAAAGATGTTTTGGAGGGAAGTTAAGAAAGAGAGAATAGGGAATATAAATGTGAGGAATGAGAGAGGATGGAGTTAATCTAAGTGGTAGCAAGGAGATGAAAGAAATCATTTTGAACGTTTAATGAATGAGAAGATAGTGAGGGAAGTAGCAGTGTCAGGAATGAATGTGGAAGCAGGTGGATAGCATGTGTGTGCAGAAAGGAATTGATAGAAAGGAAGTAAAGAAAGAAATAAACAAATACAAGTGTGGTAACATTAATAGAATAACTGTTCTATTTTCTGTATTTTGCTAAATAAGGATATTATTTATTGATAATTTTCTATTATTTTCTACCAAAAAAATAGACTGAGAATCTCTCCTCCTCTCCCACACTGTGTGGCCCAAAGAAAATGTACATCTGTGCATTGACGTGATGCCACCTCATGATACGTCACATGCTCCTTCCTCCCTCTCTATGTTGGTGAATGAAAACAAAGATCAGCGTATAAACGTCACAACTGATGTCACAATGAACAATGAATCTGGTCACCATTGTAGGGATAATACCGGATTCAGAACACTTTTTTTTCTTCTAATTTGCCTTGCATTTCATGGGGTGAAGTTTTATCCAAAGGGTTTATGGGTATGAAAACCAGCCGTGTGTGTCTAATACGACTGCAAGCATACTGTAAGTGTGACAGGAAGGGGAAGGATATATGAACAAGGTGACTTAAAAGAGAGCTGCATAGGATAAGTGGAAATTTCATACAAAAAAATTGTGTATATAACAGGAAACATAGTGATGCAGCATGACAAGAGTGACGTGCTTGAACCACTCACCGAAAACAGGTCCCCCTTCTGCTTGAGCTGTGTCATTGCTGTCCTGTAACAAAAAAGGAACCAATAAACACCTTATCTTGTCTTGTCTTGTTGTAATTTTAGGTATTACCACCACAGCCAGCCTGGGGGCCCACCGCTGCCACAACCTCAAATACTGGAGCTGATCAACGATCGAGTTTGATGCCGCTCCACGTGAAGTTGGGCCGTATGGTACTGTAGGCTCATCTGGGATGTTTTCCAGGAATTTGTCAAGCCTCCTTACTTAATGTATGTAATCCTCAAAGAGTTGTGTGATGTATTAATTTTAATTAACATGTGTTCTAATTAAAGGTGAGGCTGCCCCCTGCTCCTTAGAGTCCCATTACAAAAAAATGTCCATACAAGGCATTGCTTGATTAAGAGTCTGGTAACATTTGAAAGGTAGACGATCTGATCTACAAATTGCAAATCTTCTTGAGTGACAGTGGTGTCAATAATAACATTCCAATTCTCTAGAGCATTATTGTGAATAAGTAAAATAATATCCAAAAAAATTCGGTAAATGTTCAGTTATTTGCCCATCTCATAATTGGATACACTGGCTATTTATTTCTGGGCAAAATATGGTGCTTTTTAATTTGGAGATAGTTTTTTTTGTCGGAAATTGCTAAAAAGTGACTTATTGCAATTTCATCACGAAGTTGCAACTTGGCCAGTTTCAGACAAAATCAGCTATTTCCAAACGATAAATGCACCATATTTTGCCCAGAAATAAATAGCCAAACCTAACCAAACCAACCTAACCTAACTAACCTAACTTAACCTAACGGGCAAAACAAAGCGTCCTCCCCGCGGCAAATAACTGAACATATACCAAAAATTCCGTAACAAGCTTATCGATCAGGGTGATAGAGACAGCCTTCCGGTTTTCCTTTACTTTCCCTTCACTGCTTAAGGACTTTGGAGACAATGATCAACAGCCTTAAGTGTTATGATTATTCCTTCAAAAGTGTTTAAAAGCCTTGGCAGCGGTACTTACTCTCTACAATTGATTTTAGTGTCTATCTTTGGAATTTAATGGGAGCGTGCAAGCTATGTACTCACCTGTATGATGCAACAGGCTCTAGTATCTCGCAGGTAGCAGATGGATCACTGTATCAGATCCTTTATCGTAGTTGACCTGACCTCTAATGGAAGGTGGTGGTGTGTTTGATGACTTTGAATGCCAGGTAAGGGTGGTGAGAGCCAGTTAGTGTAGAGTTGGTCTTGGCCACCACCTTCATGCCACAGTTTGTTTACGTTGTGTTCCCAGGACCCACGTGCTGCTGCTCATTTGGACTAATGGAGTGGACTTGGACTTGGGTTAGGGATGACCATTTGGAATATTGTAAATTCTTGTTCATCTCCTCGGACGGAGCTGAAAGAAAGTTGTGCGGTCTCCTTACACCGATGCCTCTGTCCACTCAGCAGTAAATGGGTACCGGAGGTTAGTCAGGGATTGTGGCCTGTCTTCTGGGGCGGTCTTGTTTGAAAGTCTTCATCGTCGTCGATTTCGGAGTAGCCTTTGACTAAGGTCTCTCTCTCTCTCAAACACACGTACACGTTCCAGTCCATATTTTCCTTCTCTTTTACTCTTAATTTCCCACCCCCCTCTCTAGGTGCCTCATGCTGGGAGAGAACATATTCAACATTATTTTCCTCTCCCCTAATGATATTACTTTTGTGGGCACCTTCCCCTTCTCTCCGGCTTTTCACATACCACACAACCCATCCCCATCCACACACACACACACACACACACACACTAGTGACACTTTCCCATTGCTCAATGGTCATCAGCAAAACTTTGCACCTTGAGAAAGGCATGAACCGGAACTTGCTGAGTGACAGTTCGAGACATTACTACTAATTTGAGTGCTAAACTACCAGGTAATGTGTGTGTGTGTGTGTGTATGTGTGTGTGTGTGTGTGTGTGTGTGTGTGTGTGTGTGTGCACTGGGGGATCAGCAAAACACTGGCAAGGTTACACACTTTAGGGCATACTCCCAGAGGCACAGAACACAATACAGTATCAGCCTCAGCACAACAGCACAGCAGTGACAGCACGTCTCAGCCTCAAAACCACTGCCTTCCTCACCCAGCTGGCCTCCTTCGCCCTCTGGCCTCTGCCCCTCTCCCCAAGACTGGCTGGAGACGCCAAGAGTCTTTCCCCTTCCCGCGTAAAAAAGCTCGCCAAATATCCATGTTCGTACTTCGTAACACTATCCCCCTTCTTCCCTAGCAGTCGACACGACTGCTCTTACAGCCTACAAACTAAACATAAAACAAGAAATATAACAAAATGCAATCTTCCTCGCGCTGCCACGCCGTCAGCCATCCAAGGAGACCGTGGTGCCTCTATATTAGGAAATACGTCTCCTCCTCGCGCTGCCACGTGGCACGTACGCCGTCAGCCATCCAGGCAGACCGTGGTTCTCTTCGCGCACAACCAAGGAGGAGTCCCCGCGCTGCCACCCCGTGACTCAGGCGTCCTTATGCCCACTCACTACGCCATCAGCCAGGCCATCCTCTGCCCAACTGCCACGCCCTCGACAGGCAGGCCGTGGTGCCGTTCAAGGAGTCCCTCCTCGTCACGCGCCGCCACGCCGTCCTCCTCCCGCACAGCCACGCCTGCTGTCCTCCGCCCACACTGCCACGCCATCATCCAGCCGCTGATAACGTTCCTGGAGGCTCTACCATGCTGTCTGCTCCTACCGTCCTCATGGGAGCTGCACTGGACATCCGGTTTCGCCAAAGAGGTGAGGGGGAAGAAAGAACTATACCTGCTGGCCAGCCACTTCTACCGCGAAGGCGACCTCAGGAAGTAAGGGTGCCATCACCCAGGCCACCCTGTCGACCCCCCTCCTAGGTTGCACGCCCTTACACACACCCAGAAGCCAGACCCAGCAGGCACGGCTCCTCCACTGGCCCCTAGAGTTGTCTACTCGTGCCCATCGTCTCCCTGAAGACCTCTGGAACAACCCGGTAAGGTTTCCCCTCCACGGTGCCGTCCATCGATTGCCATGGCTCTAGTGTCATCTATAATGTCCACTTAAGCTGCCGGGAGCCACGGGAGTGTTAACTGCAGCAACACGCTCCCTCCCCACTCACGTGCGTCACCCTCCTGCCTAAAGGTCCTGGACCACGGGCAACCACCAGCAAAGTCGTCCTCTCGGCCACCACTGCCATAACATGGGATGAAGGTGCTTAGACCCAGCCGATCGAGAGAACACGTCCTTCTCCCTCTCGAAATACGACTGTGCAGTGTGCACGCGCCGCCTCCTCTCACCTTTGCTGTGACTGTGTCACCTCTCTCCAGCCTTTCCCAGTTCCCAGTAATCTCTGACAGGTGACCTGACAAATTCTTTCCTTAGCGGTATGTTTACACTGCTAGTTTTTTTTTTTAGGAAAAAAGACAATAATATTTATAATATTTTTCATGATTATTTCAGTAAATTTAATTATATATGATATAAAATAAATTACTTAAATTATATTTCTTCCTTCATTCTCATTAGCCTCCCCCCCATCTCCCCCCCGCCCCTCTCTCTCTCTCTCTCTCTCTCAGTCTCTCTCTCTGATTCAATGAAAATTGTGACGCGACTCCCAAACACTTGTACCCAAGGATCTTATACAGATCCTTGCTTGTACCCAAAGTATATATACTATTTGATATAGTATATATACATGTACTTTGCTTGTACCGCAGGTGGCAGTGGGCTTATAGGATATGACCGCGAACCCTCTCTCGTAGATCTTAAAAGATCCTTGCTCGTAGCCCACTAGCCCTAAACAACAACAACTTTACGGCTTACGGCTGTCACGGTGTCACCCGATCCCTATCCTGGTGCGGAAATGTGGAGGAAACAATCACTTCATGCTGTAGTGTCCCCTTATTCCCATTCAATACTTCCAAGAAGCTAATTCCTCGCCCTTAACATCAACACCTTGGACCTGCCCACCCGGTGGGAGCGGTGGGAGTGCATCTCTCAGCACAACCTGCCGTCATCCGCCTCACCTGGACTGCCCTCAGGAAGACCAATCACCTACCAAGCCTGCGATCTCCTTGTAGGACACCACCAGGGCGAGTAGGGTCTAGGAGACTGTCACACCCCTAAACACCAACAACAACTTTCCTCAAGAAGACAGGTGAGCTACTACGTGTGTCATACCACACCGGTGGTGTAATGGTTAGCACGCTCGGCTCATAACCGAGATGTTCTGGGTTTGATTCCTAGGTCGGGTGAAGACAAAATGGGTTTGTCTTAAACGCTGTAATCTCTGCTCACTTAGCAGTACAATAGGTACGAGAGTAAGCCGAGGGTTTGTGACCTTGCAATAGACTCACCAATAAGACTCACCAATAAATTTCACGGGTTCCCTAATGATCTACATAGATCCTATTGCCCGCCTCCATTTCCATCTGGTGTATATGTTGATCAAATCTTTTCTTAAAAGTGTTGACAGAGGTAGCACTCACAACATGTTCTGGTAAGGTGTTCCATTCATTTATAACCCTGTGTCTGAAAGAGTTTTTTGTCTGTGTCTTATTACAGCGTGGTTTGTATAGGTGCTTGGAGTGTCCTCTTGTATTTGTTACATTAGTTTGGAAAAAGTTGTTTTGATTGATGTTTTCTAAGCCTTGAAGAATTTTGAACACCTCAATCAAGTCTCCTCTCCTTCGCCTATCTTCCAATTTTGGTAAGTCCAACTGCTTGAGGCGTTCTTCGTAAGAAAGATGTTTTATTGATGGTACCAGTTTTGTTGCCCTCCTTTGTACTTTCTCAATCTTGTTTATGTTTCCTCTTGTTTGGGGTGACCATGCTTGCACAGCATACTCCAGGTGTGGACTTACATAAGTCCTGTAGACCATACTGAAACCCTCCTTGGTCCAGTGATGGAACGTCCTTTTTATTAGACCTAGGATACTGTTGGCCTTTGATACCATTTTATCAATGTGTTCATTAAATTTTAAGTTATTGCTTAGCAGTACCCCAAGATCTTTCTCTTTTTCTACCACCGTCAGTTGTTTCTCATTCATGCTGTATTGCCTTCTCTGGTTGTTGGTTCCCACATGCATAACTTTACATTTGTTTGCATTAAAACTGAGTAGCCATGTCTCAGACCACTCCATCATATGGTTGATGTCCTTCTGCATACTCTGATGTTGTGTTGCAGTGGATACGGGACCATAGATTTTCGTGTCATCAGCAAAAATTTGGCAAGAAGATGTAATTTTGCATGGCAGGTCATCTATGTATATGAGGAACAATAATGGTCCCAGAACAGAGCCCTGAGGCACACCACTGCTTACTTCTACATTCTCAGACTCTACACCATTTATTTTCACTTTCTGTGTGCGTTTTAACAGAAAATTCTCGATCCACTTGAGAATGTTTCCTCCAATACCTTTTCTTCTAACTTTGCTTATAAGTCTATTATGGGGTACTGTGTCAAAAGCTTTTGCAAAATCGAAATATATGATGTCACTGGAATGTTTGAATCTTGAAGGCTTGTCAATTCATTGAATGTCTCTAGCAGATTTGTCAAGCATGATCTCCCTTTCCTGAAGCCATGTTAGTTTGTACATAATGTATTTTGATCTTCCAGTTTCTTTACGATTTCATCCCTTATAATACCTTCAAGAAGTTTTCCAATAATGCATGTTAAACTCACTGGCCTGTAGTTGTTTGGCTGTGTTCTGTTTCCGCCCTTGTAGATTGGAGAGACAATGGCACTGTTGCTGTTTGTAGTGACCAGTTAAACAGTAGAGTCAATGGTTCGGCTATTTCTTCTGCCAGTTCCTTAAGGACTTTTGGATGTATATTGTCAGGGCCTGGGGCTTTAAATTCATTTAAGGATCGAAGTTTGCGTATGACGGTGTCCTGATGCACTTCCATGTTTGTTAATTGTTCCACACAATTTTCTGAGTTATATGTAAATGGGTCCTGGACATCTTCATAAATTTGCTGGAAGAAGTCATTTGCACTGAGTTCAATACTGTCATTTTCTTCTGTGAATACAGATTTGAAAAACTTATTTAAAACATTTGCTGTTTCCTGCATATTTGTTGTTAGGGTTCCTTCTCTTGTCGTTAATTTATTTACATGTTCCTTTACTCTTTTGTTACTGTTAACATATCTATAGAGTGCTTTTGGGTTAGTTTTTACTTCTTCAAATAGTTTTAGTTCATATGTTTTTCTGGCTCGCCTTATTTCTTTGGTGCATTTGTTCCTTTCTTTAATGTACTCCCTGTATCTTGGTTGACATTTATTTTCCAAGTATCGTTTCCAGGCGAAGTGTTTGTTTCGTATTGCTCTTTTGGTGCTTGCGTTAAACCATGGCTGTTTGTTATTCCTTCTTTGCATATCTCTGTTCTTGGGTATAAATCTTTGTATTCCTTCTTTTAGAGTTTGTTCAATAATTTTACTCATCTCATTGACATCCTTTTCTTGTAACTCTGTTCTCCAGTTTATCAGCCTCAGAACATTTTTGAAGTTTTGGTAATCTCCTTTGAAAAAATTTAGTTTCACTTCTTCCGTCCCCTACGTAGGCTGAGATTGGTACATGTATTTAAATTTAATAACACCGTGATCACTTTTTCCCAGTGGCCTCAAAACCTCTACCTGGTCAATATCATTTTCCTCATTTGTTATGATGAGATCCAAGGTACTTGGTGTATGGTCCCCTCTCACCCGAGTGATTTCTTTGACATGTTGTGTTAAAAAGTTATCCCCCAGACTATCCAGAAACAGTTGCTCCACTGAATTTTCCGTAGCTGGTGTACTGTGTGTCATCCAGCTAATATTTGGAAGATTGAAGTCACCCGTCATTACGACTCCATTTTGCATGTCACCAATCTTATTCAAAATGATGAATAAATTTCTATCATTTGTTTCTGTGGAGTTTCCTTTCCTGTACACACAACCTGCGAGAATTTTGGGACCGTCTCCTTTTTTAACCCACATAAAGTGGCACTCCTTCACATTTCTTGAGAGATCATTTAATTCATCACAGTTGAAAATGTCCAATGATTTGTGAAAGTACATAAGAATTCCTCCTCTGACATCGTCTGTGTTATCTTTCCTTTCCATGTGGTAATGTTGTAGAATATCACTACACAATTCACTATTCAGCATGTTTTCGGGTTGACACCAGGTCTCCACCAAGAAAATCATATCAGGTTTTTCATATTCCACCATGTGTTTGAACTCAGGTAACTTGTTCCTGATGCTTTCACAATTAGTTTGAATACATGTCAGAGTGCATTCTTCTCTAGGCTGCTCAATGTTACCATTCATCCTTACACTATGCATAATTTTAACAGCATTTTCCTTAATTCTAGTGATCTCACGTTCCCTTGATAAATTAATAAGGTCACTTCCCTTTGTAAAACTAATGAGATCATCTTCCTTTGGCAAATTAATAAGATCATTATCCTTTGCTATATTAATGAGATCAGTTTTCCTTAGATTTGTACTAAATCTTCTATTTACACTATGTACAGATTGCCTTGAAGGATGATTTAAACTTCCTCCTCCACCGGGACAATTGGAGGCTGCCGCCTTACAATTTTCCCGTTTTTTATGGTCCAGTCTCTACTGCCCATCTCGTTCCTTTTCCTTTCTAATTCTTCTCTTAATTTCCTATTTTCTTCTCTTTGCTTCAAGGTCTGGTCTGGTGTTATGTACAAGTAACTTTCAATTGGGTACTCAGCTGTATCCAAGGACCTGAACCTCTTGGATCCTCTCAGCAGTTGTCCTTTTTGTTCTTCATGTGTCAGCTTTACCTTGAGAAGCCGAGGCTTATTCCTTCTGGCATTTTTCTGACCTAATCTAAAAGCTTGAGAAATCCCCAACTCCTCTACACCCAAGATGTTAGCGGCAATGTTCTTCACTCGTCTTGTATCACTTTCCTCCTTCTCTATGTTTGTCAGTGCCTCAGCTGATTCAGGTAGGTTATGCACTATTATATATTTCTTCCTTTTTTCTATTTCAAATTCTTCAGTAAGGCAGGTGGAAATCCTATCCTCTGTGTGTGTGTGTGTGTGTGTGTGTGTGTGTGTGTGTGTGTGTGTGTGTGTGTGTGTGTGTGTGTGTGTGTGTGTGTGTTCAGGACCGCAATAGAAATAAGTCTACGAACTTTCTTGTGTTATCCTGGAAAATATATTTTCCATATGAAAACATACATACATACATGTACAACAGGGCAGTAAAATTGCAGTTTAAGCCAATACACCTATTCCTGTTTTTCTTTTCCTCTATAGCCAACAAGCTTGGAAAAGCGGGATTATTGGGGGGGAAACAATTAGAGGCCATATATAGCAATCCCAAAAAAATAAGGTGAAAAACCAATTTTTTGGGTTTAGAAAAATATAAAAAGCTTATATAACTGAACCACATACCGCCAACGACACAATCCTAACCTAAATTAAACTTACCTTGAGGAATATAGCCCCTTGGACTCCCACAACCTAACCTAAACTAAACTAACCCATCGTAACCTAACCTAAACTTAACTAACATAAGCTAACCTAAGCTAATTTAACCTAAACTAATTTAACCTAAACTAACCTAACTTAAACTAACCTAGCCGGGGAGTTTTGCCCCTCCTGGACCCCCTCCTAACCTAAACGAATCGTACAAATCGACTTCTATCGAAAGCCTTTGATAGAGTCTGGCATAAATCTTTGGTTAATATTCTGCTCTTTAACCACTTAATATCTCATTACCTTTATAGTGCATTCTGCATTCGGTAAGTTTGGCTCAATTTTTGAAGCTCTAAATCTGCTTGTAACAGGTTAGGTTAAGTTTGGTTTGGTACGTGGTGACGGTGTTGGTAATTTTCTAGTATGAATAAATATCTTGCAAAATATTGTTCGGAGTACATTTCGCTCATTTGACTTCATTCCAGACCGCTTCATCCACTCCTTAAGGGAGCCCCGGACCCCAAATGAATGTATATATTTGACACGGTCGAAAATCAGCTGAATATTTTAAAGATATGGTCGTAGTGGTGGCAAAATACCCACAAGGTTTTACTAACTAATACATACATTATCAAACACAAAAATAGACAAGCTAGAAATGTACCAAAGGGATGTTAAAGGTCTTGTCTTGAGCATCCCTTCACTAGAAACAGGTGCAGGGTGTGTGTCAAACCATCATGCAGTGGTCATGAGAGGTGATGGAAGCTTATGGCATGAGTACACAACTTAGCTCCTGCTGCATTTATATGTATTGAAAGTCACTTGTCTGCTTTTGAATCACTTATATCACAATTGACTAACATATCACTTTAAAAGTGGGAATGGAGGGATAGAAAGTAAGAAATTACACCAAGTTCCTCTGCATCCACTTCTGTGGATTGAAAGCTGCTTCTTTTCTGAACTTGGCCAGTGGGAAGAGTATGAAATAGAATGGGAAGGTGTTTTCCCATATGCTTCTATTCCTTCTCATCATATCTAGGTGATTGTTTTTGTTTGTAGATATTCTTCTAATGGGTGATACTACACCTTCATCTGTCAAGATGAGTATTTCTTCAAATAGAAAATGGAGGCAAAATTCCAGCTCTAGGAGAACTAAAATGGAAATTCGTAGACGGCAGTTAATGTTCAAGGTGTGTGATGTGATTGGGGAGGAAAAGGAGGAAGAAAGGATAGAAAAAACGAGGGTTATTTACCTTAGAATTAAGTTACTGGCATTACAGAAGTAAATGGAGAATCTTCTGCTCTGTCCGTCCCTTTGAGAGAGTTGTAAGGAACATAAGTCAGAAATAATGAAGTAAACTTCATATCGCCTTGAGGTCAAAATTGTGTATGCTATTTGTATCATTGACACTATTATCACTATGAGGCAGGCCAGTGGTGTTGTGTTTAGCATGCTTGGCTTACAAGTGAGATGTCCTGAGTTTGGATCCCAGACTGAGGGAGACAAAATGGACTTGTCTTCTTATACTTTGTAACCACAGTTCACCTAGCAGAAAATAGGTATGCGATATATACTGAGGAGACGTGACCTTGCAATCGAGACAGGAGTGGGCAGTTAGGAATCCTGGCCTCCTCTATGTATGAGTGAGTGTGTGTGCATCAGGCACTTCCTTAATTGACCAGAAATGGTCTATGTCACATCCTAAGTAGTAAATGGGCAAAAATCATTTCAAAGTTATAAGATATATAGTTTTCATCTTTTTAATGGATTTTTGGTCCCAGCCTTATTTGTTTTAATATTGAAATAAAATTATATTTCAGACACAGGATCCACCATAACCTATAAACCAAAGGGAAGCCCGAACACACTGTTCTCAACTCTTCCCTCCAACTCTCCCTGATCTTAGGAAGAAGGATGGCATCCCTGACAATGGTTGGAAATTCCAGTCCTGCTCTGAGCTTCAAGATCTTGGCTGAGTGTAGGAAGAGCAAGGCACGAACCAGCCTGATGACGCTTCCACACCACACGGTGGAGCTTCCAGCCTTCATGCCTGTTGGAACACAGGTGGGTCATAGCAGCACTGTCAATACTAATAGTAGTACTTGGTTTGGTGTGGGTGGCTGAGAAAGTGACTATATTACTATATTACTACATGAGAACGATGAGGGATAGGAAAATAAGAGTACTAAAGTTTGTTATATCCGAGGCATGGGGTGCGCCGGCCGAACTCTCCACTTTGTTTGAACATGAACACGCCAACATGCATGCCACTCAGTCCACAGTTAGCTCTCACTGTGAAGGGTTGGTCGCGCTCGTGCTCTCGCCACTTGCTACCTACTATGTTGTTGTTAACTTTTGTCTAATGTAGCATACACGAATACACTTCAATTCAGTACCCCTGTAACAACTCTGTATGAACACGTCTTAACGAAGGAAACCACGTATATAGTGAACTCATTCGGTATTTTTACCGAACTTCGGATATAACATTATCGGATATAACGTCAAACTCCCCGCCCCAATTGGTTAGTTATATTGAGGTTTTACTGTACATGTATGTATGTATATACATATATATATATATATATATATATATATATATATATATATATATATATATATATATATATATATATTTACATTTACATATATATATATATATATATATATATATATATATATATATATATATATATATATATTAATATATATTGATAATTAATAATAATAGTGAATTCCAAATTTGTACCCCAGGGAACCATGAAAGGGCTGCTCCCCCAACAAGTGAAGGACGCTGGTGCCACCCTCATTCTGGGTAACACATATCACCTTGGGACCCGGCCGGTTAGTTACTTTATCCCACAAGCTCTATGTGTGTGTATCTACTCTCTCTCTCTCTCTCTCTCTCTCTCTCTCTCTCTCTCTCTCTCTCTCTCTCTCTCTCTCTCTTGTTTTTCTCTCATTAATGTTAAGTTCGAGGGTTAAACACTAAGCTGCATCTGATCATGGTACTTTTCTTAGTTTTTTTTACTTAATTTATTTGCTTTATCTCTTAGCTTTGATACCTCTGCTGTTTTTAGTCTCAGTGGTTGTGGTGTTCTAAGGAATGTTTAAACAAGATCAAGATTATAAAGAAAGTCATCCCCCCACAGGGCAAGGAGAATCTAACGCAGCTTGGTGGGCTGCACAAATTCATGGGTTGGGACCGAGCACTGCTCACTGACTCAGGAGGCTTCCAAATGGTGTCACTCCTAGAGCTGGCAGAGATCACCGAAGAGGGAGTTAAGTTCTGCTCCCCTTATGATGGTATGTGTTTGTATACTACTGTTACAAACAATTACGGACTTAGGGGCATAAAGAATTTTTGGCTTATAAGATGCACTTTTTTTCCTAAAAAAATACCCTGAAAAATACCCATGGGTCTTGTAAGAGGAATGTTGTGGGATGTTAGCTTGAGTAGGTATTCAATTCATTCTCTTATATAATGCAACCTCAGTACTTACCTGTTACATGTATTGTGAATACCATAACACTTTCAAGTCAACTAATATTGTGAACATGTGAGAATATAATATGTATATGAGCATATTTACTCATGTCATTGTGTATGGTCAACTAGTGTTGATGTATTGTCTGCTACATCAACACCATTTACAATTCTTTGTAAATCATAAATCTTAAGTGAACTTTAATGAAAATAATGACTGATGATCAGTGTTGAATGAAGATAATGAATAGTGAGTGTGTTCTTAAATGAAAAATCGGGCAACTTTTTTTTTTCCCCCACTTTAAAATTTCTTTCCAAAATCAAGGTGAGTCTCCCAAGATGCAGCATCTTATAAGCCAAAAAATATGGTACCTAGAAATTCAGATGACGCAGACGGTCGCATCCACACTTGGTGGTCTGTCCTGTCCTAGAGGAGAAAATATCTTCAAGAGAACAGTGAAACAGTCAGCAGCAGGACAGGTCCCTGTGCTATATTGGAGACCTTGTTGGAGGAAAACGTGGTCAAGATTGTTTTTGAACATATTTGTTGTGTTACCTTGCACAAGACAAGTTTTTTCCACTCCCTAACGACATCATTAGTGAAGTAGAATTAAGTTCATAGTGTAGTCTATGGTTCAGCCTATTTTAATCTGTCTATATCTTAGCTTTATTCCGTTTCTCCTTTTCATGTTGAGTCATCAATTGGAATCATCCAATTCATGTTAACATTCGTGAATCCTTTAAGTATTCTGAAACTATGAGTTTACCTCGGAGGTGTTCTTTCCTGAGTGAGAACTGGTAAAGTTATGCCCGACTCTTCATAAGGTTTGTTATGTAAGGACAGGATCACCTTACTGGCCTTACACTGGACACCTAATTTTGTTATGTTCTTTGTGTGATAAGGTGACCAAAATTGCTCCGCATACTCTAAGTGGAGTCTGACTAAGCTGATATACAAGGGTGGAATTACTTCCTTATTTTTGAAGAAAAAATTTCTGTTAGCTTTATCTGCAGCGTTTTTGCATTGCTTTGAGAATTTGTATTCTTTCGAATTTCATGCTGCATATTTTATTCATATTTTTGGTTTCTTGTTCCCACTTGAATATGGCATTTGTCAATGTCAAGGCATCTCCCATAGTGTTAGCTGTTACGTGAACTATTCTTAAATTATATATTCTTATAATACAGCTGTATGGTTTTATGAATGGCTTGTAATTTGAATGTAAAACAATGGCTTTTTAACCCGTTAAATCCGGGCTAACGTTTTTGGCCCACCTCCCCAGATCCGGCTTAATTGAGAAAATATTGAGTCTTACAGAATTGCATGCAAGCATTTTTATCATCAAGATACATGTCAAGCGCACATACTCCTAAAATATTTTGGTAATACACACGTTAGTTTCGCCACAATAATGCCGGGAAATTGGAGTGTTGCCGCGAGTTGGCAGTCCCCGCCCCACTTTCCCCACTTTCATTATTTTAACTTATTATTTATTTCTAGTAGTTTTATCATATATACAGACTCATAATAACTTATTTCAAAGCCATACTATTCACTGTACTTTATAATTTTCTACCTTACATTACCTTACCTTACATTTAATGAAAGTACAACTATCTCCGTTTCAAGCATTTTTTACCCACTGGGAAAGCTGGGATATTGCAAGCAATGCTACTTGATGGTGTTAGGTGATGCCATGGGGGTCCCATCCATTCATTCCATTCTCCGTGCATGAAATCTTTGAAAGGCTTCTTTAAACATACATCAAAAGGTTGCAGTTTACACTTGTTTCGGGGGAATCACTTTCTGCTAGAACCGCTGCCTGATAACCTTGCATCTTAGCTTGAGGGTTGTGAAGCTTGGGTTCAAACAGACTTGGCACAGGGTGATGACGTGGTGGGAGGTGGAGCCAGTCTCACAGCGAGTGGAGCAAGTGTCAGGAGAGATGGAAAAAGGGGGAGTGGGTGAAGGAGGCCGTTACTGCTGCCAGATTGCCAGAAAATGGTGGTTCAGCCTTACACAACTGGACTTGTTTGCTTTACAATAATCATTCATGCCATGGTCTGATTATCTGGTACATGACAGTGTGATCTTTCTCACTAGGAATTATTCTCCACTTTCCTATAAGTGTTAGTCTTTGAGCCATCTCAGTGCTTGAAAGGTAATTCCTATTGTTATCTTTGGACAGGCTCAGAGTGCTTGTTGACACCCGAGGAGAGTATAGACATCCAGAATGGCATTGGTGCAGACATCATGATGCAGCTGGACGATGTTGTTAATGTGGTGGAGACAGACTACAAACGCTTTGAAGTTGCCACACACAGGTATGTATAGTTATTTGTACAATGCTTGTGTTTCAAAATAAGGTGTTGCAATGATGGAAGTAGTGAAGACTATACAATTTAAAAAAGAAAGAAATATGTATGTGGATTCACTAGAGATGAAGCTGCATCACATAAGATTCATGCCCAGAGAAAAATTTAGCCTCAAGAATGGGAGATGGGAAGATGTTTTCATGACTTGAAAACACCAGAATTAGATCTAAAAAGGAGGAGGAAAGCCATGTAGTAGTAGGAGAGTGAAGGTTGACCAGACTCCACTTGAGCCATGGTGATCATTATGCTTTGATTGGTAAACTGTCATGTACTTTGAGTTCTTTGTCCACTATCAATCTCCATTCAAACCCCCCCAGAGTTACTTTTTAGATAGATTTCTCAGCATTTCAAAACACAAAAACATTAAAAAAAGATACAATCAAACATAGCATTGTTAGAGGTACACGTCACACAATCTTTACCTCACATTTCTCCTTTATTTTCTTCCTTTTTTCTTTACCTCATTATTGCTGACAGATAAAAAAACATTAGAATGGTGTTGCTAATCTATCAACTTTGTCATAATTGGCAGAACAACGCGCTGGCTGGACCGTTGTCTCGCTGCTAACAAAAACCCGACCACCCAGAACTTATTCCCCATTGTGCAGGGAGGAGTGTTCCCGGACCTGCGACAGATCTCCCTCCAACAGCTCATAGCGAGGAATGCTCCAGGATATGCTATTGGGGGTCTCAGGTGAGTGACTGAGATATGGCAGGAAAACTGACACCTTCACTTACCATTCACAAATAAGTAAAAGGGGAAGAAACATTCTACAAACATTCTACCACCGTAATACCTGCTGTTTGTAGAAGGCAACGTAAGGGACGGAGTGAGGGGTCTGGGAAGTCTTTTTTCTCTATACTCTCCTGCAAAAAGGCAAGGCACAGAGGAGGAGGGGAGAGTAATGTCTCCACAAACCCTGGTGTGCCTTGTCTTGGCTACCCTCCTTTAGTAGGATAACAGCCTGGTATATATATATAGATAGATACATTTTTTTGTATGTATATAGTTTTGTAGTTTCAAGTTATAGCAATAGTTCACCTGATGTGATTGTTATAAAACAAAAGGTATTGTCTTTCTCCTATGGATATTTATTACTGTGAGGTAATGACTCCTATCTTTTGTGTTTAAATTTGAGTCCACACTTGATTCTGAGGCAGAGCAGCTGGTGCACATACCAGGGTTGGGTCCAAGTACAGGTGACTGTTTTTAAAAGTCCAAGTCCAAGCACCTGGATATTTTTCAAGTACAAGTACAGTCGGCCCACAAAAGGATGCGGTCAATGCAGTCCACCGCCTTTGTGCACCCTTGAGAGAGAGTGAGAGAAAGAGAGAGAGAGAGAGAGAGAGAGAGAGAGAGAGAGAGAGAGAGAGAGAGAGAGAGAGAGAGAGAGAGAGAGAGAGAGAGAGAGAGAGAGAGAGAGAGAGAGAGAGAGAGAGAGAGAGAGAGAGAGAGAGAGAGAGAGAGAGAGAGAGAGAGAGAGAGAGAGAGAGAGAGAGAGAGAGAGAGAGAGAGAGAGAGAGAGAGAGAGAGAGAGAGAGAGAGAGAGAGAGAGAGAGAGAGAGAGAGAGAGAGAGAGAGAGAGAGAGAGAGAGAGAGAGAGAGAGAGAGAGAGAGAGAGAGAGAGAGAGAGAGAGAGAGAGAGAGAGAGAGAGAGAGAGAGAGAGAGAGAGAGAGAGAGAGAGAGAGAGAGAGAGAGAGAGAGAGAGAGAGAGAGAGAGAGAGAGAGATGTTTGAGGTGTGGCGGGTGGGTCAAGATGAGAGGGTGAGTGGATTGAGGTCAAAGGGTGAGTTGTTCGAGGTGAGACCGGTGGGTTGGTGGGTGATTCCTCGTCACCAGTGTGGGGAAAAGTGTCAAGGTAACTCCCACAGTGATCCCTGTCCTGTGGAATGGTAATGGTGGGTCTTGACTTATTAGAGGCTATAACACCAAAATGGAAGTACGTACCATATATCCCATCTTTGCCATTTCTTTCTCTTTCTCTGTCAATGTTGGTGTGGCGGTCCTAGTGGTGGTGAGGACAAGGACAAGTTCTGGCCAGTGGTGTTGCAGTGTACCAAGCAGCTGCCGCACCTCAAACCCCGCTACTGCATGGGTGTGGGTGTGGCTGTGGACCTGGTGGTGTGCTGTGCCTTGGGAGTGGACATGTTTGACTGTGTCTTCCCAACCAGAACTGCAGTAAGTGGTGTGGTGTGGTGTGGCGTGGTGTGGTGTGGTGCTGTTGTGTTGGCAATGTTGTGTTTCACTTTTATTGATACTTATTGTCAGAGAATAAGGAACGTAGGCTGTAGGAGGGAAAGGGAATGTAAATTTATAAAAGCAATGTTCCTTAAAAATACCAAGAACATTATGATTATTTTTTATAATAAAGTGTTAAAACTGCTTTCCTCATCCCACGTTCCATTAAAGTAAAAGGGATTGGCCGCACTCAAACCAGGAGAAGGCAATACTTAGAGAGAAGACAAGTGAGGTAGTACACAACCAGCCACTCCTACAATGTGTCATGTGTCTTCCTGGGACATCTTAGTTGTGATACTTTGTCCAAATAACTCCATTAATTTCATCATTTATGTCGGTTTGTTCCTCTGTTCCGTCAAACATTGTAGTAATGAATAGACAGTGTGTTGTGCTATTTGAGGAAGGGTTACAAGGGTGAGTGAGAGGACCAGTGTGCAGGGATCCAATGTAATAACAGGAATGAATGGTGATGCGTCTGATGTGGTCATCCTAGGTAGGAATTCTATTAAACACATATCAGTGTAAATAAAATAAAGTAATTGCTTATTTAATAATATATATTATTGGGTCAGTTGAAGCCATAATTAGAATTACACTAATTTCAAGTAAGCCCTTACTTATAATTAACAGGCTCCTTGCGAATAAATTAAGAAACTTACGTGTTTGAAGTCTCTCCATTTACATACACTGATATTTTCAAATTAAAAATTCTTCAGAGTATCAGCTGATAAGTTTTAGTGGGTTGTAGTTGACTGCACATTGTTTATGCTCAGACTGATATTTTAATTTTTTTTTTTTTCTTCAATATGATCACTGTGATGTTTTACATTATTTTGGAGTTTAGTCTTGTTCTGCTGAGTAAAGATCAGATTATGAATTAATTAATTATCTCCTACATAATGTTTGTGTGAAGTTTTCACTTTGGTGGCTTGGTGTTGGACACACATTTTATTAAGTAACACTTTCCTGGTGGTGATATTGGGTGTGATGGTGCATGCATTTTGTTTCCCTATGTATCTTCCTTTGAATATGAACACCAGTGTGTCTCTGTAGAGGTTTGGGTGTGCTCTAGTTGACCACGGCCAGATCAACCTCAAGAACAAAGAGTTCTCCGGTGATCTTAGACCCATTGATGATACATGTGAGTGTTCCACCTGCAAGTCCTACACTCGGGCTTACCTCAACACCATAGTGACTAAGGAGGCTGTGGCGTGTCACCTGCTGTCAGTGCACAATATCACTTACCAGGTATGTGTGTATCATGTTGACCTGATTGTAATGTACACGGCCTCATCTAATATCATGATATGTTCTCTCAATGTTTACCTTTATTCAACCATTGTTTTATATTGCTCTTACCATATTCCTTAATCATTTGATCACCATTGTAACACTCTGCTCTGTTTGATGGACTAATTAATTAATTAATTGATACTTGCTTATCACTAATCTTTATTGTTTATTTCTTTAGTATGATTTGGCATATGCAGGAATATGCATTGCAAAATATGCATATGATAATATGCAAATTGTATGATGATGAAAAATATGGTTGGTTATCTTTTTTACCATTATTTTTATCATTTTTCAGATGCGACTAATGAGACAGATTCGAGAGAGCATCAAGTGTGGCCGGTTTGAGGAGTTTGTGAGGAGCTTTATACACAAATACTACAGGGGTCAAGAATGCCCCAAGTGGGTTATTGATGCCTTGGCTGCTGTCAACATTTCCCTCTATCACAAAAAATGAGTAATGTGTGTGTGTATTTATATAGTTTTAGTATACATGATTTGAACAGGATTTGTTTTGTCCTCTTTCTGTATTGGCTTTATAACGTTTACTGTTGAAAATTGAGTGTTACATCCTGACACTGCTTCCATCTCCTATCTGTTCAATCAGTATTTGTGTTAAGGAAGCTCAATTTCCCCACATTATATAAACTTATAATATTTAAAATTTAATGTAATATTTCATGATTCCTTCAACATTCCTTATTGACAACCCTTCTTTGTTTTATCTTTTTAATTCCTTAATTGTTTTAAACGTTTGTAATTAATTGAAATTGTCATTTCCTTTTTCTTATTCACTTAAGTCAATAAATTCAGTGTATCAAATCTATGTTTTTATGACATGTGGTTTAGGTTTAACAACATTTACGTTATTTTAATATGGAGAAAGAATGATGTGTAGAGAAAGAGTTGGTGGTTGGAAGCACTTTGTTTAAGAAGAAAGATATTCACAAGTATAGATGGATGATACAACACAATGGAAGGGTTGTGGTTAGAGCAATGATGGATTACGTGATTGTATCGAGGAACGTAATAGAAATACAGCAAAGGGAGGTATGTCCGATCACTTCCTTGTGGAGGGAAAGCTGAGGATATGTATGTATGAGGTGGGTGAAGATTAGACGAGTCAGAGAAGCAAAGAAACTTCTGAAAGTGAGTGAGTTTGAACAAATAAGAGAACATGATGGAACACCAGGAGAGGATTACAGACGAGTAGAATGTGGTGAGAGAGAGTGAGTAAAGTGGTGTGGAAGAGAAATGACAGGTGTTTAAGAGTGCCGTGATGAGGTATAGAGAGGTGTGTGGTATGAGAAGAGTGGGTGGTGGGATGAGAAAGGGGAATGAATGGTAGTGTGAAGATGTAAGTGTGGCTGTAATAGAAAAAAAGGCCCATGAAGTGTGGCTGCAAGGATAGGATGAGTTGTTATATGAGATACAATGGAAAGAGAAATCCAGCTAAATGGGGTGTGTGAATAGCAAAAATGAGTGCAGATGAAAGATGGTTCAGGAAGATGACTGAAAACTTCCATGAGAATGAGATATTATCGAAGAAGGTTCAGAGGATAAGGAAGGGAACATCTTGAAAAGATGAAAGGGTTAAAACAGGGACTGGTACGGTGCTGGTTGGAAAGGAAACAGTTAAGGAGATATAGGCGGAGTATTTTAAAGTGTTTGTCAGGCAGTGTAATTTTCTGTTTCCACACGATCTGCAGAGAAAGTCCTGAAGGCAAGAAGGTTACATCGGATCAAGTTTGGAATGACGAGGACGAGGAATTTGTAGAGGAAGGAAGGAGAGGGATGGCAGCAAGAGTAGAGAGAGTGACCAGCCTTCAGTCTGGTTTTGATGCTCTTAATTTGGTGGGTTACCGAGAAGCTGTCCTGGGAGACTTTGACCAATCAGAGGAGCTTGGGAGACACAGTGGATTTGTGACGGGGTTTGTTGGTGATCCTGAAGTGAATCCGAGCCTTGCCTTGGCACGCATGGAAGGCCACCTGTTGGCGTTGTCCCTTAACACTGACCACAGACAGACACCACCTCAGGTTTGGACCTTCATTGGGTTTTTATTTGTTGTTAATTTCCCATTTTTACAATATTTTCCTATTCATTATGGGCCTTATTTATCATTTAATAGTTTTTATTTGTTGTTAGGTTCCCATTTTTACAATATTTTCCTATTCATTATGGGCCTTATTTATCATTTTAGTTTTTATTACTTATTAGTTTTTTATAAGCCATATGACCTGTGATGTCTGGCACTTACTTTATTCACATTAACTCACTCACTCTTCATTAGTTGATTTTTGGATTTTGTAATTTTATTTACTTATAGGTTACATTTCTTTTGTACTACCATTAATAAAATACATGCACTCTGCAGTCATTTGCCTTCATCATAATCTTACAGGATCACCACATGTCTCCTTAGATAATATAATTTCCTTCCTGCGACAAACCCATCTCCTCCATTTGATCTAATTTATTCGCTATAACTAACTGTTCTTTCCTTCCCATGCTTCTCTATGCCATTATTTCCTTGCTCTGCTGTTTACCTTTTGACTTACCATAGCGCCATATGACCTTTGATGTCTGGCGCTTATTCTTCACATTAACTCACTCACTCCTCTCAGATGACTTATTTCTACAGCATGCATTCTTGACTGCCATGCACTATTCCATTCCAAAATCTCTGATCCATAAGCAGAAGAATATTATTCCTTAAACTTCCTTAAAGTTTCTTCTCAAATGGTATAGCCCTCAGGCTTGGGGCCATCTTGGTTGTTGCTTTTTGTATTCTTTCAGTGTGTTTCCTTGGTAGAGGAGACCAGAAATGGTAAACAAGAAAGGTTTAAATAAAAAAGGAAAGGGAGAGGAGGACATTTGGTTGCATGAATTACAGAATGATATACTGGCAGGATATTTAGTGCCATTTCTGTTGTGGGTAACCTTCCTGGAAGCTTCCTTGAGGGATCTTGAGGGATCTTATAGAAAATGAAAAATCAGTTTCTGTAATTCTATGAGTGCCATTTAAGGAATTGCTCCAGTTAATGGCAGTAAATCCATTCACTGCTTCAGTGCATTGTTAGGAAACTTAAAATGAGAGGAGAAGGAGGGAGGGAGATTAATTAAATAAGTTCGTTCTGTTTTCTTTTTCATTATATGAAGAAAAAAAAAAATTTGGTCAGTGTATAAAAACTTAGCTAGATCAGGCTTGGGACAGTCCACCCACAGGCACTGTAAAGTTGGTCAATATATTAATATTTTGTCTTTCCCATTAGGCAGCAGAAGTAGAGCAGCTGCTTAAGGAGGTGAAGACGATGGCAAACCTTTGCTACAACACTCCAACAACCCAAAGAAGGGAAGAGGCACCACCACCACCACCACCTGCTTCCCAACAACCAGGTGAAGGGAGGATCGATGGCAACAGCTTGAGAAAACTTCAAGACAAAATTGTTCAACTTTACAGTGCCTGTGGCTGGACTGTCCCAAGCCTGATCTAGCTAAGTTTTTATACACTGACCAAATTTTTTTTTTTTTTTTTCATATAATGAAAAAAGAAAACAGAACGAACTTATTTCATTAATCTCCCTCCCTCTTTCTCCTCTCTCATTTTAAGTTTCCTAACAATGCACTGAGGCAGTGAATGGAGTTACTGCCATTAACTGAAGCAATTCCTTATAAAATTAAGGCAAAATGCAGCCTCCAGAAATAACTTAATTAAACCATATTTTGAATACTTTTTGCAATTTTGGTTTTTAACTTGTAAAGGAACAATGCATCTCTTCTTTTGGGACAAATCTCACAGAGGACTGTCAAAGATTAAACTTTCTTATAAATTGTTTATTATGGTTTAGGAGTAATAAGTTATTATTTTGATGAGGTTGAACAGTTCACCTGACAGCCACTTATTGAGCTAATCACTTGCAGCTCATTTTTCAAAACACACAACCTTTATTACACAATGAGTTGACACATTAATGATAAGAAATTTATTTTTTTATATTTTTAGGTATTTTTATTAATTTACTTTTATAACTCAGATTTCCAAAATGTGGAGTCACAAGAGAAAAAGAATGCAAAATATTTTTTATACAGTTCTAAAGAATCCAACAAACTATCCAATTATGCCTAATTTTACAGTTTCCTTCATATAATAAATGGCTGAATACCAATAAAAATAATGTCACTTTAAGAGGGAGTGTATACTGTATAGAGACACAAGCCCTGCAGGTGGAGAGACAATAAAACAATATTATTGAGAGATGTAAAAGAAAACTGCCAAGATGCATTAAGGACTGCATGGAAAAGTATGAGAACTATTATGTCCTGGTCTTCTATACACAGTTGTAGTCGTCTGAGGGAACAAGGCATCAAAGATATGTACAGATGATTCATTCCATCAGTAAAACAATGTCCCTTTTCAACACCACACCATCATTCCATAAGTAAAACATTGTTACTTTTCAACACTGTATGTTCAACTGATCAACAAAACACAGTCAGCCAACTCCTGAGTCACACACTAAAGAGGCTCCCTCACACCAAACCATTATGTTCTTAATACCTTATTGGCACACTAGAGGAAAAGTATTTTTTCAACAATGATTATCTGTGTGATACCAAGTGTCACAGTGTTTGGTGTTGTGTGATGCCAAGTGTCACAGTGTTTGGTGTTGTGTGATGCCAAGTGTCACAGTGTTTGGTGTTGTGTGATGCCAAGTGTCACAGTGTTTGGTGTTGTGTGATGCCAAGTGTCACAGTGTTTGGTGTTGTGTGATGCCAAGTGTCACAGTGATGAGTAAGCCCCAAAGTGTTGGGTATGTTAGTCATCATCATGATCTGCCCTGGTTGGTCCTGGACACTCCTGTTTGAGATCCCTTTCATCCTCAAACACAGTACCACACCAGATGCAGTAACAGTAACTGGATCGGAGGTATGCCGTCAGAATATTTAACTGTTCTTGAGGCTGTGGGAAGAATAATAGGCAGGTTTTGAGTTTCCAGCCTAATTGGAGTAAATTGGAACGTAATTTAGTGAACACCAATGATGTTATGATTAGCACTGCTATTTTCAAGGTCACTTGTCCAATGTTGCCTCAATGAGATCTGGCCCAAGCAAACAACTAAGTCAAGTGATGCTCCATCCTAACGGGAAATAGCAGTATAATGCATAATTACACTAATATCTGGGACAAGTAACTTTACAATCACTCTATTCCATAACTGTCAGTTTAAGGACATGAAGATCACTTTTATACTGTATGCCTCCATTCCAACTAAAGCTTATATTATCCTGCAGACAATACAAACCTCAAATTCCTCTTCCTCTTCCTCTTCCTCTTCCTCTTCCTCCTCCTCCTCCTCTGCATCCTCTTCTTTGCCCTTCAAGATGTAATATGGCCAAAACCACGGCTCAGCTGGTTCACTGAGGTCCTGAAAGTGTGTGAGGGATATGTTGAAGGAGAAAGACTGTGTTAAGTTTCCATCCAACTTCATTGGTTCATCATCACCTTAACATAAACAAAGGAAGAGCTGGAAAAGGCAACTGTCTGCCAACACACAAGTAAGGTCTCTCAATGATGATGACCTTGAATATAACAAGATCAAACATGTCACATGCTGTAAATTATTCTGCGTATCTGTATTATAATTACATTATTAGGGTTTCAGACTGAGTTGCCAGTATGATTGTGGTTGTGGCACTACACAAACATGGCACTCATGTTCACAAGCAGACTCACTCCATCCTGCAGTCTGATGCACTGTGACACATACAGAGTATTTCAGGACAAAACGGCTTCAGATTTAACTTATGTCCTCTCCTCCGCACCTGAGATGATTGAAGGGTCACACTAGCTGTGTGAGAACCTCCGCCAGTGGTTGTCAAGGCCGTGTCATTACTCATGCATTAACCACTGCTCTCCATTCACTTCTATCATGCACAATCATTCTCCCTTGTTCCATACATATTTCTCTTTCATTCAATGCTCTTTTCACACTGTCCATCCATCCCGTTCATTTATAAAAACAACATTATTCCACTCTACCTTTTTTGAGTCCAACTGATGGCAAACTCGCTGACTCTTCATCAGGTCCTGCTGCAAAAATTTTTCTTGCCTCTGATTACACAGCCTTTGCCTGAAAAAAAGTTAAACATGTTACTGTTCATTTCATATACTATCCTACCCAAATTCTGTTTTGGATGGTAGTCACAAGAGCAGTGGTTCCCAAACTTTTTTCTATCATTTCCCCCTTCACCCAGTTCAATCATCCAGATTTCCCCCTTCATGTGTACTTATACAGAAAACAAGTTTGAGACACTGAATCAATATAGGCCGAGTATGTGTATGTCAGATGCTCCCAGCTAACTGACTACTCGTAACGCTGTGTACCACCACTCCACCCGCCCCTCAGAGCTCCTGTTGGAACGTGAACCGAACCTGGTAGATACAGCGCCGCTCATCTCCAACAGACACACAGGCACGAGAGCACGCACGCACACACACACCTCCCCCCACCTCCTCTCTCTCTCTCTCTCTCAGACATGAAAAAATCCATCTGAGATTTTTTTTTAATTCCTAATAGGCAGTGTAATTATTTCCACCCTGGTAGCTTTAAATTTCCCCCAGTTTGGGAATCACTGCACTAGAGGCTCTGTTGTCACACCATTAGCCAACCATGTGCCAGCTTTCATAAGATGTTTTCATCTTTCATGTGGATTTGTTTACAAAATAATATAATGCATGATCAAGAAAACTAACGTTGTAATGCCTTAATAATGGCAGTCCAAGGAACGAGCCTCCTGTGCAGCCTGTTCCTTGAAGGGGTAACGGGTCGTTTTAATATATATCTCTGTTTGTGTCCAGCTGACATTTCCCTTGGGAGGCAGCTGAGACAAGCATCTACACACATCTCACTATAACTAACCATTCTTTCCATCCCCATACTTTGCCTTGCTGTTATCTCTTTGCTAGGTCGTCTGTCTTTTGCCTGAACATATCGCCCTGTGACTTTTGACGTCTGGCGCTCACTTTATTCCCATTAACTCACTCACTCCTACCACTAGTCTGTCTTAAATTTCTGAAACTTTCTGGGTGCATAAACAAATTTTAAAGTCTCCATTTTGTTTACCTAAACTTTTCTGGATCTGCCTCCATCCTTTGCTTTTGATGCTGTTGTTCTTTTCGTTGTTGAATCTTCTTGCGGTGGTCAGTGATCATCTGCTGCCAGCCCAGCCCCATGCGATCACTCTTCACCTCCACTGCCACGGGCTCCAGCCTACCATGACCTGTAATGTGTTGTGATGCAATTATAAGTGCAATTCAACACTATATCATCTGTCTTGATGCAGATCTGCCCAGGTGAAGGCTCAAAGATAGCCTCATATCAATGTTCTGAGAAAATAGTTCTTGTTTTACATTAGTAGATGTGATAACTGGTGAGAGAGAGAGAGAGAGAGAGAGAGAGAGAGAGAGAGAGAGAGAGAGAGAGAGAGAGAGAGAGAGAGAGAGAGAGAGAATGTATGTTATAAGTTAGTTTATATATTTTACCAAGTGCATGAATATAATAAGTTTCTTATATAATAGTACGTGCCATGTGGCCTTTGTTGCCTGGCACATTTCCTTCTCCACATTACAATTATATTATAGTACAAGTTTGTAAGGCATGTCAATACTAAGTTTAAACAAAGCCAAAGGAAATCATTCCAATCTAACAATTCCAAACAAAAACTGAGGCAATCATTCTGATCTGTCAATTCTGCGACACATTTCCAACCTCTCCCATTTAAGGACCACATTACTGTAATGAACCAACAAAAACTTAAAGAAAAATGCAAAAATGTAAACCACCTAAGTTGGTAAACGATATGTATGTATATTACAACACAGTCAGTCAATAGTGGTATAGTGATAAGAAACAGAGAAGATCTATTGTAAACCAATGGAACTGACTTCCTTTGCCCAGGCTGGTGCCAGGCTTGTAACCCATCTTCTGCAGCATGGAGAACCCCTTGTTATCCTGGCTGATGGCAGTGCTCAGACCTTCCTCTCGTCTCTCCTCTTGTACTGTCTTCATTGACTTCACTTTATGCTGATAGGCCGTGTCCTTCTTCCTTTTATTCTTCTCCATCTGAGCTTTGTGCTTTGAGGAGTGTGAGAACAGAAGCCCAGGTCGGACATCGTCCTTGCCAACGCTGGGAAATGATTTAGGAATTAGTTCAGCATGCAAACAAAAATTATCTAGAAAAGATGAGATGGCATTAGGAAAACAGGGGTTGTTTTCTGTAAGCCAACTGACCTTATGCAGACTACCTCTATTCTTGTGTTTTTATATTCCTATCAAAATATTTTATTTCATGGAAATTAACATAGTACTATCTTTTTAGACAAGCAGAGTAAACTGAAGTATCTTTAGTGATTAAACTGTTACAAGTGTGACATGATGATGTTGGTGAATTCATGTATGAGGGTTTTTTCCTTTGGTTAGGAGGTTATACGTGGGATTAGGTTTGATTTGGAAATTAACTGAACTGCTGCCTCCATACCATACACACAATGAACACCCAAAATACTTGTCAGGAGTGTAAAAACCAGCTAGGTGTGGGGAGCACATGCTCATGCCTCCCTAAGCAAGATGTAAACAAAGAGAAGGAAAGTTGTAAGTCGTGTGACAAGAGAATATATCCCAATGCTTTGAGTATCCAGTGCGACTGTTGTGACGGATGGGTGCACCTTAAGTGCTCAAAGCTGACCAGGCAACACTTTGATAGCTTAAGTGAGGAAAACTGTGACACCATGTGGTTCTGTGACTCCTGCCATGGCAAGGTGGCAGCCTCCCTCAGCAGGGGCAAAAGACCAAAGTCAAATTCAACAAATGTGCCACAGCAAGCGGATGGTGCCACAGCCAGAGCCTCCCACGGGGAAGACGACTTAGTACAGGATAAATTAAACCGACTTGAGCACCAGGTGAGAGACATATGGTCAAACATGGCCCAGCTAGTGAAGCAGGAAGTTGCTGCGGCTATAAAAGAACATATGGAAGAATTTCATGAAAGACAAAAGCGAAAGGAATATCTGGTCATTCACAATGTTCCAGAAGTTGAGGAAAGCCTGACTTCTACTGAAAAAAGAAAATAGAGACATCCAAGCAATGGAACACATCGCTACTAGGTTCCTAGATGTGAACAGCATAACCATCACTCAGGCATTCAGACAAAGGCCCCAACAACGCTCAAATGCAAAACCCAGACTACTGAAAATCAAAGTAGAGTGATAGAAATCGAGGTCAGATGCTAAGAAATGCAAAGAAACTCAGAACACTGAACCGAGACAATCATCCAGTAGAGAGCAATATTTATATAACACCAGACCAGACACCAAAACAAAGGGAGGAAAACCGAAAACTTCGGCTGGAACTCTCCATAAAGAAAGAGGAAACAGGAAGTGACAACTGGATTATAAAAAACGGAATGATTGTAGAAAGAACTCCGTCAGGCATACCACAGACAGACCAATAGACATAATCACTTCAGGTGCAAGGAATGTAAATAGTATAGTAGCTAAGAAACTGAAGGATCTCACTAGTTTAAGTTTATATATAAATAATATAGATAAATCTCTTAGAGTTAATTCACATGCAAATAATTTATGTACTTGTACAAATAGTCATAGAGACCAAACCCTAAAGTGCAATGAAGTGCCAAAAAAATCACTTAAGTTAAGTGGTACTCTTAAATGTTTGTTAACAAATTGTGAGAGTATAAGGAATAAGTTACCAGAATTCAAACACATCATACAACAAACAAAACCAGACATTATATACCTCGTTGAAACTTGGTGCCAATCACAAAACATCCTAAACAGTGAACTCAAAAGTGGAATAATGGAAAACTATCATATGTCACGCAAAGACAATACAAGAGAAATACGTGGAGGTTTAATCACATATTTCCACAAAAACTTTGATGTGATGGAATGCCACGAACTAAACAACCTTACACAATACTTCAGTGAAGGTCATTACAACTGGATTAAAATAGGGGGAGGTCCCAGAGTGCTTACCGGCTGTGTCTACCGCAAGAGAAACTCATCTCAGGACAATGACAGGCTGATGTTCCAAATCTTAGAGAAAGTTGGTAACCTACAGGAAGGAAGTTTAATCACAGGAGATTTTAACTTACCAAACATTGACTGGGACTCACACACAACTACTGCACCAGAAAACTCACCAGAGCAAAACTTCCTTGATGCCCTAAATGATGCCTTCCTAACTCAGCACGTCACAGAAGCTACCCGTGCCAGAGGCAGCCACAGACCAAGCACACTAGACTTGATAATCACAAATGACCAAAACTCTATTGACAACATCAATTATTTGAGCCCACTAGGAAAAAGTGATCACTGTGTTATTACTTTTGACTATGCCTACCAATGCCCAACATCAAAAAATACAGAGAAAGAAGTTTACAATTATTTCAGAGGAAACTACTTGCCCTTCAAAGAAAAGCTAGGAACAATAAACTGGGAGACCCTCCTACAGGAACAAAATGTAGACCAAGCAACCCAAACCATTGAAACAATCCTACATGAAGGAATTGAGGAATATATTCCTAAAAGAACAGACTCAACTGACAAGGAAAATAAACAGCCATGGTTTAACAATCAAGCCAAGAGGACGGTGAGAAGGAAGCACTTTGCTTGGAAGCGCTACCTTGCAGCCAAATGTGCCCGGACTCACCGGGAATACATTAAAGAAAGAGACAACTGCACCAAAACGCTCAGAAAAATAAGAAAACAATACGAGAACAAACTTTTTCAAGAAGTCAAGACAAACCCCAAAGCACTCTACAGGTACGTAAACAGCAACAAAAGAATACGAGAACATGTCAGTAAACTTATAAAGAACAACAACGAATACACGACAAATGATGAAGACACGGCAAATTAACTGAATTCCTTCTTTAAGTCGGTGTTCACAAAAGAAGACGACCAAAAGGAGATAATGTTCAAAGAGGCCGCTCACCTTATGTTTGAAGAAGAAGTAGCCGAACCTTTTACCACCAGTACAGTTGAGAACAAGATAGACATAGAAAATATTCTCATCAACGAAGACGCTGTTAAAGCAAAACTCGAGAACCTGAACATATACAAAACCCCCGGACCAGACAACCTTCACCCAAAACTACTGAAAGAACTGGCAGAAGAACTTTGTCACCCACTTACCATACTCTATAACAAATCCATTCAAACAGCCACAGTACCCAAGTCTTGGAAACAAGCCACTGTGACCCCCATCCACAAGAAGGGAAGCAAGCACCAGCCTCAAAATTATAGACCTATAAGCCTCACAAGCATTCTCTGTAAAATTTTAGAACTAATCAGAGAACACACTAACCACAAGGTACGAAGAACGACACACCCTGTGCACCAACCAACACGGCTTCAGAGCGTCAAGATCTTGCCTCACAAACTTACTAACAGCGCTCAATGACTGGTCAGATATGCATGACAAGAACCAACCATTTGACATCATTTACTTTGACTTTGAGAAAGCCTTCAACACTGTGCCACACAAACGACTCATTCTCAAACTCCATCAGACTGGCGTGAGAGGCCATGTCCTCAGTTGGATAGAAGACTTTTTTAGCAAACAGAGTACAGAGAGTGAGGGTAAATGGAGCCTTGTCCACTCCAGCCAAGGTGACTAGCGGTGTGCCTCAGGGCTCTGTGCTGGGACCATTACTCTTCCTGTTATACATCGATGACCTTCCCAACATCACCTCAACATGCAAGCTCTTTGCCGATGATACAAAAATATACAACAAAAGAGAAGCAAGGAGAAGCAAGTTATTCAAGATGACATAAACAAATTGATGGAGTGGTCCCACACATGGCTCCTCAGATTCAACATTTCCAAGTGTAAAGTGATGCATATTGGACACCACAATGACAGACACCCTTACAAGATAAATAACAACCACATTGATAAGGTCACAGCAATGAAGGACTTGGGTGTTCTGTTCACGGACAACCTAAAATTCACCCAACACATCAACGACATAGCATCCAAAGCAAACAGCATGCTGGGTCTTATCAAGCGGACCTTTAAGCACTGGACTGAGGAAGGCTTTGCAACAGTATACAGGACTTACATTCGCCCTCACCTTGAGTATGCTGTGCAGGTGTGGAACCCCCAAGGCAGAGTCAACATAAGCAAAATAGAAAAAATCCAGAGAAGAGCAACCAAAATTGTACCATCACTTAAAAATCTCCCCTACGAAGAAAGACTAAAGAGACTGGACATTCCCAAACTTGAAGCCCGGAGAGAAAGGGGAGACATGATTCAAGTCCACAAAATAATGAACAACCTAGAAAACATAGATAGACACTCAATTTTTCAAACCACAAACACAACAAGAACTGGCCACACAAAACATATATACAAACAAAGGTGTAACAAAACACAAACCCAACACACATTCACACACAGAGTAGTAAAAAATGGAATTCACTACCAGAACACACAGTGAATGCTGCATCCACAAAAGCATTCAAGAACAAATACGACAAACATACAACACAGATGAATATGGAGGCGGGCAATAGGATCTATGTAGATCAGTAGTAAATCCCGTGGATCTTATTGGTAAGTCTGTTTTGAGTGTTAGAAGTTAGGATATTTTAACCTGGCAGTGATGAGGTTATCACACAATGGGAAGGATTAAGGATAAATAACATGCTTTAGGCTCCCACCATACAGTGGTGTTACAAAGTAAAAAATTCAATTGATGCGTGAAACTAGTTTATAGTGTTGACAGAACTTGAGAAGGGACAAACCACTGTGCCAGGAACTCGGGTGACATGTAATCCACCTCCTCTTCTTGGCTCGCCATCACTGAAAAACAGACTCGCTTGTGTCCAAAGTGTAGAGTAGTTGACAGTAGTTGAGTGTCCAGTGGTGAGGGTTGTCGAGTGCTTGGAGAAGTGGCAGTGTTTGCTGGCCTACCCACTAACCACACACTACTGCATCCAACCACTGGGGCATCATTTAAGGTTAGTTTGTGCTTTATAACTAATTAATACAAGCCAGTGAATGCAATCCACCATCAGTTGGTTGAAGGATATGTGTGGTGTGTAGGCATGGTGTGTAGGGTTGAACACGGGTGCGTGAGGTAGAAGCCTAGGAGATAGGAGTACACTTTTGAATGCTAGGAGTGAGGCGGGAGTGCAATGTTTACACTAGTGTTGACACTTCATGGGTTCCATATTTCACTATTTCAATACCATGTACAGTTTAATGTTCTAAACTTTTCTCTTGGATTGAAATTACTTTTTAAAAATCGTGCCTTATAATTAACACACTCAAAATATTAAACATATTTAGTTTAATGAATTTTGCCTCCTCAAGGAATTGGACCTTACGATAGGGAACTAGATTGCCTTTGCCAGACACCATACATTATCAGTATATCAGTTTTTATTTTTTATTACAGTAACAATAATGTGATCTTTGTTAATATTACATGTAATAATAACCATTACAATGCTGATGGTGTGAGGGTGTGAGGGCTGAGAAGCGACATATCTTTACAATATCACTTGCACTGTAATTATAGTCTAATACTTTAGCTATGTTCAGTACATAATTTTCCTTCTATACTATATTTTGAAGTGATGGTTATGATTGTCAGTATTATATGTGCCTGTTATATCATTGTTTGATGTGTTGGTAGAGCAGTGTGTGTGTGTGTGTGTGTGTGTGTGTGTGTAGGAGTCTGTCGTCTATAGTGGTCCTGGCTGCAGGTCGCCATTGGAGAGTCTTGCGGCGTCACCACACATCACACACTCAGCGGGGACACCAGGCCCCGCAACCATTACAACAACAGCCTACTACCAAGGTGAATTAGTGATAACAAGGTGTGATGATGTTATATGAAGACAGGGGAGGATAGGAGGTGATGGCAGCGTGAAGGCGGGGCGGCGGGGAGACAAGAGTGGAGGTGGTATTGACTGGCGGGATGAACATCTTAGGTAATCCTGTTCCTGCCGCTACCTCAATGCTGCAGGAACACACACACACACTTCTGAGGGTGAACACGTTTGCCACATTGAAGGGAGTGTGTGTGGTGTGCTGCGTGACAAGTGGCTGTGTGTGTGTTGTATCGTTACTCTTGGCTCTGCTTTGGGAACACATTACAGTTTGGTAGTAACTCTCCAGTCTGAGGTGGTTTAGTTGTGTAATTTGACGGGTGTATCTGCACACTCACTCCTTGGCTTGCGATCTTCCATGTTCTTCGCGGCTTGGTTTTGTCATGAAATACTTATTGATTCTGTCAACATACAGTTAGAGTTGTACATTCAAGATTGATATTACAACCAGCATACTTTTCAATGACACACTCGCCCACAGTTTAATTTATGTTCCTCTGTGTAATGATAGGTATTTTTTTTTTTTTTTTTTGTAAACTTTAATTTGAAAGTAATTTTTTTTTTAGTAAGAATGAAGGTCAACAACAACGATAAACTTGACTTGGGTTAGGTTAGGTTTAGGTTGTGTGTGTCATTAGGGTTAGTTGAAAATGTATCAATCTAATGCCACTAAATAGCCTCTTAATGGCTTAAAAGTACTTAAGGCCATTTTCAAAGCTATCCCACGCCACGTACGTACACCACTAACTAAAGATTAAAGATGTCACAATCAAAGGAAAGTAATTATAACATCATGCAATAAAGAAAAAATTACGTGTGCTAAAGTATATCATTGAAAAGTTTGAAGGAGTAATAGGGTGTTAGGATTCATTGCTTGGAGTGTTTAAAGTAGTTAAAAAAGTGCTGAGGTGATTCTGAAGTAGTACAGTTTGGTCCCCGTATTATAGAATGGATATAGTCAGAGAAGGATGACCAACATGATAGAAGAGATTCATAATTTTAGTTATGAAAGGAGATAAAGCTTTTGAAATTACAATAACTTGAGAGGTGTAGAGTAAGAGGAAATCTGATTGAAGTATTTAAGTGGGTGAAGAGTTTTAATAAGGTAGATGTAGGAAAGGTTCTTACGGTCAGTAGTCAGGATAGAACAAGAAGTTATGGATTCAAACTAGTAAAATGTAGATTTAGAAAAGATATAGGCAGAAATTGGTTTACAAATAGGGTGGTAGATGATTGGAACAGACTCAGTCAGCAGGTAATTAGTGCACAGATGATAGGGAGTTTTAAAAGAAGACTAGACGGCTTTATGGATGGGGGTGAGAGGTGGATGTAGGTAATAAGGGAGTATTGGAGTAACAGGAACTACTTAGTGCAGACCTCCGGACCTTTTGTTGCTAGATTTTGTCTATTTTCTAAGATGTAAGAAAATAAGGTTCAATTGAGTTTGTCAATCATAATCATAATCTTTATTATTTCTTAGCATATTTCATAATCAATTGAATAATTCATTATAAAATTCATGAAGTCTATGATATAAACTGCAATGTATGATTATTTTATAACTAATTGTTGTGATGGTAACTTTTAAGCTTTCCATTTGCATCACCAATTTCACCGAGAACATGATTTAAAAATTCTCTTGCTTATTCTCAAACAAGAATCTTAATGCCATAAAAGCAACTAGTCACATCAAATTTTACAAACAGTCTCTATACTCTGGAGGGAAAAACAACTTTGGTCCTTTGAACATGAAGTGAATGTCACCCAAACTGTTGACCTTCCATAAACTGTTATTGAAGTTGTGCTTGAAAACGGTGGCAGCAAGTGTGTGTGTGTGGTGATGACAGTTACATCATCATTAGTTATTGCAATACTTAAAAAGGATCAATGTTCAATAGGAATAATGTAACAATGATGAAAAAAACCATCAAGATTATATAGTTTGTAGTGACCACCCCAATAGGAATAAGGTTTGTGGTATAACATTGTTGAAATGAAGATTACAGTTAACAGTTAAGACTGACACCATTATTGTGTTGAGATATATGTGTATTTGTACTCTCTCTCTCTCCTCTCTCTCTCTCTCTCTCTCTCTCTCTCTCTCTCTCTCTCTCTCTCTCTCTCTCTCTCTCTCTCTCTCTCTCTCTCTCTCTTTTGTGGTGAAATGTAACATCTATCAGTACTAATGGTTGATAATGTTGCAGGACAGGATGTGGTCTGGGGCTCCACAGTGGGCATCATGGGCCCTTCAGCCCCAGCACTACCAGAACATGAAGCCGGAGGAAGGTGGGTGTGCAACAAATTACTTATGTGTTGTAGTTAGTTCCTTGTCCACCCACTTACTCACTGTGTCACTCTACTTGCTGCTGGATATCATTGAACTAAATAATATAACTTGAATTGGGGTTTCAAAATAATTTTCATTCATCTATAGTTTTTAGTATACTTATATGATCCGTTTACCGTGTATGAGTATTGGTGCATTGATAGTTTATCTGTTGTCCACTGTATGGTTAGCACTCAGGTAGATCAATACTCAGTTCTTTTGATTGTTATTGTTTACTATGTGTTGGTTTTCCTTTGTTGATGATTGTTGTGATGGTTTCCCACAGCCTCAGCCGTAGACTGGGCAGCCCTGGCCAAGCAATGGATCCAAATGAAGGAAACAGTGGCTCCAGTCACACCCCCTGACGCCATTCAACACCACCACCAACAACAACAGCAACAGCAACAGCAACAACAGCAACAGCAGCAACAACAACAGCAGCAGCAACAACAACAACAACAACAACAACAACAACAACAACAACAACAACAGCAGCAGCTGCAGCAACACCAACACCAACAACAACAGCATCAGCATCAGCATCATCATCAGCATCCTCATCCTCATCCTCCACCCTCAGTCTCCAACAGCAGTCATGCCCCACCAGCACCAGCACCAGCACCACCACCAGCATCATCATCAGGAGAGGAAGTGGTGCTTGGTGGTGGTGAGATGGACATGGAAATTGAAGATGATAAGGGCCCGTCAAGTAGTGGTGACCAACACAATGGTGAGAAAGAAGATAAATTTTGGTTTGAATCATCTTTTTCTTGCAAAACTCAAACTGATTTACTCAAAACTTACGTTGGAGTGTTTGTCGTTGCTTTATGAGATACCTTCGTTTTGAATGTGTAACTAATTAAGTTGTAGAAACCATTTTTGTTCAAATAACTATTAGTGTTGTTCACCCCCCTTTGTAGGTGAGGTGTGGAGTGGGTGGGGAGGAGAGTGGCCACCAAACCAGGCTGGGATGGGCTGGGGCTGGGGCTGGCCTGTGGACTCTTACTCTCAAGGAGGGGCACCAAGCGGCTCAGACATTGCTCCTCACCAGTACAACAGTAACAATGTAAGTCACTCACTCACTCACTCAACACTAGTATTTGAATTGATAAACCTGTTAATAATGTTCATGCGCTATGACAAAGACAGGCCTGAAAAAGGGAGTGAAAATGTATGAGTTGCCATTAATATAAGGAAAATATATGTAACAAAGTGGTAGATGCCATACAAAACAAAATCTATTGATCACTAGTTTATGGTATTCGTTATTACTTTGATATAATATTTTTTTCTTAAAGTGTGATGATGTGCTTGTGTTTTCAGGGTGAGTATGGTTGGCCCATCGTTGGTGGAGGCGGCAACAGTGGTGGGCCATCAGAGTATGCCATGGGGGACCCAAGGGAGCGACAGCCAAGAGAGTTCCCTGCTGGTGGCCTGGACCAGGACCGCCCCAACCTGGCCGCCAAGGAGGCTGACTTTCAACTAGATGCAGCACAGAGGAAGAAGTTGCCAGCATGGATTCGAGAAGGTCTAGAGAAGATGGAGAGAGAGAAGCTGAGGAAGGTTAGCATAGTGTCTTTAAAGTCAAGTTTTGTTGTTAGCATTTACGTCATTGCCTTCAGTGTTATCAGTATGAGGGTCATCATTATTAGCAGTATTCTCCTTCCAACATTGATGTAGGGATCAGAGACTTGGACATGGAATAGGGGACACCACTCAAAACTGCATACTGTGGAAATAAGTTATCTGAGAGGAGCATGCGGTGTGACGAGATGGGAGAGTGAGAGCAGTGAAAGTATGTATGGAAAATGTGTCATGGGAACTTGTGCAAATGGAGTGGTGTGGTGGGTGTAGTGGAATGGGTGTGAAGAAATATTTTGAGGTGGTTTGGTCATCTGGAGAAAAAGAAGAGTAAAGTGTTTGTGAAGAAAGTATATGCGTTTAAAACTGAGTGTCTGAGGAAGAGAGGAAGGCCAGTTATAAGGAAGGATAGGATAAAAAAGAGTTGCTTATAGAGAGGGAGGGATTGAACAAACAAGGAGGGAGTGTAAGGATAGGAAAAAGAGGAGGCTCTTCTGCTCTGGCAATCCCGTTGGGTGATGTTCCTAGAGGGATTGAGGTGTCATAGACTATAGTAGATAGATATTAAAAGCCAAGCTGGATGATAGTGAATATGGAGACCGGAAAGTACGAGCATGGCTCTGTTCCTGTATGTCACAAGTAGGTAAATATATAACACATACCTCACCTCAACACAACACAGCACAGCTCAACTCATCATAACACAACACAACACAACTTCTGGGTTGTGAATCAATTGTGTGAATCACCACACCATCAGACCAAACAGCTTTCATTAATAAGCAACTTAGTACATTATCTTATGACATTCAGGCACCAGCATGCTGAAAAATAAAAGAAAATGGGGATAGATTTATCTATATATCTATACATCAGGTTGTTTTCCCCATAAATAGTGGTAGCCAAGACATGGCACGCATACACACACCCATGCACACATACATACACACTCCTCTCACTTAGCCCCTGGGCCTCCATAGGATAAGAGAAGTACACTCCGCCAAAACACTGCACGTCAAGTCACTCATGCTAATGGGATCAAAGGTGATGGTTGTAGAAAATATATACAAGCAACAAAACTCAGAAAAGATGTGTGAATGTGGGTAAAAGGAGAATGTATGTTTGTGTTAGAATATCATGTTGAAGAATTAGAAGTAATGTGCCACCCCGTTTGATACTTGTATCCACATCCACCCATCTCTTTATTGGAACATACAGTACAATTCTAGTTCACATTTAGGTGTTCTTGACATTCATTTTTCATGAATGTTTTACAACAATCTTTACAGTTGGAAAAGGAGCGTCAAATGTCAGAGAAGGAGGAGATGCTCAAGAGGAAAAGGGAGGAAGAGGCTCGGGCAAGACGCATCCTAGAAGAAGATTTGGCTAATGACGGCAAACCTCGTGTTCCCAGGAAGAGCAAATTTGTAAGTGGTTGTGATCATAGAACACAAGTTAAAATGATGCAAAACAAAACTTATATACTTGTGTTCTATTAAGTATATGATATATTTGCACTAGTGTGTGTGACCGAAATCTTAGGGAGAGGTAGCAGTCTTGTTTACCCTTAGCAGAACTAAAAGGTCTATATGTAGTTACCTAGTTTGTGGGTATTATTTAATCACCTTTAATCTTAACCTAGGTATTGCAAGTAGTGTGCCATTGTGTAGTTCACAGTTACTTATAGCCCTGTACATGCTGTATGACTCCTGACAGAATGCTGCGTTGAAAGTGTAGAGGAAACAGTAATATCCATGAAGAAAGTAAAACAAATATAGCAAAGACTTTGTTTAGTGTATTTGGAGAAAATTGTTTAAAGACAGGAATTAGTGTTGGACTTATTGCCTTTTGAGTACCTAGTTGAACAAGGCTGTTACCCTGAATCTTGTTCCACTCATATGTGGGAAGCCTACTTCATAATTGGGTACACATGGTCTTGTATGGGGTCAGTTTGTATGGCTGAGTAAAAGAATGGCTGTGTACTTTTGTGGTACACATGTGAGTGAGTGCAGAGCAGTGTTGTAGCTGAGTGTTGAGTGCCTTTCAGGACAGTGACAGTGAAGCTTCAGACCGAAGCCGTTCAGGGAGTCCTGAAACCACTACCCCTGGACTGGGCCTGGCCAGGAAGAGGCGGTCTAGGTTTGAGCCTCGTGGGGCAGGGGAAGCACAAGGAGATAGTGCAAAGGACAAGGAAGGAGTGGGGGAGGAAGAGGAAGAGGAGGAGGAAGAAGAAGAAAGGGACAAGGAGGACAAAGAAGTGAAGCAGACGAGGAGAACGGTGTCACCTGAGCCACTCAAGACGGAGGAAGAGAGGATGCAGGAGATGGTAAGTGACACACTGTTGCCTTACTATTTCCTCTGCATACAACTACATATATGTACCTTTGAACCATTCTCTAAACCTTATACACAACTGGATATGTTAGGTGGAAACAAACAAAATATTATTTGTGAGTTGAGATAGCCTGGAAATATGCGTTATACTAAAGTAGCGGCTGGGAGGCATATCCCTTTTAGTATTGGCACCATTCTACTATTTCTTTAGATGCCACAACACAGGTTTGATAAATGGCGAGCTGTATAAAATGACCGCCTAATATAATTTGAGGAATGACTTACAACTGATACGTACTAATGCTGTGGTAGCAGCCATATACAGGATATACCTCCCACCTGCCACTTTAGCTTGGTATCACTATAGTGCTAGATCATACAATATATCAAATTTAAACTTGGTGCATTTAGCCATTATTGATTGTGTAATGACAGTATCGTAACCAATGAGATTAATTGCAGGTGTGCTTTGATTGGTAGTGTGCAAAATAAGATCCACAGGTATTGGGAAAGGAAAAGTAAAGCAATCATGTCTGTACGCCCCTCCCACACCTCACCCTGACTTGGTGCACACTGTTAGTACACTCTAAGGAATACAACTAATGCAACATCACCAGTTGGTTTTGATTGTTTTTCACTTTTGTCAATAATTGGGATGTGATTCCCAGGGAAGCAGCACACTTGGTTATAGAAAGGGGAAAAAATACTTTGAGGTGGTTTGGTTATCTGGAGAGAAAGAAAAATGAAGAGTTTGTTTAGAAAGTATGTATGAGTGAAAGTGAGTGTTGTAGGAGGAGAGGCCAGCTGTAAGATGGAAGGATAGGATGAAGGAGTACATGCATGAAAGAGTTGCTGATAAAGAGGGAGGGATTGAACACGCATGGAGGGAGTGTGTGGATAAGGAGAAGTGAAGGCTCTTCTGCTATGGTCATTCTCTTGTGGGGCATTTTCGGAAGGAACAAAGCACTATAGACTATAAAATAGATAGATATGATTCCTTTTAACTCTTAATGATGAAAGCAATTGTTCCTGAGAGGATAGTAAGACTTGCACACAGTGGCTGTGTACTAATGTTTTATGCTTTATGTATAAAGTGATTATATTTTCAGGCTGTAAAAACACCAGTAAAGTGGTTACACTCCTGTACACATGGATAACTTTATGTTTTCTGTACAGATGGTGAAACTGCGGAGGTGGATGACAGAGATCCTACTGGATGTCACCACTGAGATGATGGAGGAAGTGTCAGCAGAAGTGGTGAATCGTGCCCGAATGAAAGGTATTCTTCAGGTCACCTTGGTTCCCTGTTGTTCCAGTGTAGTAATCCTGGGTGGTGGTGAACAAAGCCTAACATGGCACTGCTTCATATACTGTAGTTTTCATTCATCCCTCCTGGTTAATAATGTTTCCATTTCAAAGGAGAAAACAAAGAGAGAAAGTCAGATCCATGCGCTTGCAGGGTAATGAAGAGTGAAAACAATTTTAACCAGCATTTCATTTATATATGATGTAAGAGTTAAGATGAAAGCAATAGTTACACTTTGTGGGTTTGCTAAGAGTTAACTAACCAAGTGATCTGAGGATAGGACATTGTCAAGGGTTTAGAGGGTTCATTATAATTGTTTCTCATACTAATTTATATATTACAATGAGAAATGGGGAAGAGGTTTCAGATGGAGACCTACATTTAGAAGCGAGTGTGACTTTATGTTCAACTCTGAAAACTTTGTCATTATTCATTTTGATTTAAAGAAGGGTTACTAAAAAGTTGTGTGAGTGAGTATCCAGTGTTTCGCAGATCTGTGGTGCTGAGGAGGCCTCTTCCCTCTGAAATAAAAGTAAATTTCATTATAGAGGTGAGCATAGTGTGGTAAGGCCAGAGCACCGGCCTTCCCGCACCACACACTAAAACTTCCTGTGTTTGTCTAAGCTCCGGCAGTTCAGGTCAAGAAGAGCTCAGCCCTTGCCTCTTTGTCGGGCAGCATTGGTAAGTTGCAACTACCCGTTCCTCTTCAGTTCTGTGGCTTCTTATTTTATGCTGTCATTTCTGATGTAAGGCTTACTACCTCAGGGGAGTAAATGAGGCACAAACTGTATACAAAAACCAGCATCTTACAATTGAGGGCTTTTGGTTGACCTCTATTTTTTTTTTTGAGGTAATATTTGTTGACACCACGAAGCAACTGAATACAAAACAGATTGTATCTTTTTTCATGTGGGAAGATACTGGTTTTGTTTCATGATCAGTTTCCTCTCCCAATAGGTGTGTGTCAGGTGTATGTCCCTGGCGTTACAGTAGTACTATTGCTAGGAGTTGTATCTTGTTCATGATTCCCTCAGTGTATGGGATTATTTTTGGGTTCTTTTACAGTGATTGGTGTTCAGAAAGAGGAAGTTTATACATTTTGTAATCTTTGTGGAATTGATTTTTGTCCCTTTAGGATATAGTAATTCTTTAAGGTATAGTTTGTTATATCCTACCTAGTTTGTCATATTTCACAAGGAAATACAACTAATTGCTTAGCTGTCAATTGAATGTGGCTTTTTAGGTGTTTTTTCTGAGCTAGTTGAGTTATACTGTTGATGAAGTGAACATTATATAAATACTTTATAGTGTACAATCCAAAACCTGAAATATTGAGGTGCTTGTAGTTGTCATATGATAGTTTTGGTTACACTGAGTATAGTGACAGAGACAGAAGGGTTATGTGAGACTTGGTGGTGTCTTAGTAAGATAGTGTTTATTTATGCCCAACCATTGGAGTGTACAATGCCATAAACAATACACTTGTTAATTCATACAAAATATGCCTGTCACCACATCACCACATGCAAGCACAGATACGTGTGCTTTAGGTTTTGTGTACATTGATTTCCTTTGGGGTACTTTGGGGGGAGGGGGGAGGTGGGTGTTGAGCCCCCAAGTAATACTTGTATGTGTTGCAGGGCTGGGCATCTACAGCGACAGCGATAGTGAGGGTGAGGCATCAGGTGGTGGCCGTGGAGACACAGACAGTGATGAGGAGCTGCGACAGACCATCAGGCGCAAGAGGAGGGACTTTCAGGTTATGGAGCGCGACATCCTGCAGCGTTTACAGACGGAGGAAATGGCCGAGCATGCCAAGAAATCACACGCCCAAGAATCTGAGTCAGACGAGGAGGGTCAGGAGCAGACAGGCCTGAGCGGGCAGGACTCAAAAGTTGAAGGCGAGGCAGACAAGACTGGTGATCATGTCCGGCTGCATCCTGATCGCCAGCAGGAGGAGGTGGAGGCGGGGGAGTACCACCCTCCAGTAATGGGTGAGTAATAGTTCAACTCTATACAATACCAAACACAATTGTGGATTTATATATTATGAATTACAAAAATCATACAATAAGGATTTTATAAAAAGATAAAACAAAATGGAGCAAGGTGTGTGATTGTGAGGAAATTTTTGTTTTTTTAAGTTCAATGGGACATGGAAAACCAATCACCCACCACTAGGATGCAAATAACTTTTGTGGCTTATTTCATAACCAGTTGACCTTAACACCTTAAGACATTAATGAGTATTGTGAGTGACCAATGTGTGTGTAGTAATTACAATGTGAAGGATGCATCAAAGTCACAACAGGTATCCATCCTTCCCTAACTTAATCTTGTGCTTGAGGTTGTCGTCAAAGTGGAAGAGGTAGACCGAGGTAGTTTGGGCATTTTTACAGGATGTTAGAGTGATTTATTGAAAAGAGTTGACAAATCTAAATGTAGTTAGTAGAGTTTTATGGAGAGACTCAAGAAAACCTGGAATTAATTAGTCCGGAAAGACGAGTTATATGCCTTTATCAAAATTGTGTTGCCTGGTGAGCTGACATCAAGTAAACAAAATGATGATTATGTTAATGATAGAATACAATTTATGTTTTTTCTGATGTTGATTTCAATTTGTGTTCTAGGTAATGGGAAAACTATGAAGTTTGTCCCACCTCAAGACCCTGAGGTGGGGTCCACACAGCCTGACAGTAGTACACCTAATGGTTCCTTAAAAGAGGACAATGATTCTAAGGTATCAATTGAAAGTGTGGATTCTGAGCAGGACTCAAAGTCATCCTTAAGTTATCACTCTCATTCTAGTGATGGGAAGAGAAGGAAACGAAGGAAAAGTAAAAAAGAGAAAAAGAGAAGGGAAGGAAGGAAAAGAAGTAGGAGTAGGTCAGGTAGTAGAGGAAGAGAAGAAAAGAGGGAACACAAAAAGAAGAAGAAGAGAAAAGAGATTAGTCGCAGTAGGAGTAGGAGTTCTGGGGAGTACAGCCGATACAAGAGTAGGAGTAGGAGCCGAGATAGTTACAGGAGGAAAAGAGACATTACCAGGTCACCCAGCGTGGAAAGGTCTTCACGCAGACACTACAGCAGAGACCACACTCGGTCCCGGTCAAGGGGCAGAGACAGGTCTAGGGGAAGAAACAACACACGAGGCTGGTCTAGGGAAAGATCACGAGGCAAACATAGGAGCAGGTCCCGAGGCAGAAAGAGCAATAAGAAGCGGCGTAGGGGTGGCAGTAGGAGCAGGGTTAGAGAGCGGCACCGCAGCTATAGGGATGGGAGCGAGGATAGTGTTAGCGGGAGTAGGAGCAGAAGCAGAAGCAGGGACTACTGTCGGAAGCGAGACAGATACCAGTCAAGGTCACGAAGTAGATCAAGAACCCCCAAAAGGTCCAAGAAACGTCACAGGTCTCGGTCCCTAAGCTCCATTGTGTCTCTTCCTAAGAAGTCGAGGAGATCTCGGTCATCTTCGTAGGCAAGTGAAGCTCCTCTCGTGAGTGCTGTGGTAAGACAACTCTCAGGTAAGTTACCAGTCATCCCAGATGCCTGTATTTTGTTTTTTTAGTTTCAGATCAACCACTCGCCTACCAGATTTTTCTCCACCGTTTTGGGAGGAATTATGAAAATTACTTTGATGCAAATTTACTTGCTTTTGATGTGTTATGAAGTGATAAAAGTAAGATGGATGGGAGTCTTGAACCTCAATCATCATATTGTTAAAAAGTTAGCAGTTGATGTTTTTATTATTGGAGACTAGATATTTTCTATGGTTTGTTTTCTGTTTCAGCGGAATCTTGGTCACTTGGAAGTCGGCCTTTCCACCCTCACTCTCTGTAACCTAAACTGGTCTGACGTGTATAGTTCTCTTAAGAAGTTCTGTAATTTATTTAAATTACAATAAGGTCTCATTACTGGAATAATTAGTATCTTGAATGTGAATTAAATAATTTGAGAATAACATTTCTGTAATTACATTTTACTCTCTAATATCTTTCTCAAATAACAAACTTCATATTCAAGAGATTGGCCTTTTTTTCAGGTTCTTTGATTATAAAACTTGCTCATGTAGTTGACATGAAAGACTAGAAGATTTACATTTCCTCTTTCATTCTCCTCCACACGAAGAAGTTTGATGTGATCTATTTGTCTTTATACCAGGAAGACTGCCTCCAGGGGAGAAGTGATGCTCCTCACTGTACCACATTGCATGAGGGTCAGTCTTGCAGCACAAATGGGGATTACCGTGGTAGAACCCAACACCAAAAGTAGTTGACCTTGGCTACACTATAATAGACCGATCCCTTTCCTTTCCCTTGACCTGGGCACACCAGATGCTGCAGAACTTGCTCTTCTCTCCATTCATCTTAATCATGTACAAGCATTTTTCCTTACATTTAATGCTCCATTTACCCTTTCCATTTTGGGGTCTTCCTCGCAACCCCCACACTTCTAACATAATTTCCATTGATCTTATTCCCTTTATGGTAGTAGTGGGCTCCCTGCCATTCTTTCTGAAGATGAAATGTCAAAACGTTGAAGAATATAAGAGCCTGAGTATCCCTTTCCATTACAGTAACATCTCACTCCTAGGAACTCCCCATAAGGAATGGCCAAAATAGGTGTTTCCATTTGTTCCCGTCCTTTTCCATTGAAGCTTGCTTGAATCCGGTCGTTCTCCTTTCTCTAGCACTGTGTCCTCCCTTTTTATTAGGGGTTGTTCTCTTGCATTACTACACCTGTCATACTTTTATCTGTCTGAATATGGCTTATATCCCCATTAAGGTGGAATAGCCTAGACAAGGCATTTAGGGTTCAGGGATAATTTACTCTCCCTTTCCCTTCTGTGTCCAATCTTCGTGGGAAAGAATACATAGGAAGGGCTTCCCAGACCCCTCGCTCAGTTCCGTTGTTTTGTGTCACCTTTTATGGTAGTATTCTTGCTGCTACTACCATACTTATATACACTCTTAAACTATTACACTTAAACTTAGTTCCTGGAGTCTTGAGAACAGATTGGTCTCCCTTCTACGGGAGTGTGATCCATGCATCAAGGCCGGGATCACTTCCATGACAAGGTTAAAAAAAGAGAAGGAAGAGCAGAACAGGAACAGTAGTTAGTTAGTTCTAGTGAAATAAAAGTAATGTATACTTACATGATGGAATAATAAGAAAATTAGAATTAACAGACTATCTAAAAATAGAGAAAAAAATAATAGTATGCCTAGCAGAAACGAAACAAACTGAGGACATCTAGATTAACATTGAGTATATTAACATTCTTAATCTATGGAGAAAATATATGAAATTAGGTGGTTTGATGGCAATGATAGGAGTGATTAAGTGAGTGAATTAATGCAATTAAAGTAAGCTCCACACATGTAACATGGCGTTATGGTAAGTGAAAAGGTAAGTGGCAGAGTAAAGACATAATGGCATGGCAAAGTATAGGGAAAGAGTTAATGTTAATAAAGTGCTAGAATAGATTTGTCCCAAGATCATGCATTCCACAAAGGTTGATCGTGTACCTAGTATTTGGCTGGTTTTGTAATATTTCTTGCTCTACGCCCAATGCTGGTGACTAAAAATGGTTCTGAAATTTTATCAGTCGATTTGAGAATACATAAATGTAATGATATTTTTCTAGCATATCAAGTTCTGAGTAAAATTAAGTCAGTAACTGGCCAAGCGTATCCAGTGTCCTTACGGCTGAGCTATGCGCTATTCTCTTTGCCTTGAGAAAACTTTCCTATCCATCTTCATCCTTTGTAATTTTCAGATTCTCAAAATTCTCTCCCTTCTACACTCCCTCTATACAATTCACCCTTCAGTTTGTGAAATCCAAGAGTGGCTATTTTGCCTTTATGCCCGTAAAAAGTCTACATTTTTGCTGGGACACTGGACACACTTGGTAATTGTAATTGGAAGTATTGGGAAGGGAATAGAACAGCAAAACCAGAGCCATATTGGGATTTAGAGCCTTCAGTACAGATAGAGGTGCAATTAGTATGGGTAGTAAAGCGTTCACGTAAAAGGGTTCGTTAGATATAAGTTGGTGTATCTGATTTGGGAGAATTAGAAACGGTAGAAGAGCAAATTAAGGGGAAGGATATAAGGAAAAGAATTGTTATAGAAAGGGGGAGTGAGAGAGAAGGGAGTGCATACAAATAAAAAGTGGACGTGGTAGTTTTGGATGGGAGGAGAAACTACTTTGAAAAGATTGTGGAATAGTGATTGTAGAGATAGAGAACTGGTGGTGGAGGCGATGGCCTAGTGACTAGCCTGTGCGCAGATGAGCTCAAGAGTCCCATAACGGGCTGGCCAATTTTCTTTGAAAAACCACAGAGTAGCCAAAGATCACCCACATGCTGCCATTAACATTATCCTTGACTGGGACTGCAACAAGGAGCAGCATGAGCCTCTACAAGAAACGAGGCGTCACTTAGAAAATCTAACCTGCACTACTAACGGGCAGAGGCTGACCATTCAAACGGCTTCCATCAAGCTTACTAGCATCATAGGATGACAAAATAACGGAGGATGCAGTGTTGGGAAAGTGATAGTAAGCCTGATTCTGTATAAAGGGTTTCCACTGGGGAGAATCAAAAGGCTCTAAGAGTGAAGTTTAAGCCTAAGTGATGAATAAGGTCAAGTGAGTTTAAGAGAGTGGCAGAAGCTGAAAGTATGTATGAAATCCTTAACCAAGAGGAGTTAAAAAACTTTTTTTTTTTATCCTTTACCCGCAGTGCTGGTAGGATCAATAGAGGCCTTAGATGATCGGCCTCCACCCATTAGTAGCGCGGGTTAGATATTTTTAAGTGACGCCTTGTTACATATTGAGAGGTTCATGCTGCCAGCGGAAGCTCCTCAAGCATATAGGTTTGCAGTCCTGTCGAGGATAGTGTTATGGCAGCATGTGGGTGATCTTAGGCCACTCGACGGTATTACCATTGAAAAGTGGCCAGCACGTGCTGGGTCTCGAACAAGAGGAAGAGGTATGAGTGGAGGAAGGAGGATGAGATGTAGTAGAAGGAAAGGAAGTGTTAGATCTGGTCCTAGGGGTGTTAGTGGAGGTGCAATGAGAGAGAAACCTGTTGGAAGCCACTGAGACGGGCTTCTTGTCTAGCTTCTTTTGAGTGTTAAGCCATGTTTGAAGCGAAGGGCTGCAACCTCCGATTCAAATTTGTATACAAGACAGTCTCGGAAGAAGACATTATGTTCTTGGGTGCAGTTTGCACAGATGTGTTTTGTTGAGGGACAGTTTTCACGGGTATGGCCAGGTGAGGCACAGAGAGGACAATGTGCAGTGGATCTACAGTATTTTGTTGGCTGTCCGAATCTCCAACAGTTTTGGCACTGAAGGTTTAACCTTACAGAAGGCTCCACCTATGTATACACTGTCTGGAAGATCTTGTCTTTTGAATGTAATTTTTTCAATATTTGCTTGGTATTTGCAGCAGCCATGAGGGTTAACGGTCAAGCAGGACACATGAGTGATATCATGTTGGTCTGCAATGAGTTCAAAGAGTTCAGAAGAACAGTTGGGCCAACTGACGCCCACTGGACAGATTTCATGTGGTATGAGAACGGTGGCAATACAAGTGTTCAGTTGAGTATCAGGAGATAATGGCAAAGGTTTCCATCAAGGTCTTTGAGGGTAAGCATTGCTTCAGTTTGGGATTCTGTGTCAACAATGACAAGGAGAGATCTGTCAGGTCGTGTGTGGAAGGTTACCCTTCCCACCTGTCTTTGGATGCATTTTTGAAATTGTAAAGTGTTTTCTGAGTATGGAGTAGAGTAGGGATATAGAAGTATTTGCTCCATCAGTGAGGACCAAAGAGGATGGATAAAGGAAAGTGATTAGTGGTAGTGGATGGCTGTGGGCGAGGGTGAGAGGAGGGAAGTCTGGGTTATAGAAGAGGGAGAGGTCAGAATAGTTTTACTTTTTTTTTTAGGTATATATGGTTCTAAGGGTATAGTAGAGGAAGATACAGATTTAGAAGGAGGGGTTGTTGTTGGTGTTTGGGAAACAGGTACAAGAGGCGAGACAGTTGACGTGGGCGGTTAGGGGAGTTTTCAGAGCCGAGATCAAAAGCGTTTCCTTGTCAAACCCAGGTAAGTTTGGGGGATGAATTTTTTGATGTGCAAAGCACCTGTCAATTTAGAATTTTCATGACTGGCCATGGTGAACCGAGTGTAAGTAGGGATGTAACTGGTCTGCTCCCCATAACCCCCATGGAGAGTAAGGGCAATGAAAAAGGGAAAGTATACTATGCCCATGGCAGCCTCAGGCCATTCATGACTGAACTCCTAGTAAGCCTTTCATCCTCTCAGCACAGTTATCACACTTTAGGAAAGGAAGGGAATAGTGGGAGAAGTTAGGAAGAAAATACAAATGAAACGAGGGGATATAGAGATAGAAAAAGAAAAAAAGGCCAAGTGAAAATTGGTTGGACCACAGATTGAAGTACGAGACATTGCAGCATCAAACATCAATCTCTGGTCCCGAAGCTGCTCTACAATGGCAATGGGCTTGGAAACGGAGGGGTGACCTTAGCAGAACTATGGTCTATAGTTACTTTATTCGGGGGGATTATTAAATTTCTTTAGTCTGTAGAATCAATATGCAATAGCATGTTATCAGAAGTATGTAGTTCACTGTACTGCTTCTTTGAACACCAACCTGCAAATGTGAGAAAGGGCTTAAGAAGAGAAAGTCTGATAGACACAAACAGAATAAATATAATAAATGTGGTTCATTACACTGTGTAATGAAATTATAACAGATCGTCATAATAAATGTGGTTCATTACAGTGAAATTCATCTATAAAAAAACAACATCATAGTACAAGTCTGTAGGACAAGAATGAAGTCTGCACAGAGAGCTGGTGGTAGAGAACGATCATGACAGAAGGCAATAAGAAACTGTCAAGTTGGAAGTTAATTGTGCAGTCAGTTCAACACTTACTTTATATCAATTGTGTTTATCATTTGTGATTCACAACATATTAACAAAAAATTTGGCAGGAAATTTTGGCAGGCTTATATCTTAACTTTGATAGTTTGAAGTTTCTCACAAGGATATTTTTTTAAATTCAAAAACATTACATCATTATATCTCCACTTCCCACATCAATCTGGCTTCAGAGAATCTATAAAAAAAAAAAAATTAAGAGCGCCACTCAAGAGAAAGATTACGTGGCAGAGTGCATGTAATAATATTCAAGTAATATATTGGCATCCCATATCTGACAACGCCTATGGCAAAGGGATCCCTAAGGCAACATTTTACTACTACCTATACATTATACATATACCAATATATATATATATATATATATATATATATATATATATATATATATATATATATATATATATATATATATATATATAAAAAGCAAAATTTTCATGGAGTTCAAATTAAAATGATGTTGAGTGCGATCAGGTTCAGCGCGCACACGCGCACACACACACACACACACACACACACACACACACACACACACATAGATGACAGCTACACAGGAAACTATGCATAAAAAATAAGTTAAAAGCAATGTAACACAAATGATGGTCTTGACATGGTCGCTGCAAAACTCAGGGATACACTACTATGAACACTTTTAAAACAAGTTACATTGCATCAGTAAGGGCGTGCAACTATACTTTTGTCTTTCAATTTTTAGGTAGATGGCTATGGGCATGTGTTTGTGCAGGAAACATGAACAAGTACTTGACATCATTGTGTGTTGTTCCATACTTGGCCTAATTTGTCTATATGTATTTCTCATCAGGTAAGGGCTTTTAAACCTGACGTCAAATGTAAGACTATATACACTGCAGTTATCGTAATATCACACAGTACACAAGATGAGAAAGATTTGAGTCGTAATTAATACAGGACAACTTATCACCAGAGAAACATATAGATAGAACATAGATGACTCATTTAGGATGCTACCAAACATACGGATTGGCTTTTCACTTCCTAGATAAAGTTATGATGAGAAAAATTATAACTACAATGATTAAACCAAAACTGGAATATGCAGAATTAATATGGTCCCCGCACATAAAAATCATATGTTGAAATTAAAAACAATACAGAGAATAGCAACTAACATATGAGGAAAGATTAAAAGAAATACAACTGAAAATTCTACAAGAAATAAGAGAAAAAGGAGAATTAATTACAATATATAAATTGATGAACAACCTGGAAGAAATAAATAGAAAATATCCATTAATGAAAAGAAAATAGAAGTTAGAAATTTGTGGGGACAAAAAAAAAATTACAAAAAAGAATTTCTTTGAATGATATAGAAAAGTAAAAATTTCCCAAGAGAAGTATAGATACTTGGAATGTAATGAAGGAAATCATATTGGCAAGGAATATACAAAAACTGAAGGAAAGATTGGTAAAATATAGATAGACAAGACCACACCATTGTAGCCAAGGCCCTGTACACTACAAAGAGGTAATGACACACAGCAAGCGATGGAGGACGGATGGAAACAAAAGCCTAGTACATAGTGGAAATAGAGAGAGTGAACTCTTGAAATAATGTCATTACTAAATTTGGAATGATTTATGAAGAAGTTGAAAATGTTGGATAAACACTTGTATAAAGTGGAGGACTAAAAAACCAAGAATGGCGGGAAAACTACCAGTATCCCTCCCTCCAAGACTTCAAAGGTTTCAGTGAAATAGTGGTTTCGGTTTCGGTTTCAGTTAATATCGTGAAAAAAATGGTGAGATTAAGAATAAATTGAGGCAGAAGGATACAAAGTATGAATAGAATAGAGATGAATGGAATAAAAGAAGAGGTGAGTGAGTGCAAAGAATCAATTGAGAAGAAACTGTATTTGATGAATGTCTGGGAATAACATTTTTACCATCTGTCCGTCTGCATAGGTATCGACAACACCAGATACTCCTGCTGATTGAGTCCATAACACTGTGGGCCAGACCAATCCACTGTAAGACTTCTTGACGTGACCCACCATTGTTATGGATAACGCTACCAAGGTAAGTGAAGCTGTCCAAGATATCAACGTCCTCGCCACACGTATGAATAGACTGTACTGTTTCATCTAGAAAGCCTCCAAACGCCTCAACCTTAGTCTTGGGCCAAAAAATACTTTAGTCCTAAAGGTTTCGCCTACTTGTGCAGTGCTTTGAGAGCCATCACCAGAACCTAAAAAGACTCAGCAAAGATTATTGCATCAACAGCAAAAAAAGATAAGTGATCTTGATGTTGCTGACAGTTGCTCCACAGTAACTTTGGTCCACAACTCTGCCCAGTACCCAGTCCATACATGTATGGAAAAGTCATGGAGCAAGGACGCACCCTTGCCTCACTCCCGTATGCACAGGAAATAAGCTGGACACACCCCCGCCACACTTAACAACACCCTCTGTCCCGGAGTACGGGCCAGATAGTAGTCCAATAATCCATGCAGGAATCCCGCGGAGGCGCAAGAGATCCCAGAGTGTCTTGCGATGCACTGAATTAAATATATATTTGAGATTGACATAGACTGTGAGCATCCCATGTTGAAACGCACATTGGCATTCCACCAGTACACAAAGCACTAGGATACGGTCAATTGTTGACTTACCAGGCAGGTGTGAACCCTGAGTGTTCGTGTCTCTGATATTTCAGCAAGTGACTGTGAACTTGCATCAGTAGCAGATGGGTAGCACCTTGCCTGGTAAACTGATCAGAGCTATCCTGCGGTAGTTGTTGCAATCCTTTCCAGATAGGGACGACCAACCCCTTTTTCCAGTCAGGAGAAATAGTACCTGAATGTCGTACAGCAGTCAAGACAGCATGTAACCCATGGATCATGGCCTCGCCTCCAGCTTTGAGCAACTCTGCACTCATGTTACAAATGCCAGCTGTCTTTCCACCCCTCAACCTTGCCACAGCCTCTTTGACTTCATCAAGAGAAGGTGCAGCTTCATTAATGGGCGGATCAGCATCCATCATCTGTAACACACACACACACACACATATATATATATATATATATATATATATATATATATATATATATATATATATATATATATATATATATATATATATATACACAAATATACATATTTCATTTTTTTTCTTTTTTACAATGAAACGGTACTGGCCAAGAGCAAACAAAAATAGGTTAAAATAGAATCCGGCTTGTCGCCAGACCCTGTAAGAGAAATAGAAGCATGGGGTTGGAGGTCCAATTTACTATGAGAGGTGTCTTGACGTTCCTCTTTTGAAAGAGTTTAAGTCATAGGCAGGTGGAAAAACAGACAAAGGAAGAGAGTTCCAGAGTTTACCAGTGTAAAGGACGAAAGAGTGAAGATACTGGTTAAATCTTGCATTAGGAAGATGGACAAAATAGGGATGAGAAGTAGAAAGCCTTGTGCAGCGAGGCTACGGGAGGGGGAAGGCATGCAGTTAGCAAGTTCAGAAGAGCAGTCAGCATGAAAATAGCAGTAGAAAAGAGATAAAGTTGTAACATATATATATATATATATATATATATATATATATATATATATATATGTATATGTATATATATATATATATATATATATATATATATATATATATATATATATATATATGTATATATATATATATATATATATATATATATATATATATGTATATATATATATATATATATATATATATATATATATATATATATATATATATATATATATATATGTACCGAGTACAACGGGCCAACTATCATTACGGTGATTCCTTTGCGGAATCACCGGTAAATCCTCGTATTCTCGACGCTCGTTAAGATACCTTGTTATGGTTAGAGTAGGTACTACTAGCGAAAGAGGATGATGGGAAAAACGCGTGACGTCACTGGAACTGAGGATATATATACCGGTCTGGGCGGAAGGTCAGTCACTAGTGTTCCGTGACCCCGCTCCAGACAGGTAAGCCTTCAGTGTTCCTAAAAGCCTTGCCACACTTGAAAAAACATTGTTATTAATATCTAACAATAAATTGTCCTCCCGGATACAGCTGCCGAGAGGACCAGCAAAAGACTGTCTTTCGGTTGTGGTTTGACGAAGGCTGCATGTGGAGTTGCCTCTCAAACAAGGACGACGGCCAGAAGGACCCAGTGACTCTCAAACAATATTGGTGGCGTGAGTGTATTTTGGTCGTTTTCCATCAGTTCCCTCACGTATAGTTAGGTAGGATAGTGATAGGAATAATTTGTGTTAAGGTATATGTTTATGTTTGTGTCGCTAAGGGTGGATAAGCATTTGTAAGAGCACCACCACGGATATAGCGAGTACTTTATTTATTTATTTATTCATCATTAAAGTTGTCCATTATTTTTATATTCGTTTTCCATCAGTTCCCTCACGTATAGTTAGGTAGGATAGAATAGGAATATTTGTGTTAAGGTATATGTTTATGTTTGTGTCGCTAAGGGTGGATAAGCATTTGTAAGAGCACCACCACGGATATAGCGAGTACTTTATTTATTTTATTCATCATTAAAGTTGTCCATTATTTTTATAATCGTTTTCTGTTCGTATACCAACTACGACCCTCGGTACAGTGGTGGCAGCGGTGGGATCGTGTTTCCTTCCGAGGATGAGGATGACACGGAGGATACCACGCAGAGCCCGAAGGCCTGTGAGGAATTCCTAGAGGAGTGTTGAGAGGGAGAGATGGTAGTAAGTAGACCCCTGGGTGGTTAAAGGAAAGGTTACTGCCTATAAAAACTCTTTTGCAGCGGCGAGGAGATGCCGAACTGGTAAACTGGTCCCGCAGCTGAAGCAGAGATCACCGCAGTCCTGGGGGCTCTGTAGTGCCCAGGTAAAGGACTGGAAGTTCACCCCCCATGGATGAAGGCTTTGGTGAGACCCCGTCGAGGATCACCACCCTGCTCAGTTTGCCAGGACTGGTTGGGAGTTGGGTTCACCTATTCCGACCAGGAGGTCGAGTCACGTCTGACTCGGAAGTCTTGCATAGAGACAAGAAGAAAGAAGAAGAAGAAGAAGAAGACCGGTCCCGACTTATGTTGATAATATATAAACTCATGTTCTTACGAGTGTGAGAATACGAGGATTTATTTTTTTTAAAGAGGAACGCCGTGTACCGAGTACAACGGGCCAACTATCAATACGGTGATTCCTTTGCGGAATCACCGGTAAATCCTCGTATTCTCGACGCTCGTTAAGATACCTTGTTATGGTTAGAGTAGGTACTACTAGCGAAAGAGGATGATGGGAAAAACGCGTGACGTCACTGGAACTGAGGATATATATACCGGTCTGGGCGGAAGGTCAGTCACTAGTGTTCCGTGACCCCGCTCCAGACAGGTAAGCCTTCAGTGTTCCTAAAAGCCTTGCCACACTTGAAAAAACATTGTTATTAATATCTAACAGTAAATTGTCCTCCCGGATACAGCTGCCGAGAGGACCAGCAAAAGACTGTCTTTCGGTTGTGGTTTGACGAAGGCTGCATGTGGAGTTGCCTCTCAAACAAGGACGACGGCCAGAAGGACCCAGTGACTCTCAAACAATATTGGTGGCGTGAGTGTATTTTGGTCGTTTTCCATCAGTTCCCTCACGTATAGTTAGGTAGGATAGTGATAGGAATAATTTGTGTTAAGGTATATGTTTATGTTTGTGTCGCTAAGGGTGGATAAGCATTTGTAAGAGCACCACCACGGATATAGCGAGTACTTTATTTATTTATTTATTCATCATTAAAGTTGTCCATTATTTTTATATTCGTTTTCCATCAGTTCCCTCACGTATAGTTAGGTAGGATAGAATAGGAATATTTGTGTTAAGGTATATGTTTATGTTTGTGTCGCTAAGGGTGGATAAGCATTTGTAAGAGCACCACCACGGATATAGCGAGTACTTTATTTATTTTATTCATCATTAAAGTTGTCCATTATTTTTATATTCGTTTTCTGTTCGTATACCAACTACGACCCTCGGTACATATATATATATATATATATATATATATATATATATATATATATATATATATATATATATATATATATATATATATGTATATATATATATATATATATATATATATATATATATATATATATATATATATATATGTATATATATATATATATATATATATATATATATATATATATATATATATATATATATATATATATATATATGTATATATATATATATATATATATATATATATATATATATATATATATATATATATATATATATATATATATATATATCAGCTGGTGCCCAGTCAGTCCATCGTCTACTTGGGCATGACTATTCAGTCAGTCCCTCTAGGGGCCTTTCCCACTTGGGACAGGGTGGACAACCTTCTGCGGGTGCTCCACACCTTCATGGCCTCCGCCCATCCACCTGCCAAGCTATGGCTGTCTTTACTCGGGCACATGGCTTCCCTGATCTACCTGGTGCCCGGCTCGCGACTGCACATGCAGGGACTCCAACATCAGCTCAGCCGCAGGTGGAACAGGTCCGAAGACGACTCCACACCGATAGAGTGGCCTGCTTTCCTCCGTCCCGACCTCCTCTGGTGGGGGAAGGAGAAACACCTCCTCCGGAGCCAGGAGCTTCTCTCGACTTTTCCGGATTTTCTCCTGTTCTCGGACGCATCTACCCGGGGCTGGGGCTGCTCTCTCCTCCAACACTCGGTAGGCGGAAGGTGGTCTCCGGAGGAGGCTGGACTCCACATCAATGTGTTGGAACTCCGAGCAGTAGGGAACTCTCTCTTGCACTTCCTTCCACTCCTCAGGGACCACACCGTGGAGATTTATGCAGACAACACCACGGCATTAGCATACCTTGCTCACCAAGGGGGCACGAGGTCAGAGGACCTGAACAAGGAGGCTCAAGAGATCCTACGGTGGGCGGAGGCTCATCGGATTTTTATCAAGACCCAGTTCCTGAGTGGCCTCCAAAACGTTGTAGCGGACGCGATGAGTCGGAAGGGTCAGGTCCTTCCCACGGAATGGACGCTACATCAGGAGGTGTGCGGAATCCTCTGGCGATTGTGGGGGCAACCATCAGTGGACCTTTTCGCTACAGGGCAGAACTTCCGGCTCCAAGCTTTCGTGTCCCTGTTTCCGGACCCAATGGCGATAGCGTCGGATGCCTTTCTCTTCGATTGGAACCACCGGGAACTGTACGTCTTTCCGCCGACGGCTGTGGTTCGCAAAGTGCTCAACAAACTTCTCTCAGCCCAGGGCACTTATCTCACCTTGATTGCTCCATTCTGGCCGAGACAGGAATGGTTCCCAGACCTCCTGAAATGGTCGATCGACGTTCCACCATTGCTGCCGCAACGCCCGGACCTTCTACGACAACCGCACTTCCACCGGTTTCACCACGGTCTCCAGTCGCTTCAGCTAACCGCGTCGAGACTGTCCAACGTTTCCTCCGTCATAGCGGCTATTCCAGACGAGTGGCGTCGTTCTTGGCAGGAGCTCATCGCCCCTCCACTCTTATGAACTTTCAGTCAAAGTGGAAGACCTTCCGGAAATGGTGTAGGAGAGAGGGCCACACTTCCTCAACACTCTCCAGCCAAAAAGTTGCCGATTTCCTGCTATTTCTTCACCAAGAACGCCGCCTCTCAGCTTCGGCTATTCTGGGCTATAAAGCTGTGCTGAATGGTATTTTCAGCTTTCGGGGTTTCGACCTCTGTAGTGACAAGGTCGTGACTGCTATAGTGAGGGCTTGCTGTCACCAAGTTCGCCGCTCTGGTCCCAAGGTCCCGGCTTGGAATGTTGATGTGGTCCTACGGGCCCTTCTTACGCCTCCTTTGAGCCAATGGACACAGCAGATCTACGGCATGTGACAATGAAAACTCTTTTTCTGGTCGCCTTGGCCACTGCCAAGAGAGTAGGAGAACTTCAAGCTCTCTCGGCAGTTTTTGCACGCTGCGGCGAGGACTGGGTTCTTTCTTACTTACCTGAGTTTGTTGCCAAGACAGAGACTCAACTCCACCCTCTGCCAACGGAATTCCTCCTGCAGAGCCTTACGGCTATACTGGGCCCCGACGGTGAAGACCGGCTCCTGTTCCCTGTCCGGGCCCTCCGTTATTATCTGCGCCGGACGGCAGGCCCTTCTCGCCCCCGCCATCTCTTTGTGTCACTCAAGGACCGTACACACCCTATGTCCAAGGCAGCCATTTCGTTCTTCATACGACAGGTGATTCGCTCGGCCCATGAGACCTTCCCTGACTGCTTGGCTGGCATCCTGAGGATCAAGGCTCATGAAATCCGGGCAGTGGCCACCTCCCTGTTGTGGAACGTTAACAGGAGGCTCTCGGACGTTATGGAGGCTGCATGTTGGAGAACGCCTTCTGTCTTTGCCAACCACTATTTACGGACGGTCCAAAGGGTGCAGGAGGTCTTTTCCCTGGGACCTATTATAGCAGCTGGAGGCGTTGTGCTGTGAAGCCCCACACACCCTCCTCTGTCTCGACCCACGCTCCAAGAGAGGTGGGTCATCATTATTATTCTGGACACATTCACCCTTATACTGTGGCTACCTATCATCGCCCCACCTCCTTCTAAATGTGGGATTCTGCCTAGGTAAGACTAACAGATTATGTGAAATAAATGATATTTTTATACTAAAATATATTTTTTCACTTACCTGTTAGTCTTACCAATCCCACCTGGCCTCCCCTCACGAGGTTTTAAGCAGCTCAGTCTGCAGTAAGATTGGAGACGTGGCGCTTGGAGGCGCCACCCGTTTTCTTACGTTTTCTGTGAGATGGGTAACCACGGCAAGGAGGGACTAATGTCAGGTGTAAATTTTGGGGATAAATTGCTTGAGAGAAGAGACAAGGCACGGTTTTTGTGCCTAGGTAAGACTAACAGGTTTATGTGAAATAAATATATATATATATATATATATATATATATATATATATATATATATATATATATATATATATATATATATATATATATATATATATGTGGCGCAGTGGACCATGGGAACATTGAACCATCGTCCAGCTGGCTCGAGTCGCGCAACCGAAGCTCCACCAGAAGCTCGAACACTCCTGACTCCTGACTGAGCCAGACAATCAGGAACAGAGGGAGGGTGAAGCGGTGAGGCGCGCCAGCGGATGGGAGTCAGTCTACCCCTCGCAGCCAACTCAACTACACCACTTCTCTTGTACATACTGTGTTCACTGCTGTTGTCCAGTAAACTGCATCACGTCTGTTGGCGTTTATTCATCATACCCGCTACAGTGGTGACCCCGGAGTTGTCCAAAACAGCCTCTTTTGGATTTCACTATGACTGCCGAGGACAGCAAGGAACAGCAGAACGCAGTTTCACTGAAGCTACCCACCTTCTGGACTTCTCAACCCCAGGTGTGGTTCGAACAGGCTGAAGCCCAATTCCACATACGTCAAATCACTGCCGACACCACCAAATACTACTACGTGGTTAGCGCGCTGGATCAGGACACAGCTGGGCACGTCATCGATTTCCTTCGTCATCCGCCAACCGACGACAAATACCAAGGTATCAAGAAGCTCCTCATCGGTACCTTCGGCCTAAGCAGACGTGCAAGGGCAGCGAGACTTCTGCATATGGATGGCCTCGGTGACCACAAACCATCCATGCTCATGAATGAAATGCTTGCCTTGATGGACGGACATGCGCCCTGCCTCCTTTTTGAGCAACTCTTCCTAGAGCAAATGCCTGATGACATCCATCTGATCTTGGCAGATGAGACCTTCACCGACCCTCGTCAGTTGGCGGCACGTGCTGACGTACTGTGGCACAGCAAGCAGCATGATGAAACCTCCATCAACAACGTGATAACTGTGAACAGACGCTCAACGAGAACTACCAGTGCTTGTTCGGACGAAACAACAGTGAAGTCGCCGACCAATAGTAGTGAGAAGTGGTGCTACTATCATCAACGGTTGGGCAAGGATGTCCGCAGATGCCGTCCACCTTGCACGCATCCGGGAAACGCTGTACCCAGTCGTTGGCAGTGGCTACTGCCGCCGGCCGTAAACGTCCCCTCCTCTACATTAGCGATCGCCATTCGGGACGACGCTTCCTGGTCGACTCAGGGGCAGAGATTAGTGTTGCTCCTCCTTCTGGAAAAGACACTCGCTCAGGAAAGAGAGGTGAATCCTTGACAGCAGCCAACGGTAGCAACATTAAGACATACGGCACACGCAAGATCCACCTACTCGTCAACGCCCGCCGCTTCAAATGGACGTTCACCATCGCTGACGTTTCACAGCCACTGCTTGGAGCCGACTTCCTCTGTGCACACGCCCTGCTCGTCAATATGAAAGGGCGTCGGCTCATCGATTCCAAGACGTTTGAATCGATGGAACTGCACTGCGCCCTATTACCTGCTCCCCAACTCGGCTCTGCCACTGCCCCTGACAACGAGTTTGCCAGGATATTAGCAGCCTACCCAGATGTCGTCAAGCCACATTTCCACTCTGCCATGCCGAAGCATGGTGTGATGCACCACATTCCCACAACAGGGCCGCCTCTACATGCACGAGCACGCAGGCTTCCCCCCGACAAGCTCTCACAAGCTGAAGAGGAATTTTGCAAAATGGAAGAAATGGGTATTGCGCGTCAGTAAAACAGCCCATGGGCGTCCCCGTTACACATGGTTCCTAAATCGACCGGAGATTGGAGGCCTTGTGGGGACTACCGCCCCCTCAACGATGTCACAACAGCGGACCGGTACCCAGTGCCCTACATCCAAGACTTTATGGCGAATCTCGACGGCGCCAAGATTTTTTCAAAGATTGACTTGGTTCGAGGATACCACCAGATCCCGGTCCATCCTGACGACGTCCCCAAGACTGCTATCATCACCCCGTTTGGACTTTTTGAGTTCTTACGCATGCCTTTCGGACTCAAAAATGCCACCCAGGCATTCCAGCGTCTTACGGACTTTGTGTTCGTCTACCTGGACGACATCCTCATTGCCAGTCGTTCCAGACAAGAACACCGCGCTCATCTCCGCCAGCTGTTCCAGAAGTTAAGCGAGCATGGCCTGGCCATCAATCTGGCTAAGTGCAAGTTTGGCCTTAGCTCCATCAACTTTCTTGGTCATCGCGTCAATCACCACGGAACCGTACCTTTACCAGCTAAAATCGATGCCATTCGCAACTTTGGGAAACCAACTACTGTGAAAGGACTGCAAGAGTTTGTTGGCATGGTAACATTCTACCACCGCTTCGTGCCAGCAGCCGCCAGTATCATGGAACCTCTCTTCAAATTCCTAGCTGGTAAGTCAAAAGAGCTCTCATGGGACGATGCTGCCTCGGTCACCTTCGAGAACGTCAAGGAAGCGCTGGCTAAGGCAACACTGCTAGTGCATCCGAAATGCAACGCTCCAACCGCCTTCACGGTCGACGCTTTGGAAACAGCGGTGGGAAGAGTTCTTGAACAACTCATCAATATTGACTGGCGACCCATTGCCTTCTTCAGTCGCCGCCTAAGATCCCCGGAACTGAAGTGCAGCATGTTCGACAGGGAGCTTCTCGCACTTTACCTAACGATACGACACTTTCGCTACTTCCTCGAGGGCAGGGATTTCACTGCTTTTACCGACCATAGGCCACTTACATTCGCCTTTGCCAAGGTGTCCAATCCCTGGTCAGCTAGATAGCAGCGACATCTTGCCTACATTTCGGAGTACACCACGCACATACAACACACATCTGGGAAAAGTAACAAAGTCCCGGACGCGCTCTCACGCGCCACCATCAACGCTTTGGAACCGGGCATAGACTACAAGACCCTAGCAGAGGCCCAGCAAGAGGATGAGGAAATGGCCGCCTACCGTACTGCTATCTCTGGCTTGGTGTTGGAAGATGTACGGACCTGGAAGCTCTACGCTCCTCTGTGACGTGTCCACCAGACATCCGAGACCCATCATCTCCGCTGACTGGTGACGCCGGATTTTCGACACCGTCCACGGCCTTGCTCATCCCTCCATCAGAGCAACAAAAGCGCTGATGGCAGCCAAGTTCATATGGCACGGACTGCGTAGGGACATCTGGGCACCTGGGCTAAAGCATGCATCCTTTGCCAAACTTCGAAAATTCATCGCCACACTAAAGCACCACTGGAGAGCTTCACTCTTCCAGATCGACGCTTCGATCACATCCACGTGGACATAGTCGGGCCTCTTCCCCAGTCCAGAGGAGTAATTCACCTTCTCACCATTGTGGACCGGTTTACAAGGTGGCCCGAGGCAATTCCGCTCTCGAATACCTCCACCACCACCTGTGTGTGCGCCCTAGTCGCCAACTGGGTCACCCGTTTCGGTGTGCCGGCTCACATCTCCTCTGACAAAGGCGCGCAGTTCACTTCCAGGTTGTGGTCGACAATGGCGCAATGGCTTGGGGTAAAATCTTCACTTCACAACTGCTTATCACCCTCAGGCAAACGGAATGGTGGAACGTTTCCACCGGCACATGAAGACTGCTCTCAAGGCACGGCTACGTGGACCGAACTGGATAGATGAACTACCATGGGTCTTGCTGGGTATACGTACCGCTCCAAAGGAAGATTTGGCAACATCCCCAGCTGAATTGGTGTATGGTGCTCCGCTCACGGTCCCGGGTAGTTTCGTCGCGACACCACATGGGCGAGAAGACCCTCCTGCAACCATCCTCTCACGCCTGCGAGAGATTGGGACGCTTGCCCAGGTCCTTACATCTCATCACAGTCTCAAACCCAGGTACGTCCTGCCTGCCCTACAAAACAGTAATTATGTCTTCCTCAGCAGAGATGCGCTTTGTTCACTACTCACGAAGCCATATGAGGGTCCGTTCAGGGTATTGCAGCGACAGCCTAAAGCTTTCATCATTGACTACGGAGGCCGCCCCGAGACTGTCTCGGTTGATTGCCTGAAGCCGGCTCATCTGGACTTTGACAAGCCAGTGCAGGTGGCGACGCCTCGCCCCAGAAATCGTCCGGCATCGCGACAGAACCTGCCACCCCCTTTCTGCCAAGTCACAAAATCTGGATGCACTTCACGGAGACCTACTAACCTACTGTACTCCGGTTCTGGGGGAGGGCCATGTGGCGCAGTGGACCACGGGAACGTCGAACCATTGTCCAGCCAGCTCGAGTTGCGCAACTGAAGCTCCACCAGAAGCTCGAACACTTCTGACTCCTGACTGAGCTAGTCAATCAGGAACAGAGGGAGAGTGAAGCAGTGAGGTACGCCAGCGGACAGAAGTCAGTCTACGCCTCGCAGCCAACTCAACCACACCACTTCTCTTGTACATACTGTGTTCACTGCTGTTGTCCAGTAAACTGCATCACGTCTGTTGGTGTTTATTCATCATACCTGCTACATATATATATATATATATATATATATATATATATATATATATATATATATATATATATATATATATATATATATATATATATATATATATATATATATATATATATATATATATATATATATATATATATATATATATATATATACACACACATACACTGGAACCTCGCAATACAAGTTTAATTCGTTCCATGATCCATGACGGAGCTTGTATTGTGATTTACTCGTTTAAAAGTAAAATTTACTATTGGAATTCATTGAAATATAATTCATCCGTTCCAGCCAAAAAAAAAACAACCAAAACTTTTTTATGGGTTTTTGAAACAGAAAAAGTGCACATCGTTGATATGGTTGTCTTATTGGCTTGCTAAGTCCACTACACCCATTCCTCTCTCATGGTTTTCAATTATTTCGTTCTTCAAATCTATTGTAATGATCTTTTTCTTCTTATTAGCACTAACTTTCTTCGGATTTATGGCTAATTAGGACAAATCAATGCCAAAAAAAGCCACGAAAGAGAAAAATCACTTAAATAAAATGATTGCAATGTTGCCTAAATGAGATGAATATGTGAACTGTGAGAGTGGAGGCTGTTACTGTTACTGTTGGGGGGGAGTGGGAGGCTGTTGCTGTTACTGTTGGGGGAGCGCGTGTGAGCTCAGTGCGGACTATCGATGGCTATTAGGAATCTTGCTCGTACTGCGGATTTCCACTCGTATTTCAAGACAAAAATACTCAGAAGCCGCAGCTCGTTAAGCAAATTACTCGTACAATGGGGCACTTGTAATGCAAGGTTCTATTGTGTGTATATATATATATATATATATATATATATATATATATATATATATATATATATATATATATATATATATATATATATGTTGCCAATCAATAATCCAGCATGAACAAACAGCTAATTCTAAGTACAGTGCTATCAAAACACAAACATAACCAGTGCCTCCCAAAAACAGTGATGCGCCAACTTGGGAAATTTTAAACTGCGCTCTGAAATTTATGCCAAAAACTGATGGAACCAGAATATTGACTGCTGGATTATTGAGTCACACATACACACACACATCAACTTAGTCTCCTAAACTGTGTTTCCTTCTACTTTAACTTTTGAGGTGGCATTCCACTACTATATGTGGCTAGCAAGTACTTACTTAAGGCAAGATCATCACAGTTTTTGAGCTGAAATATAGAAGCTATTGTTGTACTACATTATGCAACCAGTAATCATAATCAAACATTATTCACATTTACTTTCACACATGTCAGACACAATCCACATCTAATTCAACTTCCAAATACCTATCTATATGTTAGTATATCAATTTCTAAATATACAAAACAATGACAAAATGGTTAGTTTTACACCATGAAAATTTTAGTTTGCATTCTTATTCATAGTCCCTGATATTGTTAAAGCAAAGGTTGTCACACTCCACACCTCGAGGCTGGAATACTAGGATAGAATGGTGTCAACAGGTTAACCTGACACTGAATTATGGATATTTATTGTATATCTATGAAGTCAGAGTTCCCCTTGAGGTAACCTGAATATAAAGCAGAACAAGGCTTCACTTGACTTACATGCACCACACTCACACCATCTTAATTAATGTCGGTATTCATGACTTCATCTTTGTTCCAATTTATTTTTGGGGGAGATGTATGCAACCACAACTTTTGTATTTCTTCATATTTTGTCATAATCTTACCACTTATCAATTCAGTTTTTCGGTTTCCATATTCTAAATTTATCCCTTTTATCCTAGATTTTATCATATCTTATACCTCCTTTTTTGCCTTTTCCACCCTTTCTCAATATATAAATCTTATTATCCTCAATATTAATCTGGATATCGTCAGTTAGTTTTGTTTCTGCAAGGTAGGCATACAATTTAAGTTTTTTCCTCTTTTTGATAGTCTGTTAACTCTAATTTTCTTATTATTCCATCTGTTAGTATATATTAACTTTCATTTCATCAATGCCTTCCATTACTGTTCTTTTCTTCTCTTTTCCTTTTCTTTTTAACATTATCTAAAATTATTCGAAAGTCATTTAAGATTATTTTGCTGATTTATCTCTTCCTAATTTTTTATTTTTGTCTTTCATCTTCATTCATATTCTTTTTAATAAACATTTCTTTACAGTATTCAATGTCTTTGACTTCTTTATTTATATTTACTTAGTTGTAGTATACAGGGCCCGAGCTACACTCGTATGGTCCTGTCTCCATATCTATATTTGTCCACACACACACACACACACACACACTGGAGTTCCTCAAGGATCAGTATTGGCCCCAGTGATGTTCTTGGTCTATGTAAATGATATGACAGAGGGAGTGAATAGTTATATGAGTATTTGCAGATGATGCCAAATTACTAAGAAAAATAGAAAATAAAGAGGACTGTTAGCATTTACAAAAGGATCTAGATAAGATTCATAGATGGAGTAAACTATGGGAAATGGAGTTTAATGCCAAAAAGTGCAAAGTGCTGGAAATAGGCTGTAGTGGAATGAGACAAAGAGGAAAGTATTCGATGGAAAATTAATGGATAAACAAAACAGATGTTGAAAAAAATTTGGGAGTATGGATTACAGATAATTTGTCACCAGAGAAACATATTAATAAAATCACAGGAGATACATATCAGCTGCTGAAAAATATAAAAATAGCTTTCAAATAACTGGATGAAGAGATGATTAACAAATTGATAACATCATTGATTCGACCGTTGGATTTATTAGAATATGCGGCAGTGATTCGGTCATCACATAAAAAGAAAGATATAAAGAAGATTGAGATTACAAAGAGCTACAAAAATGGTTCCAAGCCTGAGACATTTACCGTATGAAGAATGACTTTCTACGTTGAAACTACCAACTCTTGAGAAAAGAAGAGAAAGGGGAGACTTTATAGCAGTGTGTAGAGCATTAAAAGATTTGGAAAAAATTGAGAGATGATCTGTTCTTGTGGGACGACAGAATAACAAGAAAACACGAGAAGAAACTGAAAAGAACTACATGCAAGAGACAAAAAAATACAGCTTCCCATATAGAAGCATAGCATAAACTTGATGGGTAAGTAATTGATACAAGAAATATTCATGATTTCAAAAGCAAACTGGATAATAGTAGATTTGGAGACGGGACAGTATGAGCACAGCTCTTTTCCTGTGTATTACAACTATGTAAATACAACTAGGTAAATACATGAGTACCATTTAACAACACAAATATTAAAAGCTTAAATACAGTCAAACAACCAAGTACTACTTAATGGTGATGAAGACAGTATTATTGATCTGGAATGGTAAGGTGATAACACCTCTTTATCCCATTCCCAAGGGAGAAATATAACCTCTTTACGGCTGGAAACGTTTTAGAAAATATTTTGATCTGTCAATACTTACAAGGTGTGTATTTGGTGTTTTGATTTAGTTAACAAAGATGGATGATGGCATTTGATAGATAGAGATGAATTGTTGTTGAGGGTTAGCAAGGCAACACTTATTGTGTGATGAGCTGCACAGGTCAAACAAGTTCGCTTGCTTCACTGGATACACATCAAAGTAAAGTACTTGGGATTGGCATACTTATATTGCAATTTGTATTAATAACCAATTGCACCATAGTGTTCTAACAATATATAACCATGATATAACCATAATTAGTCAAGAACTAGTGTGATTTAGGGGAGTTTCCAATTTATAAAGTCCACCTTAGGGCGGTTTTACCATATTTGAAATTATAACCCAGCTATTTATTTTCTCGAGGTGTGAGGACCTCAAAGATCGTTCTATTTCTACTTATGTTGGTAACTGTAGGTAAGATATACATATGCACCTCATTATTATCTAACTACTTAATAGAGCAAGAGTAACTTTAGATACATAAGATGAAGTGTGCATTGGTTATGGTCATGCCTTGGTGTGTGGTGACTGACAAACACTAGTGGTACTCCCTTGGTAGGCACAACACTCACTCATACAATCTTAAACAAAACATGTTAAAGTAAAACTTGTACATACATTAAATAAAGCTGTACAATATTCCTTAAAAATAATTATCCTATTTTAATATAATTTTTTTTAGAATAAATCATACCTTTGTTGTATCTTCATATCACTCAAAAGTCTGGTTAAAATTTTGTTTAAAGCTATTGAAAATGTCAAAATAATAATAATAATATGTATGGTTAAAATTTGCTTAAAGCTACTAAAAATTTCCAAATAATAATTTCTATTATTATCTTCTATCATATGTAAAACTTAAGACATAGTTCCTAGAAAATAAATTCGCTCAGTCTATGTATCAAGTATACAGCTGAATAAACCTGAGATGCATGATACAATAAGCTAGATGAGCACATTGCTTTGTGTTGTATTCTAATGCACTGACCCTTGAGCAGCGTCTGGTGTATAAAAATAAATTACTTGGCCATATTCAATTCTAGCAAGCTTGAAGCACAACTTTGGTTTATTATCACAAGAAACTGAAATAATTAATGCCACCATTTGGTAGTGCTCTGTAAGGCATGTGTGTTCAGACCCGTGGTGGGTCATGTGTCAGACTAGCAGTGACATCACCTAATGGTGGACACAAGTGGCACCACACTCAGGAAGGTGGCTCAACACCAAACTTATCCACATGAGCGGCTCTCTTCACTTCAAACAAGGCCTGAAAAAAAAGAAAAAAAAGAAGGTATGTATTCACTTATATAAACAGTGCTCCCTCCAATTTTGCGTGAAATTGGTCGACATTGCAGGCAGCAAAATTTAAATTCGCAAAATTGGAATCATTAACCTTATGGTGATTTTAGACATATTTTTGCCCTTATTTGTACACAAATACATGTAATTATACATCCTACACTAAAGAAAAAATACAGAAAAATATAAACATTGTCATTATATATATATATATATATATATATATATATATATATATATATATATATATATATATATATATATATACATATATATATATATATATATATATATATATGTACCGAGGGTCAGTGTTACTGCCACTGTACCGTAGGTAAATATTACCTTCTATTGACACTGCTGTCATCTCTGTACCGTTTCGGTATAAACTCTACCTTCTTATCTACTACTTTCTATCTACTTTCTATGCTGCCACCACGACACCACTTGGGTATCGACACTATTGCTACTACTACCACTTGGCCCTCCACCACCAAGGTTGAGATACGAACAGAAAACGAATATAGTAAAATAATGGACAACTTTATTTATTTATTCATCATTAAAGTTGTCCATTATTTTACTATATTCATTTTCTGTTCGTATCTCAACCTCGGTGGTGGAGGGCCAAGTGGTAGTAGTAGCAATAGTGTCGATACCCAAGTGGTGTCGTGGTGGCAGCATAGAAAGTAGATAGAAAGTAGTAGATAAGAAGGTAGAGTTTATACCGAAACGATACAGAGATGACAGCAGTGTCAATAGAAGGTAATATTTACCTACGGTACAGTGGCAGTAACACTGACCCTCGGTACAGTGGTGGCAGCGGTGGGATGCGTAATTTGCATCTACACCGCTGCAACCACTGTACCGAGGGTCAGTGTTACTGCCACTGTACCGTAGGTAAATATTACCTTCTATTGACACTGCTGTCATCTCTGTACCGTTTCGGTATAAACTCTACCTTCTTATATACTACTTTCTATCTACTTTCTATGCTGCCACCACGACACCACTTGGGTATCGACACTATTGCTACTACTACCACTTGGCCCTCCACCACCGAGGTCGTTTTCCATCAGTTCCCTCACATATAGTTAGGTAGGATATAATAGGAATATTTGTGTTAATATATTTGTTTATGTTTGTGTCGCAAAGGGTGGATAAGCACTTGTAAGAGCACCACCACGGGTATAGCGAGTACTTTATTTATTCTAAACAGAAAAGAGATAACACCTTGCTCTATTTGTTGGTGGTGCCCACGGTGATGAAAAAGAAAGCCCTTACTATTGTTCATGAAAAAGAATCGGGACATTTAGGTCAACTCAAATCAATATTAAAGGCGGAAGAATATTTTTATTGGCCAAATTTAAAGGCAGATGTGAAGAAATTTGTAAGAGAATGCCTAACTTGTCAGTAAACAAAGTCGGCCTCAACTTTGCAAAGGCAGTGGCAAGAATTGCCTCCTGTAAACCAGCCTTTGGATAGAATCAGTGTAGATATAACTGAAATGACTCCTGCTTGAGGAGGTCATAGATATTGTTAAAATTACGTTCGAGGCAGGCTGAAGAGGTAGTTAGGGGTATTAGATCATACGTGGGGGACTATGGAAGGCCAAAAACGCTCCTGGCTGATAATGCTTGCGAGTTCCGTTCTCACCTCCTGGCGGACTTCTGTAAAGCCCAAGGAATTCACCAAGTTTACTCCACTCCATACCATCCTCAAGGAAACTCCATCACCGAACGTTTACATAGAACCCTTAAGTCCGTGTTAGCGTGCTTGAGTAAGGGTCAACCAACTAAGTGGCCCGACTATATCACCCAGTGCCAACAAATACTCAACGCGGCGGTACACGAGACCACAGGAGAACAACCACACTACTTAATGTTCAATCGCCACGCTCCGAGATTTATAGGGATAACTCTACCACAGGTGGACGATGAGATAGACATTGGTGTAGCCCTGGAGGTAGTGAAGCAAACATCCCGTGACAACAGCCGGAAGTGGTTGGCGCGAGCTAATCTCGGTAGAAAAGAGCAAACAGTAAGTGTGGGTAATCTAGTGTGGGTAAAGAAAGAACAAATTAGCTCTTCCATCGAACGCAAACTAGGGATAAAGTGGATTGGCCCCTATAAAGTGAAGGAAGTGAAGCAGGGAGGAGTGTCATACGAGTTGGAAAACACTTTCAGTGGCGACACAATCCTCCGGGCACCAGACAAATTAAAACGTTTTGTAGGAGAGGAAGGGTATATAATCGACATGAGCGAGATCGTGTTGCCTTCCGAGGATGGTGAGGATGATATGGAAGAGCCATGCACAGCCCGACAACGGAGGTCTGTGAGAAGATACGTAGAGGAGTGCTGAGGAGAGAGATTAATAAACAGACCCCTGAGTGTTTAAGGAAAGGTTACTGCCTCTAAAACTTTTTTGCAGCTAAGGAGATGCCGAGCTGAAACACTGGTCCTGCAGCTGAAGCAGTGATCACCGCAATCCTGGGGGCTCTGGACTCTGCCCCAGGGAAAGGACCTGGATGTTACCCCCCAAGGACGAAGGCTTGGTGAAGCCCCGCTGAGGATCACCCTGCTCAGCTTGCCAGGACTGGTGGGAGTTGGCTTCACCTATTCCAACCAGGAGGTCGAGTCACGTCTGACTCGGAAGTCTTGCACAGAGACAAGAAGAAAGAAAGAAGAAGAAGAAGACCGGTCCCGACTCATGTTGATAATATATAAACTCATGTTCTTACGAGTGTGAGAATACGAGGATTTATTTTTTTTAAAGAGGAAAGCCGTGTACCGAGTACAACGGGCCAACTATCATTACGGTGATTCCTTTGCGGAATCACCGGTAAATCCTCGTATTCTCGACACTCGTTAGATACCTTGTTATGGTTAGAGTAGGTACTACTAGAGAGAGGGGATGATGGGAAAAACGCGTGACGTCACTGGAACTGAGGATATATATACCGGTCTGGGCGGAAAGTTAGTCACTAGTGTTCCGTGACCCCGCTCCAGACAGGTAAGCCTAGTGTTCCTAAAAGCCTTGCCACACTATTGAAAAATTCATTGTTAAGATTAATAACTAACCGTAAATTGTCCTCCTGGATACAGCTGCCGAGAGGACCAGCAAAAGACTGTCTTTCGGTTGTGGTTTGACTAAGGCTGCATATGGAGTTGCCTTTCGCCACTGTACCGAGGGTCAGTGTTACTGCCACTGTACCGTAGGTAAATATTACCTTCTATTGACACTGCTATCATCTCTGTACCGTTTCGGTATAAACTCTACCTTCTTATCTACTACTTTCTATGCTGCCACCACGACACCACTTGGGTATCGACACTATTGCTACTACTACCACTTGGCCCTCCACCACCGAGGTTGAGATACGAACAGAAAACGAATATAGTAAAATAATGGACAACTTTAATGATGAATAAATAAATAAAGTACTCGCTATACCCGTGGTGGTGCTCTTACAAGTGCTTATCCACCCTTTGCGACACAAACATAAACAAATACATTAACACAAATATTCCTATTCTATCCTACCTAACTATACGTGAGGGAACTGATGGAAAACGACCAAAATACACTAGTGAAGCAAACATCCCGTGACAACAGCCAGAAGTGGTTGGCGCGAGCTAATCTCGGTAGAAAAGAGCAAACAGTAAGTGTGGGTGATCTAGTGTGGGTAAAGAAAGAACAAATTAGCTCTTCCATCGAACGCAAACTAGGGATAAAGTGGAGGTGTGGCTCCTGCCTACTGTGGCCGGTGAGCTGAAAGGACTGATGTCCAGACCCAAAGGCATCATGACCTAGACCCCCCGCCGCAGGCGCGCCCCTTGCCCGATATTAGCATAAGTATGAAGCACAGTGGCGAGAAATGAAAGAATATTTAGAAGGAGGACAAGTACCACGACATAAATATCCTCCAGTAATCTTAAATCAGTTTATTGTAGAAGATGGAGTCTTTTATTATTCTAAACAGAAAAGAGATAACACCTTGCTCTATTTGTTGGTGGTGCCCACGGTGATGAAAAAGAAAGCCCTTACTATTGTTCATGAAAAAGAATCAGGACATTTAGGTCAACTCAAATCAATATTAAAGGCGGAAGAATATTTTTATTGGCCAAATTTAAAGGCAGATGTGATGAAATTTGTAAGAGAATGCCTAACTTGTCAGCAAACAAAGTCGGCCTCAACTTTGCAAAGGCAGTGGCAATTCTCGCCACTGCCTTTGCAAAGTTGAGGCCGACTTTGTTTGCTGACAAGTTAGGCATTCTCTTACAAATTTCATCACATCTGCCTTTAAATTTGGCCAATAAAAATATTCTTCCGCCTTTAATATTGATTTGAGTTGACCTAAATGTCCTGATTCTTTTTCATGAACAATAGTAAGGGCTTTCTTTTTCATCACCGTGGGCACCACCAACAAATAGAGCAAGGTGTTATCTCTTTTCTGTTTAGAATAATAAAGGACTCCATCTTCTACAATAAACTGATTTAAGATTACTGGAGGATATTTATGTCGTGGTACTTGTCCTCCTTCTAAATATTCTTTCATTTCTCGCCAACGGGGTTCATCTACTTGGGCTTGTATGAACTCATCTTTGGTCATCCCTAGGAACGTATCTTGCCCTATCATTCTAACTACCTTAACTGGACGGCTTAGTTGATCAGCCACCACGTTCTTAGATCCAGCTTTATATTCTATTTTATACTGAAACTCCCTCATCTCTAATATCCACCTATTCATCCTGGGCGATTTTGTTCTTTGCCTGAACACAGAAATGAGGGGTTGATGATCGGTGCGGATCAGGACGCGCACTCCCCACAAATAATGGTGAAAGTTCCGGCAGACTAACACTACAGCTAACGCTTCCCTGTCGGTTGTGGAGTATCTTATTTCGGCCGGTCTTAATTTCTTTGAAAAGAATCCTATCACTCGTGGTTCTTTCCCATCATATTGCATCAGCACTGCTCCTACATGAGTAGCACTAGCATCGGTTTCTAATATAAACTCCCGATTCATTACTGCTTTAGAAAGGATTGGGGCATGGGTGAGTTTACATTTTAAAGTCTCAAAAGCATTCTGACATTCACTGGTCCAGTCAAATACTTGGCCTTTTTTAGTAAGGTTGGTAAGAGGGGCCAGAATTTTTGAGAATTTTTCTATGTGGCGGCGATAGAATGAGCACATCCCGATGAAACGTCGCGTTTCCTTGATAGTAGTGGGTGGCTTCATTTGGGTTACTGCGTCTACGTTACGTGGGTCAGGACGATACCCTTCCTTTGACACTATATGTCCTAAGAATTTTACTTGTCTTTGACCAATATTACACTTGGAGAGGTTAAGTTTTATACCTACAGACCTTAGGTGTTTAAATAACTTTTCCAGCCTCTCAATTAAAGTAACGTAGTCTGCCGCATACACAATAAGATCATCAAGATAACTTTTAACCCAATTTTCTTTAAGTAGGGGGGCTAGAGCTTGGTTCATTTGTCTAGCGAATAAAGCGGGGCTGCAGCTCAAACCTAAGGGCAATCTTTTAAATCTATAGAGTGAGATTCCATCACTAAAAGTAGTTAGGTCCCTGCTGGATTGATCGAGGGCGATTTGATAATATGCATCCTTCATATCCAAAGTGGCATAGTAGTCACTTCCTGATACATTCTCTACTAACTCTTCTAACTTAGGAAGAGGATGAATATCCATAGCTAGTTGTTTATTTACTTTTCTATAATCTAAACAGAGTCTTTTGTCTCCCCCTGGCTTATTAACTAAAACTATTGGGGACAGCCAAGCCGCAGTTGAATTTTCGATAATACCTTTCCCTTCTAACTCCTTTAATATTGACTGAATCGCCTCCTTTGCTTTCTCGGGATAACGGTATAGAGGCGTACGGCAAGGTCTTGGATCGTCTACCTGTATATGAGCTGGTTCTGCTTGAATTAAACCTAACTCGCCTGGATGTACTATAAAAAGTTCTTGATGTTGTTGGATGATTTGAAATAATTGTTCTTTCTGTTCTGGATTCAAATGTGACCAATCACGAGATTCTAGGATGGACTGCAGTTTTTCCCAGCGTGTTTGGTAATTACTAACACAATCATTCTCAGGTCCGAGAGCCTCACTAATACGGGAGATAGTAACGGGGGTTTCTTCTGTTTCTAATTGTTCATCTTGCACTCGTTCATAGGTGACTAACAATGTTCCGGGGTGCAAGTTTAACCCTGCCTTGGTGTTATTAATGACGGGGATAAACAAAGTTTGATCTTTAGTGACAGTCATAACCATTGGTATTCCATTCTGGACGTATTGATGTCTGGCTTCAACCATTACTACTGTGTTAGGTTGTTCATCGACTTTAATTTCCACCATGGTCGTTAAGTAACAGTCCAGGTGTTTACGAGTAGTTAATCGGCCATATTTGGGGCGGTTATTGGGGTGGTTATTAGGGGCGGGTCGTGTTTCTCTTACCACCCTTTGAACTTTACCATATTCATTTGTTGTTAACACTAAAGGATAAATCAAGTTATTCCAATAAACTTTTCTTGCTTGATAATCTAACGTAAATGTAGCTTGACTGATGTCATTCATACCGAGCAAGGCTGATGGACGCAGATAATTATCAGGAATTACCGCTACTTTAATGGTAATTGGGTGATTACTGGTGCTAGAAATGGTAACACTAGCTTGACCCAAAACTCGTAATTTACGACCAGTAATTCCTTGCAATGGGGGAATTCTTGAACTATGTTTTATTTCCAGCCCTAATTCTTCCGCTGCGCTAAGCTTAAGTAGAGATACATCACTACCTGTATCTAACATTACTTCGAGCACATGGTGGTTAACGTCCAGGTTAATGACCGGTGATTGTCACGCTATTCTCCCTCGAGTCATATTAATTCTCCCGGGACAATCTGGTTGTCCTCTTCGACAATTCATACGCAGGCAATCATAGCAGGAGCCTGGGCGAGGTTGTTTACGACATTCTGCTATAGAATGACTATTAGCTCGACAATAAGGACAATATTTTTCTCTCCTATCCCATTGTCTAAGTCTCCTCTCGACTCTTTCTAAATTGCCCCTCCCTGTTGGTGTTCTCGGAGGGTTACGTGCTATGGCACCTTGGGATGGTAAAGCTGGTTCAATTGTTCGCACGTTATCCCGTTGTTGTGCTAGCACCACTATTCTCTCATTATCTAATTTGCTCATAAACTTTTTAAGGGTTACATTCTGGTCCAAGTACAACTCTAGCCTATCTCTACTTTCTTTAGGCATGCCCTTCAGTAGTTTGTTTTTAATGAGTTGTTCAGTGTTAGGCACCTCTCCCGAATTTGTCTGTACTTCTAACAACGCAAGTTTACATTTTAGGTTGGTTACAAATTCTATTGGGTCTTCGTCATACGTATATTTTAAATCGTTCAAGGAATCAAAGATACGGTCTTCACTTTGGTCGGTGAGTTCAGTAGCTAGGTGCTTCTTAAAGTTCTCCCATGACATAACTTCTTTATTAAGGATATTCTGAATAAATAGTGAAAGGGGTGCATCTACTCGCATCCGAACTATTTGTTGTTGTTCGTCTGTTAACTGAGAACAACTTTCTACCTGTGACAAGAAAACAGTGAGTCGTCCCGCGCCGTCCACACCATTCAACTGACGTAACTCTAGAATAGGGATATCACGTGGCTTCAAAAAGGTTTTAACTGGTCTTTCAAGGGGGGGTGCAGATTCCCTGCGGCGCAGTTCACCTATTAAATCCTCAACACAAAACCTTAAATTATCCACTTCCCTTTCTAACGACTCCATTTTCCTCTGATCATGATGACCGACTTCTAAACACTCTGGTTTTATTGCTCCATCAAGCGCTTGTTCACCCACTTCTGTTACTTCCTCCTGGGGAAACCACGAGTCGCCTAACAAGTCTATCTGAGAATTCATAATTAAAATTTAATTGGAGGGGGAAAGGACGCCCGGCGATCTGAAGACCGCGACTCGCTTAACAATCTGGGGACATGTGCCCGCAGAGGAGACTTTGAGCGTATTAGTCCACTAACACTATCACTAACACTTAAAATAAAGAAAATAATGCATCACTATTAACTCTACGTAACTATTCTAATCACCAATCACTAATCACTACTCTGTAGGGGAATAAAAAAATTAACTGGAAGGGGGGCTAATTACCTATTTAACTAGCACACTAGGTACTGCGTAGCGTCCTCCGGACAACGTGGGCTGATGCGTAATTTGCATCTACACCGCTGCAACCACTGTACCGAGGGTCAGTGTTACTGCCACTGTACCGTAGGTAAATATTACCTTCTATTGACACTGCTGTCATCTCTGTACCGTTTCGGTATAAACTCTACCTTCTTATCTACTACTTTCTATCTACTTTCTATGCTGCCACCACGACACCACTTGGGTATCGACACTATTGCTACTACTACCACTTGGCCCTCCACCACCGAGATTGAGATACGAACAGAAAACGAATATAGTAAAATAATGGACAACTTTAATGATGAATAAATATTCCTATTCTATCCTACCTAACTATACGTGGGGGAACTGATGGAAAACGACCAAAATACACTCACGCCATAAATACTGTTTGAGAGTCACTTCCGTCTTGCCGTCGTCCTTGGCGAAAGGCAACTCCATATGCAGCCTTAGTCAAACCACAACAGAAAGACAGTCTTTTGCTGGTCCTCTCGGCAGCTGTATCCGGGAGGACAATTTACGGTTAGTTATTAATCTTAACAATGAATTTTTCAATAGTGTGGCAAGGCTTTTAGGAACACTAGGCTTACCTGTCTGGAGCGGGGTCACGGAACACTAGTGACTAACTTTCCGCCCAGACCGGTATATATATCCTCAGTTCCAGTGACGTCACGCGTTTTTCCCATCATCCCCTCTCTCTAGTAGTACCTACTCTAACCATAACAAGGTATCTAACGAGTGTCGAGAATACGAGGATTTACCGGTGATTCCGCAAAGGAATCACCGTAATGATAGTTGGCCCGTTGTACTCGGTACATATATATATATATATATATATATATATATATATATATATATATATATATATATATATATATATAGATATATGTATATATATATATATATATATATATATATATATATATATATGTATATATATGTATATATATATATATATATATATATATATATATATATATATATATATATATACATATATATATATGTATATATATATATATATATATATATATATATATATATATATATATGTATATATATATATATATATATATATATATATATATATATATATATATATATATATACATATATATATATATATATATATATATATATATATATATATATATGTATATATATACAGTAAACCCTCTATAAATCGGATCAATTGGGGGGAGCCCCTTGTCGATATATCCGATTTATCCTGCTACACACACAAAATTACTAAAACACTGTTTAGCATCCAAATTTAATACAGATAATAATTGTATTTTTATACTTACCTGTATTTATATATGTTACTTCTATGCTCTGTCATCAAATATAACTTCTGGAACCTCGGGTGTAGTGACGGGAATTGTGTGCATGTGTATTTAAAAGCTGAAAGAGCCGTTTGGGAGCTGAAAGAGCCGGCTCTATTGAGTGAACGAAAATGAAAGAATCGGCTCCCTGAAAAGAGCCGGAATTCCCATCACTAAAACTGAGCAAGGAGCAGCTTGCATCAGCGTGGGTGGCTGGTTTGGCGGGAAACTGTACCGGATACTCGCCGCATATATCGCCGCCGTCCGATTTAGATTAAAAAAAAAAAAAAATCGGTGGCTGCATAGTCCGATATAACCGATATCCGGTTTGTACATATCCGATATATAGAGGATTTACTATATATATATATATATATATATATATATATATATATATATATATATATATATATGTATATATATATATATATATATATATATATATATATATATATATATATATATATATATATATATACGTGTATATACAGTAGAACCTTGACTTACGAGTGCCCCAACATACGAGTTTTTTGAGACACGAGCCGTCACTCAGTCAATTTTTTGCTTTGAATTGCGAGCCAAAATTTGAGGTACGAGTCAGCGTCAGGGCTGCGTTCTTCTGTTGCAGCTGCATATATATATATATATATATATATATATATATATATATATATATATATATATATATATATATATATATATATACACGTGTATATACAGTGGAACCTTGACTTACGAGTGCCCCAACATACGAGTTTTTTGAGACACGAGCCGTCACTCAGTCAATTTTTTGCTTTGAATTGCGAGCCAAAATTTGAGGTACGAGTCAGTGTCAGGGCTGCGTTCTTCTGTTGCAGCTGCTTTCTTTTTAACGCTAGCAGCAGTACAATTTCTGCAATATTTACGTCTGAATCCGGCTCTATTGAGTGAACGAAAATGAAAGAATCGGCTCCCTGAAAAGAGCCGGAATTCCCATCACTAAAACTGACCAAGGAGCAGCTTGCATCAGCGTGGGTGGCTGGTTTGGCGGGAAATTATACCGGATGCTCGCCGCATATATCGCCGCCGTCCGATTTAGATAAAAAATTAAAAAAATCGGTGGCTGCATAGTCCGATATAACCGATATCCGGTTTGTACATATCCGATATATAGAGGATTTAATATATATATATATATATATATATATATATATATATATATATATATATATATATATATATATATATACGTGTATATACAGTGGA
>JAXIVD010000212.1:0-47500 GCA_036785275.1 Cancer borealis | reverse complement strand
CCTCTGCTCCTAAGCACTCGGCTAATATGAGGGTGGTAGCGTCACCTTGATGGGAGCCTCCACAGGCCCCTTCAACCTCCTCACTTGAAGCCTCCTCCTCGTGGGTCCTCGTGAGAGTAGACTCACCCATACTCACTTGACTCATACCAGCGGCCAACTCATCCAAAGCTGCCACAACACATTGCATTACAATTCATTATAATCATATTGACATTGACTACATTTATATTTACAATTCTCAGATTGACAGGAAAACTAAATTAATAAAGCATTCCAGTAATTACATGTTATTTCACTAAAAACTGTTTCCATTGCAAACATTAGGTGATCTGAAATACACACATCATACCATCAGTGCTCAGTCAATTTAGTAAGGTTGGATTCTGAAAAATAACATTTGGTGATAAAGAAATGTGACCAAAGCTTGGATTTTGTAAAGAAACTCTAACATTTGACAAGTGTCTCGGTGATGGTGGTGCAAATGCCAATGTTCAGCTGATGTAGAACATGTTTGTGTACACAATTGAAATCAACAAGCTTCCTGTTAGCACTATCGGGTAATGAAAACAATATGAATGTTTTTCACACTTGCCTAACCACTCATGATTACATAAATACCACCGCAGCTGTATTAGCACAAATGATAGTGGACTGTCAAAGGTACTGTACCATCAGCAGTGGTAAGAAAGTTGCAAATGTTAACAAATGTTAACAGATTCCTATTGGCTAACCTGAATATGAATTATCATTCAAGATAAAGTGAGTCTGATGTTTTATGTTCAGTGGAAACAAAACAAAACACTGATAATCATCTATTGGAGACAACAAGTTTGAAATATATAGAAGAGACAGAGCCACGTGACAGGTTAGGAGGAGTTATGATGGCGATGAAGAACTTTAAAAAATATTAAAAAATATTAAAGGACTTAAAAAAATGGTAGATGATTCAACATTTTGTTTAGAGAATCTGACAAATGGAAGTGATGACATACTAATGGTCGGGGACATCAATTGTAAAGTCTGAAGGATCACTACATGGAGCCAATATCTGTGGTCCCAAAGCCCCTCCACAAAGGTGGAAAGGTATCACCATATGAGGCATGCAAACAAGAACACAGGAGCATAATCAATTTCCTATATATAACGACTAGGAAAACACAGATGTTGTTTTATTCTATCACAAAAAATGGTAGAACACAAGTGAACAATCAGTCAAGTTGTACCCAGATGAAACCAATTGTATTTTTTCTTAATTATTCAATTCAAATTTGGTGAATATGCATTTGTCAAAATTTTTTTGGCACCAGTCACGTGAAAAATGCAAGTGAGCAATGTACAGCATAAGTGTATACAAATGCAAAATAAGACCTGTCCCATGAACCTACCTTGAGAATTGGCAGTGGAGGATGGCGGCACCCTTGGGGTATGCCTAGGAGAGTCTTGATTTCTTGAACCTGCTATCTCACCCTGAACATCAAAGAAATATTGGATATGGTTTACCTAAGGACATTTTTCTTTCAATTCACAGTAAATTCATTATATGAATGAACTCATCATAAAGAATTAAATTTTTTTCATAATTTTGATTACATCATCACATGAATACATTGAGCACTTATAAGAATGTGAGTTACCTTAAAGTTGAGACAAGACCAAAACTTGCGGTGTGCATTGACAACATTGGTGAGGGTGTCCACTGCACTCTGACAGGGGATGAGGTTGGCAGAAATGCAAGGAAGCGGGTCACCCAGCAGGGCCTTAGCACACAGGGTCATGCAGTAACTAATTGAGGTCAAGTTGTAGCCTCCTTCCAAGGCCACAATCACCCTACCATCTCCTACACCAGTCAGGAACTTGGTCATGTGACCATAACATTCTGGCGTAACACTGCAACCTGAAAACACATTCACATACATATATATAAATATAAATATAAATATATATATATATATATATATATATATATATATATATATATATATATATATATACATATACATATATATATATATATATATATATATATATATATATATATACAGTGAACCCTCTATATATCGGATCAATTGGGGGGGGGAGCCCCTTGTCGATATATCCGAAGATCCGATATATCCGATTTATCCTGCTACACACACAAAATCATTAAAACACTTTTTTAGCATAAAAACTTAATACAGATAATAATTGTATTTTTATACTTACCTGTATTTATGTATGTTACTTCTATGCTCTGTCATCAAATATAACTTCTGGAACCTCGGGTGTAGTGACGGGAATTGTGTGTATGTGTATTTAAAAGCTAAAAGGGCCATTTGGGAGCTGAAAGAGCCGGCTCTATTGAGTGAACGAAAACGAAAGAATCGGCTCTCTGAAAAGAGCCGGAATTCCCATCACTAAAACTGACCAAGGAGCAACTTGCATCAGTGTGGGTGGCTAGTTTGGCGGGAAACTATACCGGATGCTCGCCGCATATATCGCCGCCGTCTGATTTAGATAAAAATAATTCGGTGGCTGCATAGTCCGATATATCCGATATCCAGTTTATACATATCCGATATATAGAGGGTTTACTGTATATATATATATATATATATATATATATATATATATATATATATATATATATATCTATCTATCTACACACACATAAATATATATGTATATATATATATATATATATATATATATATATATATATATATATATATATATATATATATATATACACACACATAAATAAATATATATATATATATATATATATATATATATATATATATAAATAAATAAATATATATATATATATATATATATATATATATATATATATATATATATATATATATATATATATATATATAAACTACTCTCTCTCTCTCTCTCTCTCTCTTGTTTCCACAGCCTCATTCCTTCCGTGCATTGCACTCACCACCGAGGGGATCACCAACGGCTGCATCAAAGCCAGCTGACACCAACACCAGCTGAGGGTTGAACTGGGTGGCCACAGGCAACACCACCTGCAGGAAAGCTGCCAGGTACTCTGCATCCCCCATCCCACCCTGGGGAAAACACTACCACGTCACTAAGGAAACAACCAAAATACATACAACACACGGAACATCATTATGATTAACAAGTTAAGCACAAAATACAATGTGAGACCACATGAAAAAATATCTGAAGATATATATATCACAAAATATTGGGAAGGTCAAGCACAACATTATAGAAAGATAAATGACGAGAGACTTTCATCACAGTCACCTCTTCACAGATGACTGCTAAGGAATATATATATATATATATATATATATATATATATATATATATATATATATATATATATATATATATATATATATATATATATATATATATATATATATATATATATATATATATATATATATTTATATATATATATATATTTATATATATATATATATATATATATATATATATATATATATATATATATATATGTATATATATATATATATATATATATATATATATATATGTATATGTGTGTTATGTGTGTGTGTGTGTGTTTTAATTCTCGTTCTTTAGTATGTAGTATTAGTAGCAAGATGTTGAGTGGTAGTGCAACCTGGCTAGTTTGTACATAAGTGGCAAGATAGAAGAATAATGCTTCCATCTTGCCAGTATGTTGTGAAAGGAAACTATTAGAGATAGAGTGAGGGGGCTGGGTAGCCAATCTTGTGTGTTGTTTCTTCCTACTATGAGACAAGGCATATGAGGGAAAGGAGATTAAATACTCCTCCAATCCTATGGATGCCTTATCTGAGCTACCTCCTTTCCAGGAAGATATACTCCAGGTAGATAGGTATGTGAGACGGAGCCTCATACAATGTGGTGCAAGGGTATGGGTTCCTTCTCCCTTACAGGCTTAAAGGACAACATGGGATGGAATGCAAGTGGATTGATGTATGTAGATGGTATGGTTACTCCCTTGAAGAAGGCTAAATGGATAGACAGTATAGAAAGTGGAGTTGCAAGTTATGAATTCTGAATTTCAATGTTTTCTACTGATTAAATGATGATGAAGAGTGCAGCTCACTTTGTTCCAAGGAATATTAATGTTGAAGCCTTTCCCTTTCTTCATCCCAACACGGTTGTAGTTTGCATCTGCACTCCCAGGGAAGAATCTGCCATGGTCGTAGCGGTGGATGGATATGTAAAGGACTCGTGGGTCTGACTCAAACATGTGTTGAGTCCCATTTCCATGGTGCACATCCCAGTCCAGGATCAACACTCTGCAACACATAAGGATGATATATTGGCTGAGTTGTAGTATTCAGGATTGAAGTCAAGCTTATTTTCTTTCTCTACATCTGCTATTATCAAATCTAGTCTTAAGGTTAGCCTTGTGTTGGGGTTTACAAGAATTCTACCTCTGTAATACCTGCACTTTGTAAAAGGCGACAAGAGGGAAGAAGTGAGGGGTCTGGGAAGCCCCTCCTCTGTATACTCTCCAATGATGCATATGACTGCATATGTATAGGAAATGTGATTCTTGAAAATTGCATTTATTCATCATCTCAGCATCACTTACCTCTCCAAGTGATGTGCCGTGATGGCGTGCTGGGCAGCTACACCCACACTGTTGTAGAAACAGAACCCACAAGGATTATTCCTCTCGGCGTGGTGGCCCGGCGGCCGCACCACAGCCACACCATGCTCACACCTGCCTGACACTACACAGTCCACGGCCTGAAAAATTAAATGTATCAAGTGACAAGGTGTATGCCACTAATGCACATTATTATACCATTTCAGTGAGTGTTTGGACTTGGTATACTGAGCTTCTGTGGGTACCTAGCTAGAGCCTAAGTGAAAGGAGTGTATATATATGTGTGTATGGGTATGTATGTGTACCTTGTCTTGGCTACCACACTTTAGGAGCATAACAGCATGGTATAAAATAGAAAGATAGATCACCGCATAATGTGGAGGTTCCACATATGCAAATCAATGCAAGATCCTTAAGGAAAAAACTGAAACAAATAAAGAATTGCAGAAAGTTGGATTAGGTTAAAAATCGACAATTGTACATACTGTGAGGATGGAGCCAGCAGCCAGGAGAGCAGCGTGGTTGGTTTGGCGATGCAGGTAAATGGAATCAAAGGAATCCTCAAGTTGGTACAGCTCAGACGGCTTCTTGGCTTGTAGACTAGACATAAATTTAATATGTCTGATGGAGTGTACTCTTTCCAGCTCCTGTACAGTGGCTTCCCTTGCCTGATGGTTAGAGGAAGCTCAGTCAAGAATAATGAACACAAGGATACTAGGTGTGTGTGTGTGTGTGTGTGTGTGTGTGTGTGTGTGTGTGTGTGTGTGTGTGTGTGTGTGTGTGTGTGTGTGTGTGTGTGTGTGTGTGTGTGAGTTATACACCACACAATTCAGAGTAATAATTTTCTACACCAATTAGTCCTGATAGGAACACTAATACCATTCTAAAAACCTACATAAATAAATTGTGTCATTACCTTGAGACGGTGGCATCGCTTCACAATGCCAAAGTGACACAGTTGTTCAAAGATGCAGCTGATCCTGTCTGGACTCTCAGGGTGTGTGGTGTCTGCATAGTTGACGTGCTGCTTCATGGCCTCACTGTACACCAGACACACACACTCTCCCACCTTCAAACACTCTGGGACTGCAGGCAAGCACAAGGTCGAGTACTCATGTCAATAGGTACCGTATATTCCGGACTATAAGACAAGATTTTTTGTTAAGTTTAAGGCTTCTAAATCAAAGGGTCGTTTTATACACCGAGAATAAAACACAAACCTATAACTCCGTGATGAATATTCAGCACCACTGTACCTTGAAATTAATTCCGCAAGCATACACGTGTATGCATAATATATATATATATATATATATATATATATATATATATATATATATATATATATATATATATATATATATATATATATGTGTGTATATATATACACATACACAGCCGTGCGGGCCCATCCTAACTCTATGGGTGTCGAATGTTTATTTGTTTACTGATAACGTCACACGCGGGCCACAACACCGGGATGGCAGGCGACACTGGTGATGAAGCTGCAGACGACAACCCAGATGATGCAGAATTTGACCCGTATGATGATGCCCTTGAACATGTATCTAAAGATATATTTGACATGCTTACTGTATCAGATGAAGATGATTTTGAAGGTTTTTAATTAAATATCTATGTTTCAAATGTTTGAGGCAATTGTTGAAACAAGGTATTAGAGCGCGCCCGGCATGGCGGTGCTGATGTTTGGGCTTGAAAAATAAAGGATCAATATAGCATGCAAATATCTGCCTTTAATAAGGATAGTGAAGACAAGGCATTTTGGGTTTAGGAAGACATGACTCTTCCCTTTCCTGTGTTCTGTTTCTTCATACAAGAGATTACAGAGAAGGGGCTTCCCAGACCCGTCCCTCCATCACTTTTGGTCATCTTTTACAACCCTCAGGGAATAAAGTGGTTGTATTCTTGAGTATTCACACATTAAGAAAAACCTAACAAACTTATATATATGTGTGTGTATGTATTTACATATATGACAAACAATACTAACATATGAGTGAGTACTACCTTTGAATGGAGTTGATGCATCTTCCTGTGTGTTGTTGGTGTGCTTGTGATGAGGTTTGGATGGTGGTGGTTTTTGTTTCCCAGTACATGTGACAAATGATGCCAAGGCGTGGTATGTGAGGCTCTTCCAGTTGCCTTGCTGAGCCTGCATCACCTCCAGTATAGTGTGGCACATCTGTGGGCTGGGGCTCGTGGATAGCATGCTCATTGTTGGACGTGGTGACCTGCCCAACAATGTACAAAGGGCCCCTACTACTGCCTCACCACCACCCTCACTGCCCTGCTGGTCCACTTCCACACCCATTACCAATCGACCACCAGCCACAGGCATTAAAAGTCCTGCCATGTGTGAGAGGAATGCAGGATGGCTGTTCCACTCACAAGCAGCTGTCATCACCACTACCTCGGGCCTAAACTCATAAGCCACTGGCAGCACCACCTGATGGGCAAGGGTGTAATAGTCACTGATGTTTTCTGTCACATTGCAGTTTAAATCAATCCTCAGATTATTGCTGCATCTTTCCTTGTCCCTTGGCATGGATCCTGAGTTACGTTGGCACTGCTGCATGGAGAACACCAACACCTGTGGGTTGTCCATAAACATACACTCCATGCCAAGCCCACCACAGCTGCCCCAGTCCACTATTAACACCCGGCCCTTGCCATGGCTGCCCAACACTGAGTGCACTGCCATGGCCGTACCACTGGCTTTGCCATCTACACTCTGCATCAAGGCCAGGCCATTCTGAAGTTTGCCTTCTATGATTTCCTGCAGAAGCCGTGCCACACTTCCAGCTACCAGAAAAGAGGCTTCCCTTGTCCCTTGATGGTGGTGGATGTTCACCTTACTGGCTGAGGAGAGGTGTTGCAGCACCTCATCAGGAAGAACCTCTGCCTTTAAGGGTGGCTCGGGTGGCAGAACAGTACATGCCTGCCACACACCCAACACCTCACACCGCTTCACTACACTCTTCACAGGGTTCACTTCTTTCCCCTCAACACAAACAACACCTGTGGCACCTTTCACCTGGCTCTGGCAGGCTGCTGCTGCCACCATGGCACCGGCTACCTTACCTTGCTTCTTGAGGGCACTTCTATGCCTACCACCTGATCGGTTTGCGTCTTGTCTTGGTGTTTGGGGCGTCCTGTTAGGTGGTGTGTTTTGACACTGGGTGCGAGGTCTTGCCCCCACGGAACAAGGCACCTCCTCCTTGGTGCCTGCCACACACTCCTGCCCATCACCAGCCGTGATCTCACATTCCATGAAGACAGGCTTGGCAGGGGAGGAGGGAGCTGACACGTAAGGAGAGGTGGTGGTAGTGGTGGAAGGTGATGACTCAGGAGAGGATTTAACAGTGGGAGAAGGCAAAGTGGGAGAGGAAGAAAGGGAAGCCTCTGATCCTGACAGACCAGAGTCCATCCCTTGAGGGCCACCACCACACCCTTGCTGTAACACATCTTGCAATGGAAGATCAACCTGAAAAATAATTAATTAAGAAATAACTCCAAAAATTATGTCACGATTACACTTAAGTTTGTAAGTTCAAGGTACTTTACAAACAAACTTTAAATGATCAATAATCTTTTATAAAATTCTCTTACTTTTCTCATCTTACAAACTTGTCAAAATGAAAGTGTTCCCTGTCACTAAAGTGTAACTGTATACCAGGCTGATATCTCTCTTAAAAGGGCTAGGAAGGTGAGACAAGGTGTTTACTTAGGATTTAGGGAGAATGTATTCTCTTCTTCCCCTCCATGCTTTGCTTCAGAGTAGGACGGTACAAAGGGGTTACTTATTACAATTACATTAATGATCAGAAATATTGAAATATTTACCCATTTCCACAGGATTTTCTTGCTCTCCTGGAAATTTTCCGTCATCATCCTACCCACCTTTCATTCACATTCACTTTCACAATATAAACAATCATTTTAGCTTGATTACTCTTCTCCCTGTATCTCTCATAAAAAGATGTAAATGTAGCTGTAGTGGAAAAGAGATGTGCATAAAACTAAGAAAACTATAAAAATAAAAAAATAAAAAATAAATAAAAATAATAATAATAATAATAATAATAATAATACACTTCAAAGCTGGAAGAGAAGGGCTTCCTACCACCCAACCCAAGCATTGTAACCGTGTCTCACCTCTCACCTCTCCGTGTGGCTTCACCTCCCTGTGTGGCACTGAACACTTACCTGGAAACAGAGTGCTGACCAGTACTTGCTGTGGGTACTTATGACATCATTAATGGTTTGAACAGCACTTTTGTTGGGCACCAGCTGGGACTCCAGAGAAGGCAGTGGGTCACCCAGCAGAGCCTTGGCACACAGTGTCATGCAGTAGCTTATGGTGGTAAGGTTATAGCCTCCCTCAAGTGCCAGTATCACCCGACCCTCTGCCAACCCAGACAGCATGAATGTCATGTGACCATAGCACTCGGGATTCAGGCGACAACCTGTGGGTGATTGAGGCTGTTGTCAAGAGTGTGAGAACAGCATCTTCACTCATTCTTGACACATCCTACATCCCTATTTGCATGACTGACCTGATGCATTGTGTTTAGGTGGAGTGGATTTCTTAAGCTTACCCCCTTTAGGAAGATAACTTGGTATATAGATAGAAAACTGGTCAATGATCTGATGTCCCTCAAGCATGACTACATGTTTCACAAAAATGTGCAAGAATAATACTTTTTTTTAATATAAGAGGTGTGTGCAAAGTAGAAGTACAATTGGGAGCACGAATGTAAACCCCCAATAGGAGTGATGGGATGTAACATGATGAAAGTATGGAAAGATAGATGTACATATAAAAACAAATGCTTCTCACCTCCAAGAGGGTCACCACGAGCTGCATCAAAGCCAGCTGCGACCAGAACCATCTGTGGATTGAACTGGTAGGCAACAGGCAACACCACTTGTGAGAAGGCAGCCATGTACTCTGCATCACCCATCCCACTCTGGAAAGCAGCATGCATATAAATAGATGAGAAAACATCATAAAACAAACACTACCTACATGTACTTAGCTGTCATCATGCTTAGACCTCACTTGCATGCATTACAGAAAACATTTATCTATATACCAGACTGACATCAAGACAAGGCACACCAACACACATCCAGACATCCATCCACATCAACTCATCTCACTTAACCCCTACAACACTAGAGAAGAGGAAAATCCGCTGCTCAACACTGTGCTGAGGCATAGGGTGAGTCATGCAAAGGAGGCAGAGGGCAGTAGTGTCTTCCATGGCTGGTTTACCTCAGCCACCTCACATCTGATGCATATCTTCTCCCTCCCCAAACCTGATATCAACACAATACACCTGATGACTGGAAACCTTCATCATCTGCACTAACTTTTACAAAACACACATCCCTTTTTCCTTCCATTTCTCACATTACTCATCCTTTTTCTGCAGCCGTACTACTTCACATGTATGCCTTTCTTCCATTTCAGCCCACCTCTTCCCTTCTCACACCACACACCTTCTCTGCACACTCCACCCTCGCACTCTTGACCAACAGCTGTTCTCCTTCCATACCACACACACACACACACACTTTAAGGGGACAACAGCCTACTACATAGATAGATCAATACATTAATAAATGCAGTTACAGCTTTTCAGAGTTGTTTTTAATATTTCTTCAAGCCCAAAATATACACATGAATGATGCCCATTCCTATTCTTTTTAATACAAAAATGTGTATAGACTTTACATCTACATCTTGTTGTTAACATAAAAATACAAAGATTGATTGAAATTTGAAGTGCCAGTAATATACTAAACACTAAAAACAAAATGCTACTCACCACCATCCTTTCCCCTTTATGTACCTTGTTAAAAAAGTATATATATAAACAAACAAAAAATGAACTATAACACACTTTGGTATACGTATTCATGCATAAGATCTCTCAGGACGCATCGATCCCATTGATAACATTGCAACACACTAATGGGGAAGCATTCTCATACAGTAATACTTCATTTAAAATCACTGTTAACTATAATGTGTAGTTGATGATGTGTTGTCGCCATAATTATTTTCTTCCTACTTACCATTAGAATCATGAATGTTCCTTCCTTGCAATAATTCTCTCACTATTCCATTCCGAATGTGAATATTTCTAATACACAGATAAACTTCCTGACAACACATTCTTGAAGTAATTAGTCTTTATTCATTTCTTAATAAATCCTTGTTCAACCTCCATCCCTTACCAGAAGATCCTTTGTATACATTTTTCAGTCCTACTATTGCTTTAAAGATCATAATTAAGTCTCCCATTTTTTTCTACCACTGCCAATTCCAGTTTACTGAGTATCTTACACCGCTTCTACAGGCACTCTTTATCCTCTCTAGTTTCTCTACATATTATTGCAGTCATAATTGTATCACAAATACTATTGCTTCTTCCAACATTTTTTCATCTAAAAAATCAACTGTCTCATATCTATCAGCAATCCTATTACTTCATATTCATCCTATTTAAATGTTTTCCTTGTAATAGGTGTGTGTGTGTGTGTGTTGCAAGTATAACCCTAGAGCCGTGTGTGGACGTACCTTGTTCCAGGGAATGTTAATGGTGTAGCCTTCCCCAGGACCCCTTCCCACACGGTCAAAATTGGCATCCTCCGAGGAAGGAAAGAAGAGGCCGTGGTCATAACGATGGAGTGACACATACAACACTCGAGGCTCTTCTTCAAATGCATGCTGGATGCCATTGCCGTGATGCACATCCCAATCCACAATAAGTACTCTGTGGAGGACAGGGGTGAAAAGAATATCATTGTACAGAAGCTGCAACAATAACAATAGATGTAACAATAGCAGCAGCAGTAGCAGCAACTTCACTAATGGTGGTGGTGGCAGTGGCAGTGGCAGTAGCAGTAGTAATAGTAGTAGTAGTAGTAGAGGTAGTAGTAAAGCAATAATACTAGTAACAATAATAGCAGAATAAGAACTTACATCTGTCTGGTAAGTCAATAATCATGTGTTCATTGGATGTATTCATAAGTATTATTTTAATATTGTGTATACTGGATGATTTTAGAGGAAAAAGATAACTGAGTGAGTTTCATACTGATTACGATTATTTGCATAAGATCACTGTCATAATTTTCGTGAAATCAATCTTGGTGCATTTATATCCTGGCACCAATTAGCCAGGAAGATTGATGCATTACTGTACTGTACATTAAACCAGTCAATAGAACTAGAATCAATGTCACCTATTTTGTACTTCTTTAAAATTGTTGTCCTTTTTCTATGTTCTATAATAAGTGAGATGCAGCTTCACTACTAATGACAAACACACTCACCTTTGACATCCCAGGTTGTGGATGGCGTGTCTGGCAGCGACGGCCACGTTGTTGTAGAAGCAGAAGCCGTGTGGGCGGTCAGGCTCAGCGTGGTGGCCGGGGGGACGGATCACCCCTACACCTGCCCTGGCCCGGCCCTGCCACACCTCCTCCACTACCTGTAACTCACATGTATAAGTGAACTGATCCTTGCACTCCTCCTCCTCCTACTCCTACCATTCCTCTTTCCTTCCTACTTGCTCCACTATATTCACTGACTTCACATCCTCTTCCACCGCGTCTTCTTCCTTTTCTCATTTATTTTCCTTCTCTTTCCTCAATCTTCCTCCTCTTCTCATTTTTCTTTAATTTTCTTCATCTTTCATCTCTACCTCTCTTGCCCTCCATCTTCAACATCCCAAAATTCACACAAATTTGCAGCCACTTATCAGTGGCTGAATCAAGTACTGTTTCCCATCTCCATGTTCTCCCTCCCTCCAATCTCTCTCCTTCCTTCCTTTCCCTTCTTATCCGTGGGGCAAACAGTCAATGGAAAGCACATATCAAGTAAGAGTTTGGCCTTAATGCCTCTCTTCACTCAGTGTTGTACCTGCAGCAGAGAGCCAGCTGAGAGCAAGGCACAGTCATTGGTCTTGGGGTGAAGGTAGACTGACATGTAACTCTCTTGCAGGATCAGAAGTTCATCCTCACTCATAGTCTCAAGTTGATACATGAATTCCACGTGTTCTTTGGTGTGCACTAACTCCACTTCCTTCCGCTGGGCTCGGCGAGGCTGGAACACAAAGGTGGTGGTGGTGGTGATTAAACAAGAATTACAACCATACAAATAATGACCACAAATATCACTAATGCTCTATAAATAAAAACAAATTGCAAAAATAAAGCAAACCACCACAAAGCCTATACATACTTATATAAGTAGCCAACATAGTTCCTGAATAAGTTATGTTTCTCAACTGTAGTTTAGACTGAGGAGACCAACACATTACAATATAGTGCAGGATGCTGGCCTACCATGCATCCATGTGGGAGACACACCAGCTTGTGTATAGTGAAAATGTGTATAATGAATGCATCTTCTGACGGGGAAAAGTACATATGGGTGTGCCGGTACCTCTTTGATTTTGACATCAATTTTACTTTAAGAATATGTTGTTATGAGATATAAGGTTACTCACATTACATACAATTAACGAATGCCACCACACTACACAATGGATGACACATTGCAGTGTAATAAAGACAAATAAGCAATCTTGGATGGTCAAGTGTTGTCATATTATATTTATGTGATATATTTAGGGAAAATAAATGCTTGTAAGACACCAAATACCTAAATTGTAGCAAGAAAATAAAAAAGAAAGATGTATACAAGAATATAGCAACTCTAACGATCACTTGTGTTTGTTATAATTATGAGAAGATGTTCGTTGCCAAAACACACTTTTTGCCACCGTAAGTCTGTCCTCTCCTCTCTGCCTGACTCATTACCAATTGCCACACCCAACAAGCCACAATCTATCATCACAACTGGGTTCAGACTAGTTTTTGCCTCTGCCTTGTGTTTTATGGGATCAAGTTGAGCATGAAAAGTTTGTGGATCTGGAAATGAGTTGCACGAGTCCAGTGTGATTGACTGCCTTGTTGTGGCCAGTATTAAAAGGAAAAAAAAGAGAGAGAGAGAGAGAGAGAGAGAGAGAGAGAGAGAGAGAGAGAGAGAGAGAGAGAGAGAGAGAGAGAGAGAGAGAGAGAGAGAGAGAGAGAGAGAGAGAGAGAGAGAGAGAGAGAGAGAGAGAGAGAGAGAGAGAGAGAGAGAGAGAGAGAGAGAGAGAGGGAGGGAGGGAGGGAGGGAGGGAGGGAGGGAGGGAGGGAGGGAGGGAGGGAGGGAGGGAGGGAGGGAGGGAGGGAGGGAGGGAGGGAGGGAGGGAGGGAGGGAGGGAGGGAGGGAGGGAGGGAGGGAGGGAGGGAGGGAGAGAGAGAGAGAGAGAGAGAGAGAGAGAGAGAGAGAGAGAGAGAGAGAGAGAGAGAGAGAGAGAGAGAGAGAGAGAGAGAAGAGGAGAGAGAGAGAGAGAGAGAGAGAGACTGTGTAATTCAATAAAATACATAATGAAAGAAATATGCACTGAAATACAAAGCTGGGACCTGAATCTGTAATCTAACCTGATAAATATGCCTTAATGAAGTGAATGATCAGAAATGACAACCCACTAGTGGCATGTGCACCAGAACACGTCACCTTCCTCCTACCTGCAACACACGGGAACGCTCCCTCACTCCAGCTCGGCACAGCATCTCCCACACACGAGATATGCGTTCTGGCCGCTCTGGATGTTCCCTGTGAGGTAAAGTGGTATTTAGTGCCTCTCAATATCCTTGTTAAGGGTACAATGTAATGATGTGTGATGTGTGATGGAACAAAGGTGTGTATGTAATCCAGGTTGAGCAACTCACCCTTCAGTAAGGCTGTGGTGAAGTTCCATCTCTTCATCATACACCAAACACAGTCTGGGTTCAAGCCTCGGCCTCACACTCTCTGCAACAAAGATACACAGCATTGTTTGCATCATCTACTCAAATATCAAACTTGCTGGGACTGAGTTGAATAGAGTGGTGGGTGTGCAAGGAACATTCCTCACTTTTAAAATGAAGTTTGACAAAACCAATAACGAAAACAGAACAGTATGAGCTTGCCTCAAATCCTGTACAATACAATTAGATAAATACAAATAAATAAACACACAACACCAAAAACACACCTTCCTGTCGCAAGCACTGAAGTTTATCATCAATTTTCTTGAGGTTCTCGGGTGTCTGTGTGGGAATGAAGTCTCTGGTGGGGAACCTTAGAGGTCGACTACTTGCCAGTCCCAGGAAGGATAGACTTGGAGTGAATACTTTGCGGTCAGCCTCTCCCCTCACCTCCTCTGGGCTGAAGGATCCCTGGTACTGGAAACATTTCCAGTGTGGCCGCTGAACATACACCAGACTCAGTAACGATTCCTGTAAGCTGCACACCACCACAACACATGGGTGAGAATTTTTATTTTTATTTTTTGGCAGGATTCAAAGTAGTAAAAGCATAAAAAAATAAACAAACTATCCATGAGTATCAGAGTTACATCTGACTAGTGAAAAGGCATCATCTACCGCCATAACCACCAGCCATTTCTACCTCATAGAGTGCTCTAAAACACTTCAAAACTTGCCAAGCAACATCCAGGGAAAAAGTTTTGTTTTTTGTTGGAGATTTTTGGTTTTCAGAATTTTAGATAAATGATTAGTATGTACGTGAGCCAGTCTATATAACAATAGGTGAATCTAAATGTATTGTGAGGGTGTTTTCAGGTGTGGGTTGAGTTAGGTGAAGGGATGAGTGAGGTTCATTATGAGTGAGGTGCGTGAGTGTGTTACCTTTGTGTTGGCTGAATGATGGGCTCCATGAGGGGTGGACACAGGTGACCCAGCAAGGCACCAAGGGTCATGGCTGCACTCTCAGCCAAGCTTGGAAGACAATACCCTCCCTGGGAACAAAGTTGTGGTTGTTTTATTATTACATCGGTGCAATGGACTCCTACAGGTCTCTGGGTTATCTTCCTCACCTCTCCCAAGCAATCCACATTTCCTCTAACCTCTTCTGTTTATGTTTACTCTACCTGCTCTCCCTCCTTCATTTACTTACTTACTTACTTCACTTTTCATCTGCGTTGACCTCCTTTCTTCTGATCCTACACTACACCCTGCCTCCCTACCCATGTATCCCTTCTCATAACTTACCATATACTGTACCATCTCCTTCCTTATCTTTCCAAACAGTATATACATTTCCTCTCCTCTGCTGACTCTTCCAATGCACATCAGCAAAAATAGCTTTTTAAAGTCAAATCCTGTTGTAAACATTTGCTTGAAATTCTTATTTAATACGTCAATAATTTCTTTTTTGACATTTGTTTTGTTAATCCATTCATTTCCCATCGAATATTTTCCTCTGTCTCATTCTACTGCCGCCTATTTGTAGCACTTTACACCTTTTGGCATTAAACTCCATTTCCCACAGTGTGTTAATGTGTGTGTGTGTGTGTGTAGTTAATGTGGTAATTGTTATTGTTATTATCATTTGTAACCATCACACTAATCTTCTATCTATTATCATTACAACTAATACCCTGTGATGGAGGTTGTAACAATACTACCAACAAATTTGTTACAGATTATGAAAGGCGACCACAAGGGATGGAGTGACAGGTTTTGCAAACCCTTCCTTTGCATTCTCTTCTAGAGAAAGACAAGGTATAGAGTAGGAGGGAAGAGCAATGTCTCCCAAAACTCTAAACGCCTCTACTTAGATAGATAGATCTAGCTAGAGTGGAAGGTCTAAAATCCCATATTCCAGTGTGTGCAGTGTTGCGGGAACACAAGGCCAGCAATCCTACCTTCAGTGCTAGGCTCCAGCAACAAATAATCATGATCTGGGCAGATATAAAATGCAATAACAATAATACAATGACAATCCTTTACTATTATCAGTAGTGGCCATGACTAAGGCTATACTCAAGATTATGTTTCATGATACTTCTCACTTATACATAAAAAAACATACTTAAAAAAAGAGATGTAGTAACATGATCACAAAATTTGTTTCAGTCAAGTAAATGAGAAAAAGAAAACAAACTAATGGAGGAATATAGAAAAACTTTGCTCTAAGAAGAACCAGTAAAGGTTTCCAATTGTTTTAGTTTAGCCCAAGGAGTTGAAGACAGGTGATCCCGTTTGAGTAAGTTGGTGTATGTTAAGTATATTCGTATTCAATTCTCACCTCCAACACCACCGCCACCTTGCCTCGTGCCAGTGCCATGAGGTGGGAGGTGAGGTGTGCGTACAGACCCGGCGACACATCCATCTCACCCTGCAACAACAATCATAACTCACTCACATGTACAAACAGGGAAAAGGTAATGATATAAATAAACTCACTTCATTAATACAGTAGTTGAAAAAAATATACAGTCGCACTTGGAGGAATTGTTGCTATTTACATATAACCTTAACAAGTTGAATGAACAATCCTTATAACTAGTCAGGAGTGTCACTATTTTTGTGAATTATTACCCTAAATTAACTAGCAATAAATTACGAGATGATTAAATCTAGTAGTTGGAAAACAGCCTTATATAATATAGTTTTTAAATAAAGGTAATAGAATATAATTGATATATCTTCAAATACTGGTAATTGGCTATAATTAATGTCTTCAAATACCAGTAATTGGGTATAATAATTGTCATCAAATACCAGTAATGGACTACTAAACATGTCTTCAATATCTATAACAGGCTATAATTTACATATCATCTTCACATATTGGTAACTTATCTATGAATATTATAGCATCATTAAAATGTTCAACATTGGTAACTAAGTAAATATTGATAAATCTTCTTTATATACCAGATGCATTGTCTTAATATTACTTTTGATCAATTATTTCCATTCCAGTAGTCTAGTGTATATAAAATGTGTTATGGATTATGATGGTATTAATAATTGTGACGTGAAATAAATAAAGGCAGCAGTGAATGTCCTCGGTGATACAGTTGCCAGACATCACTACAATGAAATCATCTGAAAACACTGACGGTATTTCCGAGCGCGACTCTACATACAAAATAAAAATTAAAGTAATTTTTGAGTAATACACTTTCAGGTGAAGTGTGGAAAGTGACAAGGAAAGGCAACGCTCATACCATTTGCCTCGCCTTCAAAAGAATGTTTAGATTCTGTTCAACCATTGATCTGAAAAATACACTAAAAAGTCTATAAATGCTACATTCTAATACAGTATAAAGATTCATAAACATTTTGAAAGCATTACCTTGGCAACATTGCAGTTTGATGTTAGCATAGTTACTAAACTCCTTTGTGGTGAGTAACACAATCTGCATCACACTCCTCCTTCACACTAATATGCTCAACTTATACCCACCAAACAACCCCTTTGTTTCTACTTCCAATTCTTTTTTATGTTAAAATATGCAACATGATAATTTCTTGAATACAAATTCATCCTTCTACCACCTTTGTACATTAAATATTTCACTCTTATTCTCATTCACTCTCAAAGGACCCCTTGCAATTTGCTTATTGTAAAAACAGAAGTGTTCAGGACGCAAGTTTAACTTTATTGAATGATATAAGCAAACATCTTGACAAACAGAACACACAAGCAAGGATTCTGTTTGTGGACTTCAGCTCTGCATTTAATACTATCCAGCCTCACATTCTGCTGAATAAAATAATGGAAATGGGAGTAAATAATTATATCTTGAAGTGGATTTTTAGTTTTTTTAAATCAAAGACCTCAGTATACCACGTTGGGCAATGTTAAGTCCAACATACTAGTCACTAATACAGGAGCCCCTCAAGGTTGTGTCATGTCCCCTGTCCTTTTCAGCCTATACACTGACGACTGTAGAAGTGCGTTTAACAATTACACAATAGTCAAATATGCTGATGACACAGTAATAATTGGTAAAATATCGAATGATGAATGTGATGAATATATAGCCCAAGTCCACCAATTTGTTGAATGGTGCAGATCAAACTTTCCAGACCTAAACATAAAGAAAACCAAAGAAATGGTAATAGACTATAGAACCAAAAACCATTGCGTACCTGATCCAATTATAATTGATGCAGAAATTATAGAGAGAGTAGAGGAGTATAGATATTTAGGCTTTATGATTGACAATCAACTAAAAGGTAGTGCAAATACCAGTATGGTTGTGAAGAAATGTAATCAAAGACTTCATTTTTTGCGTGTTTTAAACAATCTGCACATAGATAGAAATATCATTAGCCTTTTCTACAAGTCGACAATAGAGTCAATAATAAGTTTTTCTTTAACTACCTGGTATGGCAAGCTAACTTTTGGAGAAAAGAATAAACTTAAAAAGATTGTGTAAAAATCGAGAAAATTGGGTGCAGAAACAAAGGCACTTGACAAGCTGTACCAGGAAAGAACAATGAAGCAGGTTCAAAAAGTCATGAAAGATACATCCCATCCCCTCCACTCCTGCTATGTACTCCTTAGGTCTGGCAGAAGGTTAGCTCTGTCTACTCAACGCACGGACAGATATAAGAAATCGTTTGTGCCAAAGAGTATTGTATTTTTCAACCACTTAAAATAGAATATATATTTTATTAGATTATGTGTAACTGTGATAATTCTTGTACTTGTCTGTGATTTCAGTTTCCTATGCTGTAGCATATATTTTTACAATATTTTCTTATCTTTTATACTGATTTGTCAACTTCTTTTTATATGGAGCTCTAGCCAAAAAGAATTTCAGTTTGTAAGTGTTGATATGTTGCAAATTGACAATAAAACTATCTATCTATCTATCTATCTAAAAGACTTGCTCCAAATTCTTTTCTTAGACATGCAGTGACATACCAACATAAAAAAAACTCTGAAGTACTGAGTAAGGAATTAAAAGGAAGTTGAAAAATAAACAGAACTACTTAGTCTGAGACATTGAGAAATGATTATAGTTGGATTAGAGTAGAGTACAAATCAACAAAATACACCATTTACCTTGCGATCCCCCACAGCTGAGTCATATCCAGCAGATACTACAACTAACTCTGGCCCAAACTAAAAAACAAAAAGATCAAAATCAAATACAGCAACTTATTAAGAAAAAAAATTGATGTCTAGCCTCCGCCCAAGTGCTGAGATCCATGCATTATCCCAATAAGTGACTGAATGAGTGAACATTTGTATGTGTGTAACAATTCATACAATATGATGCTTTCTGTCATTGTGATACATTCAATTCTACCAGTCTTTCATAATTTAATGTCTTCCCATATAAGTATTTTTTTTCTTGTCAATATGTCATATAAGTGCATATATATAGTGTGTATTCTAAATTAGGCAAAGTTTCAGCCCCTTTGGTGGAGGAGCAATAATTTCCACAAAGGTATTTCAATAAATCTTAGACTGGTTCACAATAAGTTTCCTTTCCAAAGCAGCAATGGTGACCTTTTTCACTAAATTTATAATTTCCTGTCCAAACATAAATCAATCCAATTTAAATGACATGTTAGCCCTGTGGTGGAAGCAACAAGAATTCTAATATTGAAAAACCTGCAGTCCGTGAAAGGCAAAAAAGGGGACGTAGCGATGGGTCTGGGTCTGTATACTCTCCTACAAAAAGACAAGGTGCAGAGGGGGAGGGAGGGAGGGGGAAGAGAGGAGAGTAAAGTTTCCATGACCGCTGGTGTGCCTTGTCTTGGATATACCCCTTTGAAGGATATATATAAATAGATAGAAGTGACATGTCAGCTAAAGTGCAGGACTTGAAACAAGCCAACCAGAATTCTTAATTGAAGCACATGAAAAATTACCTGACACTATTGGTGACCTGAATGCACCACAAGGACAACAAGTTTCCCATCAACTTGCACAATTATGAGTTGATTTAAGGCATGTTTCATTAGTGTAAGGCAACCCTAACCTTCCCTACACAACACAACACAACACCATCATGAATCTCAGCAGATGGTCCAAGGTGACTAAACACAACACAACACCACATCATTATGTCTGACCTCAGGACATCCAATGGCAGCATCAAATCCAGCTGACACTACAACCAACTCGGGATTGAACTGAAAATAAAGCATTATTTAGTATATATATGGAAAAAACAAATAAATAAATAAATAAAATAAATAAATAAATAAATAAATAAAAAAATAAAAAAAATAAAAATCTTATATATACCTATATATGCAAATAAATAAATAAATAAATATATATAACTATATATATATATATATATATATATATATATATATATATATATATATATATATATATATATATATATATATATATATATATATATATATATATTATATATATATATATATATATATATATATATATATATATATATATATATATATATATATGTTATATATATATATTTATTTATTTATTTGCATATATAGGTATATATAAGATTTTTATTTATTTTTTATTTTATATATATATATATATATATATATATATATATATATATATATATATATATATATATTTTTTTTTTTTGCATTGAAGAAGGCAATGTTAAGGACATAAGTATAAATGGACTCTTATACTACAGCTGTCCCCTGGAGAAAATACTTCAGAACAGACATTAGACACAAATAGATAGCTGGTTAGATAAACAAATCAACAGAGTTAGATTTATTTGTGTGTGTTTGTGTGTTATTAACAGAATCGGCTTGACAGAGTATAGTACGTATTGCATTTCAACACTTCAGTATCAGTCATGTTTTGGTGAGTACAAGTACTACACTCTGTGTTGTTTAAACATGTTTTAGTGAGTTCTTATTGTGTGGAGGGGCTAGAGAGGAAATAATCAGATATTTCGGACGTTCGGCTATTTCAACCCAGGTCTCGCCCCAATTAGGTCAAATTATAGAGGTTTTAGTGTAGTGCACACTTCTCTACACACCCCACCACACCACTTTTAAAAACCTGCCATTCCTCTTCCACATTACCTGTCTCACACCCTCTCAATGCATTCCACTCCTCTGCAGTCCTCTCATGATATTCTATTAATTTCTTCTTTTTGTTTAACTCACTCTCTTTCAGAACTCTCTTTGCCTCCCACAGCTGTCTAGTCTTCACCCACCTTATGCTTACCCCCAAGGAAGTGTTCACATACCTTCCCCTTCCCCTCTCAGAACTCTTACATCCAATAATAAAGAATATCTATGATCAAACACGTTTTGCAAGATTTATCATGTCTAGTTGAGGAGATTGAATGAATATTGGAATGGTGAAGAAGGTGAAATGTAACAAACACTATGAGAAGGTTTGCTGATTTGGGGAGAATACATATGATGAGAAAAACTACTGAAGTCAAGTAGATGGTGTAGTTGTAACAAGATAGGATACTACAAATAATATAATGTTAAGATTATTGAGTGTAAGGGTAGGATATTTAGAGGGGTGAAGTATATAAGGATAAGTTGTACAGAAAAGAAAAAGTACTCCATCGGTCTTACATGAATTTCCAGGAATATTCATGACACTAGAGAGATGAATAAGATATGAATAACCTACCTCATAGGCGACAGGGAGAAGCACCTGGTGTAGGATGGCCAGGAAGTCTTGGTTAGCCATGCCAGTACAGTTGAGCGGCACATTGAAGTTGAAACCCTTACCCGCCCCTTGCCCTATGTAGTCATAGTTACTCTCCCGCAGGTTTGGCCAGAAGCTGCCTTGCTCATATCGGTGGATGGAAAAGTAAAGCACTCTGGTGGGGGTGGAGAAGGTACACAACATATTATTTCAACTCATACTTATCATAATTCATCTATCTACCGATCTATCTATTCTATCTATAGTTTCTAACACCTCGTTCCCTCCGGCAATGTCTCACAAGGGGATATGAATTATCCACACACTCCCTCCTTGCTTGTTGAAGACCTACCCTTTTATTAGCACATCTTTAATGCATGAGCAATGAAGTATTCTAAGTAAGGCCATCATTATTTCCTTCACAGAATCACAGATATTCTAATCTCTCTCTCTCCCTCTCTCTGTTTCTTACCTGGGATCAGAGTAAAATGCCTGCTGCGTTCCCTGGCCATGATGCACATCCCAGTCAATAATTAGTATGCGTGAGAGGCCGTGGATGTCCAGTGCATGGCGTGTAGCCAGCGCCACATTGTTGATGAAGGAAAACCCACAGAATTCAGACTCCATAGCATGGTGGCCAGGGGGTCTGAGGAGAAAGAATAACTGCAATGACTTACCAATTCCTGGTTTTACATTGCAGTCTCAGTCGAGGATAGTGTTATGGCAGCATGTGGGTGATCTTTGGCCAATCGGTGGTTTTTCCAAAGATAAGTGACCAGCTCGTCATGGGACTCTGAGCGGGTATGACCCCCACGCTAGCCACTACACCACCACTTATGATAGTGAAACTTTGGCAGTAAAGGTAATGATGTCAACATATTTGGAGCAAGCTAATAAGATGATGGTTGGGTGGTTGTGCAAAGTAATGATGAAAGAGAATATGACAGGTCAGGAGTTCAGAAAAAAGAAACTGAGACTGAAAATCATTATAAGTGACGAGGACAAACAAATGATGTGGTTTGGCCATGTGAAAGGAAAGGAAAGGAATGACTGGGTGAAGTGTGTAAGGAGTTTTAAAATGGAAGATACAGTATCAGTAAGTAGACCAAAGACACAAGTTGTGGTCCAGATCAAGGCACTTTACAAAGTTGCACATAAGCAGGTGTCTTGCCAGGTAGGCTTCAGGTGACAAAGGTTGACACAAAAGGTAAACATAGAACCTGCCTTTCACTGCAATGATAATATATATGATATATTTTTTCTTGATGTAAATTTTTTTTGCCTTTTATTTTTCTGTAATCATGTGCCATTTAGACAAACTCAGAATGAACCTTGCTTACTTGTTAATTTTTTGTTCATATATCTTCCAAATGCTTCTTGTTTTTATTAAATCAAAGGCCTTATCAAGTCTACAAAGGGTTAGCAAAGTATTTACTATATCATAAGGCTTTCTAGATTAGCTAGACTGTGTGGAGTGCAAGGAACATTGTGAAGTACTCCAACCTGAGACTGGTGTTAATCTGTATATAAAGTAACACTTGACACAAAGCTCAAACATCATACAGCGGTGCATTAAACAAGTTCACTTGAGCCTGACAACCCTGGGTCTCACCTCACTATGGCAAAACCATTCTGGAGTCTGCCTGAGGCCACTGCACCCACCAGGTCCAGTGTGCCACCTGCTGCCAGGAGAGCACTCTCATAGGTTGACTGTAGAGACACAACACACACACACACACATCACTACTAGAGTACACCAGGATGGAAGGATGAAAACTATTTTTTATAGTGACTGTAAAGAGAATTTTTAATCCTATATTTCAATGAGTGCATGATGGTCCAGGTGGGAGATGGTACATTAGATCACTTGAGGCAATATCAATTACAACATATTTAAAGAGATATATCTTAGGAATCCAAATAAGTAATGATGGAGAGTTCCTGGGCTAAAGATTCAAGATGGTCTAAAAAATGTGAACGAATAATCTTAGTACAGTGCATCAAGTGTTTTGGTGATTGCATGGTGATGAAATTACCAGTTTAGATTTTTAGTAAAGGATAGACCGAGTGTGTTCAATGTGGAGGAGAGGGGAAGTTGAGTGTCATTGAAGAAGAAGGTTATGTCGAGTAGACAGTTGTAGAAATTAAGTTTTTGAAGCAAAGAATAAAACTTTGTAAATACACACACAAGAAACCTGCAAAATACATGAAAAAAAAGGTGGAGGTCAGAGAGAATGAAAAAAAAAACCTCACTGGATGGAAGTAAACCGAGTCGAAGCGTGAAGAGAGGTCTTCCAGCTTGTCCTTATCAGTGATGGTGGAGGTGGTTTGGAGGAGGCTGAGGTGTGCTGGTGAATGCAACCGTAACACCTCCTCCTCTGTGGCGGCACGGCAGACCAGCTGCTCACACTCATCCAACAACCCCAGCTCCTTACACCTAGCACCACAAAAAACACATTATTTAGTGAGTATATAGAGTTCAGTAATCTTTTTTCATACCGCATGTGATGGTGGTGTTCCGGTTGTGTATAAGTGTATAATTCCACCATTCCTATATCAGGGGCATACAGAGGCAGAATACTGAAACTTCAAACTTCTCAAATGACAAATCCTCTCTTCTTCACTTGTTCCTATTCTTAGTTTTCACACTGTACCTATACACCATCATTCTGTCTCTAAAGCCTCTACAATTGGGTATATATGCAAGTGTATCCACCAGCTTCTAATCCACTTGTACATTCTCTGCTTCATCAGGACTCCACATCTCTTTAAACCTGATACAAAGGCAGCATCCAGAACAAAGTGATCTACAACAATCCAACCAGTACATAATATTTGACATAATATATCCTTACATTCATCTTTCTGCCTAATAAAAATTTTCTATTTCTAACTTTTCTTAATTTTCAAATTAGAACAGATTTTTCTGATATATTCATAACACAGGTGCATAATCTTAAATATGAATCCTTCAAAAACCAAAAATTTTCTCCATGGATATCGTTTACAAAATTTAATGTTTTTTTTTTTCTGAAGTGGGATGGAGGAGTGTTGGCGGAAAGGAACACAGACCACAAGCATACAATGATGACAACATTGATCCCAGACCACAGGCTGTAAGTTTTTAAGTACTATCATACCATTAACATTTCTGTAATAACTCACACCAGGTTATCATATCACTGAATACTACATCATATCCTGTCAAGGTAAAGGCATTACCCTATTAGTTCCATTAACTTGGTATCTGTCTGTGTCTGTCCTATCACATTTAAGAGTGCAGTGCTTCCTGAAATGAGTTGGGTAAGTTAGAGTAGGATAGGTTAGGGGTGTGTAAGGTGTAGGGTAAGTAAGTCCAAAACACTACATGCCTGTCATGTATGCAGAGCAGCCTGCCAGGGTTCTCCACATATTTAGGGTCCCAAAGGCAGCAGTGGTGTGTCATCTGTCGGCTGTATACCACACCAGTCTTACCCTTCACTACCGCTAGGCTCTCCTGGGCCTGCACCACCACCAACAAAGGAAACACACTGTATTGCATTCACTGGAATAATAATGGAATAATAAAACTTGGTGTCATTTGAATCCAAGTGGTCATTGAGTTTGAAGTGGTAAATGTGTTGGTGCAATGAGGTCCAATCCAAGGTTAGCACTTGATGCTACAGTAGGTACGTACGCTAACATTGTAGGCTTTACAACATTCTAACACAAACTATCATGTTAATGGGAACCATGTACAGTACAGCACACTAAACATAAAATAGATACTATACAAATGCTGATTCAATATTTTAAAATAAAGTGTAAAACAATGAATGAAAAAAATAAAGGAAGGAAATAATGTTTCAGTAGTGATCTGATGCATAAAATGTGCAAGTAAACGTCTTGAATAATGCATCAGAATGAGTACAACATACTAAGAACAAGAGTACTGTTTAGAGGTGAGCTTCAGTAAGTCCACCCACATCACACCACATCACTTATCTCTCTGGATTTAGACACTTTTTTTCATTCAAAAAGAAGAAATTCATCTTAATAAGTTAGTAATTTCAGATAACAGAAAAGATATTTGAAAATTTTCTGCAAGAACTGTGAACCGCCTGGGTGTGGTGTCTCATTCATTCATTACTTTCACCAATCAGTCTTTTTCTTCTTCTTTTTTTCTACTTCCACTACAGGTCACTCATTTCTATTTGCTGTATTTTTGATCTTTGACTTTCATTCCACATCCATGACTCACTTACAATACAATACATTCCATCATGCAGTCCCTTTTTCACTTCCATACTCACCGTCCTTTGTTTCATTATACACCCTTGGGATCCAAACACTGGCCTCCCTTCTACACCTTCCTCTCATCTTACATGCTTCCATATTTGCAAAAGATAGAACTAAGATATTTAAATTCACATACCCTCCATTCTTTCTTTTTTCAGCCTAGTTTCACATTCTTACACACATTCAACTTTCACCTTCTATGGGCAATACAAATCAAACACTTCCCTTTTACTTCTCTCTAACACCTTTACCTTACTTTTGTTAACATTCATCTTCTACTTCTATCTTTTGAAACACACAATCAAAAGACAACTACCATCTTTTATAATCCACTCTAATTTTGTGCAATAATCACTAGCAGCAAACAAAATTGTATTGAACAACTATTTACCATCTTCTATATTACCACTCCACCACCACCACCAGCCTTACATAAATGAAACAACCATTGGAACATAACATATCCCTACCTCACCACCCCTTCTATTCCAAAACTTTTATCTCATTTCTCCCAGACCTCCAAACCCTTAAGCCTTCTACCCTGTCCTCTGGTGTTTACGTTCCATCAACCTTAACATGTGTGCAGTCATTAATTGTAAGTGAGAGAATGTAACAGATTGGTAATGAATGGAATACATCAACAGGGCACCCCACCTTAGCCATGGGGTCAAAGAGAGGGTCGGCAATGTCCTCTTGGGTTTGTGATAACTGCCGCTTGTACACACTCTTCAGCTCCTCTATGGAGATGCGTGACCGAATGCCAGCCAGACGGCGGCTCTTTCCAGGGGCAGGTGGTGCTGACTCCCTGGAGGCTGAAAAATAATAAAATATGCAAGTAATTATTGAACCCTGTTTCATATAGTGGTATCTTTAAGGTTATTACATAGCTACAGTTCACACTAATTTGTGTCACATCAAGCGACTGTTCATTCACCTTAGTTATGTAGTAAACAAATATTTCCATTCTACAGATTAAATCCTCCTCTCTCTAGTTTTACTCATGATTTCCAAGCTGGTACTACTACTACTACGCTATTACTGCCATGATAGACTGTCAGTGTTTTTGTTTGACAATAAAAAGATCTATCATTCATAATGGTTCTCTCTCTTTTGTTCCAACACCCAATCCACTCCTATGCTGACAACCTTATCCTATGCTTTCTTTATATCAACATACAAGTTCTCACAAAAAAACATGAAAAAATACTAATGAATGCCTAACTTATGACCTCAGTTTAACCTGGGGAAAAAACAAAATAACAAACAAAAACAAACAAACTTACCTGTAAAGCCAAGAACAAACTCACTTTACTTTTTAATATTTACTTTCAACTTCTGCACATGTTCCTGTTACCTAACCTAACCTTAAACAAACATCAACAATATACAGTAATAGTCCTTTAATTCTGCTCCTGATACTCCGGCCAATGGTTTGACTATATCAAAGATTGGCTCAATATAAGAAAATATAGTGGCAAAAAATATAAGATAAGTGAATAAAAAATGTTGGGGAAATATGTCAAACCAAATTATCCCAACGCACAGCCACACAACCCCCGAGGCTCAGTCTGCCTTCCTCTGCCTTGCTAGTGGTGCGCAGTGTTTACTCAAGGATAACTTACTTACTTTACGTTGGAATGCACACACAGCGATGAAAAGTACATAGATGATAAACAATAAAATAACACAATAATATGAGGTAACAAAATGTATGTAATGGAAAAAGTATTGAAATATTTAAACTATGATGGTGATACATAAATGCATGTGAGTAGGAGAAATTAAAGATTGAAATAAAAGGAAAACAGGTTAGAAAGGACACTTAATAAATCATGCTGCTACAGTATCCCCCCCTTGTTGTGATGTAGGAGGAATGAAACCATTTTCTTGGGATGATCTGGCACCACACTGGGAGTACGTCGTGGTCTTGTGTCTGGTGTGGTTGCAGTAGAGTGGAACAGGTATGCAGCTTTCACTCTGTTGATGGCAATAAAGTGGGAAGTCCCATTGTGGTCAATGTTGAAGTTCTTCCTCCTGCTGCGGATGACTTCAAAGGGGCCTTGGCACAGTTGCTGAAGGGGATTCTTGACTGTGTCTACCGTGATGAAGACGTGAGTACAGTTGTCGAGGTCCTGGCTGATGAAGGTCTAGGAAGGAGAGGTGCGAGGATGCACAGGCTGAAGGGTTTGCATGGAGTCCTTGAGGCTGCTGGTGAAGTTCTGGACACTGCAAGGCCTGGAATCTGGTGAGGAGTTCACCGGGTAGCCTGAGTGTGGTTCCATAGAATAGCTCAGTAGAGGAGTGGCCTATACGTTGGTATGCCGAGGAGGACAAGGAGTAGAGCAACAGTCCAGTCTTCACGTTGTTGGGCTGGAGCTGCCAGGGAAGGCTTGAGTTGCTGGTGGAAGCGCTCAATGAGACTGTTAGCTTGTGCGTGATAGCTGGCAGTCCTGTAGCGATGAATGCTGAGCAGTCATGACTTTACTCCATAGGCACTCGAACTGGGTTGTTCCAGAAAACAAAAAAATCCAGAAAACTGGGTCATCTGCAGTCCAAAGCTTTCCTGATAAATGGTAAAGTATTTGTAAGACTATTTAATTACTACAACACACCTGCTTCCCTGGCCTTGCCATCACCTGCTGCTGCTGCTGCACCACCACCACCACCACCACCAGGAGGCTGCCCTCGTTGGGGGTTCCCGCCTGATGTCTTTGTTTGTGGTTTGTCTTCTGCCATCCTGCAACACAGAAATCATCCTTATCATCAGCTGCTGCTTCTATTCTAATGCACCACGAATGCTGCTTCCTCCAAATTTTCCCATTCATCCTGGTGTTTTCAACTATGATTCTCTCTCACTACCAGGACCATATGATGGTTAACATTGACTGTCCCATTACTACATAGTGAGACAACTAAATTAACAATACCAGAGATAAATAAAGAAAAGTTATTTGCAATAGAAACAGAAAGAAGATTAATTAAAATGTATTCAACTTATTTGGTAAAAAAAAAGGTCTTGCTCACAAAATCGTTGCAAACCCAGTAATGAAAATGTATCAGTAAATTCACAAAAGAATTGGACCAATTTATTCGTTTGGAACCAAAATTGGTAAAAATTTTGCACGAGATGTCAGTTTTCTTTTTCGGAGCCACAACAATTTTCTTTCTGGTTTAAATGTTCTTATGGGCAGTTACTGTTCATTGTAGAAACTTGTAACAATGTGATCTTTTAAATTTGGTCACAGTCTCAATTTCACATTCCACGAAAAAAATCCTACCAGAGAAAATAGCATAAAAATCAGGCACCCCAAAAAATAACCTGTGCCTCAAAGATATAACAAAATCCCCAAAAAAGAAGCTGGAAAAACCTTCCCATTGGTTCTGTGTTCCAGACACTGGCTTCCCCCAACAACCATGTGGCTCTGCCTGTACACTCAGGCTAAAATCACTCCTTTATAAAATCAAACCTTTTCTTAAAATTAAATCTTACTTTTCTTAACCTAAGCTAGTCTCATCAGTTGAATGTTGTGAAGGAGTTTACCATCTCCACAGGCATTACTACTTACCATTTCTGTATTACTTTTGTTTCAGTGTATTGTACAGCAGTATTCACCACCTCACCTCCTAGCCGGGGGTTACCTTCACCAGCTTCACCAATCATGAGGAGAGCAACCTTCCCATGCCGTGACCACAGCCGAACTCAATTCAAATTCACCAATTTCTACTGGTCTTAGGACTCCCTATCCATACTTGAATGGAAGCATATCGTTGGCCACCTAATGAACCGCGACTGTAATTGGCTTAAATAAACATAGCACAAGACCCCCTCTCCGAGCGGTCCTGTCACAACACATTATTGGATGGGGGAGGGTGTGTGTGTGTGTGTGTGTGTGTGTGTGTGTCCCTATGGCTGTGGATCATCAGTACTTTTCTAGTGTTACACTTGTCTCACTGTGAACAACACCCATATGTTAGACCAAGTGTATTCTGCACATATAACACGATGCCATATTGCTTTTCTGTCTGGAATAACTCGCTCCTGAGGTATTAATGATGTTCAATAACTGAGCTGGGGGGTCAAGGAGGACGGAGCCTGACTGCTAGGTTCAACCGGATTAGGTTAGATTAGTAGTGCTGTTGGAAAATATAAAGTAAGCAACATAATAACATGGTGGGGCTCGGACGGGTGCAACACTGGATATTTCCCAAATCATACATGTAATACTACTTATTCATACATAGTTTTGTTTTATTGCAGTTTAAAACAATGTACAACGTCATTATTCCCCCCCGTGTCAGTCTAATTTAGGTTAGGTTCCGTTATATAAGCTTTTCATATTTTTCGACTCAAAATTTTTTTTTTTCACCTTAGATTTTTTCGGATTGCCATATATGGCCTATATTTGCTTCCCTCTAAAACTCCGCTTTCCCAAGGTGTCTCCAAGCTTGTTGGCTTTAGGAAGACGAAGATAGGGGACGAGCAGTAGTTATGCAGCTTTACCGTTACCTCACCTTCGTAACGAGTAGGTAGTGGAAGGGGGCGGAGGACAACCTGAACACTTGGTTACCTCACGATACACTCAAGTTCAAGTGTACAAGTATCAGTCAAGTGCTTTAAAAGTAATCATGATAACGCATCCTTGTTAGAGCAGTGTTGCAATGATATGATATTACAAACACAACCATGAGTGAGGATCAAATCTTGTAGAGTGTGTCTTCACTCAACACCACACGCACCAAAGTGACCAAACCAAACATTACCCGAGCCAGTGTTGACACAGCTAACACAAACACGAATTACAGCCTTCCCCTACACCTGATTGTAATGACCTGCAGGTAACATTACTCTTTATGAACTCCTGCACTGATAACTACTCACTCTTTAGGGTGGTCACTGCGTCATGACGGAGAAATTGACCAAAACTTTACAGCTGTGCATGACCTGCCACTGTCACTCCTCTTCCTCTTGTGGCTAGTGGCTACCATACCTTATATACTGACAGGTTTTCAGGATATTTCTTTACCTAGTTTTGTCTAATATTGCTTAGAATAATTCATGTATATTTATCTCAGAATGACTTGCGTTGATAATGCTCATGTCATCTTTTTTTCATTCAATTTATTTCATCCACATTAGATAGATAACGAAGCTAAAAATATTTATTATCTGCTACTTATTTATCTATATCTTTTTTTATTTCGCATTACATATGACCTGGTTTTATTTAATTATGTGTTAGGCTGTACCCTAATACTCCCTTCTGTGTTAAATAATGTAATATATATACTTGTCACCCCAACAACACCATCACAACATCAACACCACCATTACCATGGCATCAGTCAGCACCAGGGAGAAGCTTCTCTCTCTTATTGATGACACGGAACTCATATCAAAGTGAGCATCAACCACAACCCCACAATATAATCGTATTTAGTTAATATACTGTAAAATAGATGTATTTATATGACAGGAATCTTAGTTTTAGGGTTCACTTCACTTTGTTCACTTTGTAGAATTTCGCCTCCCAGGGCGCAGCTGTGGCCAGGCAGCTCCGCTTCTCTGGTGGTGTGCAGGCATGTCAAAGAATTTGTTCCGGTGCTGGGGTAGCCTAGCGTTGGGGGCTCGTCAGGCACTGATGCCAGCCTTGGTTATTGTTATTGTCTCGATTTTCTTACTATAGTTTGACATTTTGTTACATTTACTTTGGTTTTACTGGATAGACTTCAATCTGCTTCACGTATATTGATAAAACCTTCATGAATAGTAGTTGGTGAGGTCAAGTTTCCTGTGTTTTTTATCGGAAGTTATGGTAGAATCACCATGACCAATTTGTTAGTCCGCTGCCTCCACACCTTCCTTCTATGTTCCTATACTACAGGTGGTCAACGATGTCGTTTGCCACTGCACCCTTACACTTGGGCTGTGTGGAATAGGGGCTTGTCTGAGATGTTTTCCAGAAACTTATCGAGCTACTTTTGAATGCTTCTGTGGTGCAATTTGTGTTGTTCTTTATCTCTCTTGGCAGACAGTTCAGTGATTCTGTTAACAAGTATTGGGTATGGTTGTGATCAGTTACTATGTGAAGCTCAATAAAAAAAAACATTTTAAATTGTATGTTACACTTAGATGTAAATTATAGAGCTAAGAGCTTGAATCTCTGACATTTAGTGCGTGGGATCTCACACCTTAGACTTATTTACATACAACGTAGTGAAGTAGTGGTTACTTACTTACTTGTCTTACTTGTCGTGAGTTTAGGATGATCACCACGGTCAACTTGGTAGTCCACCGCTTCCACACCTGTCCATTATTTTTTTTGTAATTTAGCTGGTCAATAATGGAATTTGACACAGCACTCCTGGACTGTGGACTGTGTGGTACTGGAGGGCCAGGTGTTCATAATGTGTGCTGCTTCACAACTTCACATGCACAAACACAATTTGTATAAAAAATAACCAGATATATAAAGTCATTGAGGTTGGATGGCAGTTGATTCTGATTTAGATATTAAGAGAAGAAATAGGTTGTTTTTGTATAATATTTTGAATTATAAATTTTGCTGACATCATAAAATGTGTCTATATTCCGGTAGAGAACTACTGGAGAACAGCATTGCACCCAAACAGCAGCGACTCTCTTCCTCTGACCTTGCACAGCTGGTTGAACTCCTTATCTTGAAGGATGCAGAGTTAAAAGAAACAATACAAGTAAGTACTTGTGCTCATTACAATTTGTATATGGTCTTTAGTGTCAAACATAACATATATATATATATATACTTCTTTTTTTCTGTTTGGTGTGGTGAATAGTGATGATGTGTGTTTCAGCTGGCCAACGACCAGGCAAGGATAGCCAGTATCATGGACATGGTACAGGCTGAGGTGGACCGACATGACCAAATGATTCTGCAGCTGGAGAAACAACTATATGATGCTCACCATATGCTGGTATTTACCTACTTGTACTATACAGGATCTAAATAACACTCAAAGGAAGAACTTCCAATGAAGTCAACAAGATTATTAGGAGAGGGAGTTGGATAGTATATTTGGAGATGTGAATGGAAAGGTTGGAAATAGTGAAGTAGCAGGTGTATGTAGAAAACTTGTATGTGAATGGAGTGAATGAAAGTGGTGAGTACCTGGTGGACACTGTCTGCAGAGAGAGGATTGTTTGAAGTGAACACCTTATCTTGAGCATCAAATGGTACACAGAGAAGCAGGATTGAGAGGGGTGAACAGAAGGGTAGGCTTGAGTACATGGCAGAGAACGAGACATTGAAAAAGGATGTGTTGGATGCTAAAGTAGTGAGAGGGATGTTTGAAAGGTAAGATTACTGGTGTGTTAGCTAAAATAAAGTGTACATGGGAGTATAGCAAGAGTAATGGTAAGAAAAAGCTGAGTAAAATGTTCGAAGGAAAAAAAAAAGCTTATCATACTTGCATTCCCAACATAGCTCTACAGAATACAGTATGCATTTGCAATCACTATCATTGCTGCATTACAACTGATCATTTATAATAAAACATTTATTTAATCTCATGACCTGATATATGTCACCTACCAGCAAGTAAGGTTCACATTGGTGTTTCCTCTCACCAGTCCATGGCACTGTACCAAGCACGGCACAAAATGCAGAGCATCCTCCGTGCCAACAAACGTCCCGTCAACAGTGAAGAGCTGATCAAGTATGCTCACCGCATCTCCTCCACTCACTCAGTATCAGCACCGGACACTTGGCAGCAAGGGGACCCCAGACGACCCTATCCCATCGGTCAGTTTCATGTCATTAGTATTATTTACACCAAGGCAAACATAGTGCTATAAAAGTTTCAACTTAGTCAATTTTTTAATAATCATTAAATTACAAAATTCAGCTAAATGTGTGAATATGAGCCAAAGGATGATTGTAAAATGCAACAACAAAGGATGGAGTGATGGGTCTGGGAAGGTGGTCCTCCTATGGAAAGACAGATAAAGGAGAGGAGAGTAAAGTCTCCAGGAACTCTAAATGCCTCTCTCTGTTAGATTTTGATGTTTGTTGCAACACATTTATATTTGTGTTTTGTTTAATTGGTGGACAGACCTAGAAATGCGAGCTGGATTCCTGGGCCAGAACGGACATGCATTGCACACCCACTCCCACCTGGCAGACTCACTGGCCCGAGGACATCATACTGGTAAGGGTGGCACAGGCAGAATGTGTGTGTGTCTCTCTCTCTCTCTCTCTCTCTCTCTCTCTCTCTCTCTCTCTCTCTCTCTCTCTCTCTCTCTCTCTCTCTCCTCTCCCTCTCCCTCTCCCTCTCCCTCTCCCTCTCCCTCTCCCTCCCTCTCTCTCTCTCTCTCTCTCTCTCTCTCTCTCTCTCTCTCTCTCTCTCTCTCTCTCTCTCTCTCTCTCTCTCTCTCTCTCTCAAAACAAACTAGGGGCAAATTTCATGGTGTATGAGAATAGTATAAGTACAAGTGTTCAGTTGAGTATCAATATTATTGATAAATCTTGTTGCTAAAGTTGAAAAAGGACTTAAAATATCTTAACTTGCATCTTTTGTTGGCTTGCTTCAGAACCAACCTCGTCAGGCCTTGGGGGAACCTTCTCGTGGCAGCCTTCAGGGGACTTACAGGTTCATGTGGGCAATCACACTTCTGTTGTGGTGGAGAAGAAAGAACAGGAGGATGTGGAAGTGATGAGCACTGATTCATCTTCCTCCTCCTCTTCGGACTCTCAGTGACCTGATCCAAGTCTAGGAATTATCTTCTCCACTACTTAATGTGGCCTCGGGCAGCAGGGGACTCCAATGCAACATTGATGAGTGTTGACTGTGTTGTGTGTTGAGTAAGGCAGCGTGTGCATGATGCTCACTCACCTGCCTACCCACACACTGCCACTCAGGTTGGAAAGATGCCGAGTCACTCAAGCAGACATGCTTCAACAGGATGTTGATCGACACTTTACTGAAATGTTTTTTATGTTATTTGATAAGAATAAAGAATAAAATCCAATTGTTGCAAATTATTTATCTTTCCATTTGAGTTACAGATGAGTAAATATATGTTAGTATACAAAATTTGATAAAACAGGAACTTTAAAGACACATAAAGGTTTCTCACATCTACCATGAAATATATACATAAAACACCATGCAGCTGACAGAGGATCCTGCTGTTGAACACACAACTATTCTAAAAGGAATCCTCAAATCAGCTGACGATGCTCCAAAATGCCTCTGTAGGAATGTTCCTTTTGAAAGTCAGTAATTTATAACTTGTATTCCATGGTGTAGGAGTGTGTATTATTAAGGCAATAATAGGGGCAATCTTGAACAAAAAAATGGGGCAACTGAACAAAACACTCCTACTGAGAATAATGTTGTGGTTTGATTGGTATAACACACCTGAAACCTTAGCATGTTATTAATGTATGTAATGCATTTATTGGCTTATAAGATGCACTTTTTTTCCTAAAAAATACCCTGAAAAATACCCATGGGTCTTGTAAGAGGAATGTTGTGGGATGTTAGCTTGAGTAGGTTTTCAATTCATTCTCTTATATGATGCAACCTCAGTACTTACCTGTTACAAGTATTGTGAATACCATAACACATTCAAGTCAACTAATATTGTGAACATGTGAGAATGTATATGAGCATATTTACTCATGTCATTGTGTATGGTCAGCTAGTATTGATGTATTGTCTGCTACGTCAACACCATTTTTTGTGGTCAATTATGATTATATATATCTTATATATTTGTTACCATATATCTCGATGGATAAGACGACACGAATCATCAAAGAACATATCCAAGACCAAGGGTCGTCTTATAGACCCAACACAAAAATAGGAGTCTTAGAACCTACTGGCCACACCCAACACAGTCAACACACCACCACATGTATGGTATGTACCATACAAATTGATCATTGACATTGGTTAAACTACCAACTACCACTGCGGATGATAGTCTACATATTGTATTTATCTTATTATATGCCTCACTGATACATGCCGACACTTCAAACAATCAACAGGCAATGCATTGTAATGGTACATCACCATTACTGTTATTTGATCACCGGTGATTGACGGTAAAAAGCAACCCAAGCATGGTGCTGCCGATAACACAACAATATAACACAATGCAACACAATGATGAAACACATACATCCTCCTACAATTCAACTCATTATGTTATTGAGACATCAATTTTGATTAAACAATTCAAATTTTACAAAATCAATAGACCACAAAAAGAAAAGAAAAAAACTAAAGTAGCAATACAGTTGTGGTACACTCTGCAACAGTGTAAATCTTCAACAGGAAATACAAAAATAAAGGTAGATAACACTAAATGTAACCATTACCAAGGCAAGATTAATCCATAAATACTGAATAGTTTTGATTAAGCATTCAGTAAAACTTCACCACAGATGGTTTGGTAGTTTGGGGATCGTCTTATACCACAGATATCAACTAAAACCATCAAACACACACTGAAATTTGGGGGTTGACTTATCTGTCGAGATATACGGTTTTTAATACTAAATGATTAATACATCACATTCTGAGGTAAATAAGTGAAGCTATTTCTAGTATCATAATACTTCCTATAGGAATTGGTAATGCCTAAGAGTACCATAACATTTGGTGTGCGAGACAAACTGCGAAAAACGGTATATGTATGTTCCCTTGTTAATCCTTCTAAGAACAATGGGTGAGATGTGACTCTTCCTCTAAATTATTAACCCCGAACTGACAAGCAGGTTGGCAAGAATCATTATCTCCAGAGTGGGACAGGACAGGCTTTAATATAAAATGGCTCTTCCAATTGTCATATTTCTTTGTGGTGAAACAAAAACCCACAACATTTTCAATCATTCTTCTTTACAATCTTGTTATTGCCATAACTATAAATGCCATGATTCAGCTGTAAAAAGAGAAGGAAGGTGAGTATCTCAACTCGTAGCAGTGTGGTCACAGTCCATTTGTGTGGTTGTGGCCAAGGTGACAACACCCACACAACTCCATCTGACCCAAAACACTGTAAACACACCAGCTATATGTATAATTTTCATTAGGAAGTCATCAATGTGATTGAGTAGTGTTGATAGGAAGACTTTAACTGTACATGTGTTGTTTGTGAGGAATGGACACCGTAACTGGTTTTCTTTTAGCTACAGATCATGATGAGATGATAAATTCTCCACCCATGACTGTGGCTTTGTGTGTACTGGGGAGGGTAACAGTAATGGGGAACACCTTTGTAAGTGTTGGTTACTCATGCTCAAAACAATTATGTTTGACTTGAGTTAGAGTATATCGTCTTGATACTTATGTTCATCACCTCTCAGTTCATTGAGTGATGCGTTATTGTGTGACCCGTTAGTTATGGTTTAACCAATATAAACAACATTGATTAAGGGATGTTGAGTTCACTTTGGTAGTTCCTGCATCAGTTTACAGTACAGTGTACAGCTTCGCTTCCTGAGTAAGTTATCATGCAGTATTATTTCCTTAACACTGAGTGGCATGAAGGAAGGTGAGTGTTAGGTAAAAGGTAGTTAAGATCTGCACATCTTTTTTCTATTTGAAACTAAAGCATAGTGGACGGAGGGACCTAATAAAAATTCATTGAGTGTGCGATTCTGAAAGATGGAAGCACACACAAACACATGCACACGTTGCCCCACTACATGCTATGTAGCTGCACACTACCTAATGCCTTACACCAGTAGTTCACAACCTGAGAATTGCATGTTGGTTCAATATGAGTATAGGAAAGTTCTCAAGTTACTGTGCAGTGGCATTGGAACAATGCAAAACTTGGTTGAGATAAAACATTATGATAAATAGGGATGCGTTCCAGACCCATTTATAATACCACCTAACACCCACATTACTACATACATACTATATTATATATATATATATATATATATATATATATATATATATATATATATATATATATATATATATATATATATATATATATATATATATAAGTAAAGGCATAATAATATAAAACAAGTGAGTTTCAGTAATTACTTGTACATGTACTGTAGTGGTAAATAGCATCAAAATCTGTCCCAGGCTGGAGGATGGTGTGAGTGTGTTCCCTTTTAAGCCAAGGGACATTATTATCATCAATGCATGGGAAGCTTCCTTGTTAAGAGCACACTCCTGTTCCAACTGCATTAGTTTGACATTATGTAGGGCTGTACGGTGCTTAAATAATTCATATCAGCCATTGCTCTCATTAAATTGGTTCCACTCCTTCACTGTATAATCCTCCTTCTGTATATCTTCATATCAAGCGAGCACCTTAGTCATCACCAGGGCATTGGAGAGAGGCATGTGGCACCTGCTTTGGTTATCAAAGAAGAGTTTTAATAACATCTCCATTCCCTCCATTATGGGTTCCTGATGTTTGGTGTTATAGTTTTGGCCATCAAGGAGGTGACATTCCCCCCAGCTTTCTTAACTGCAGCACCATTCTTAACAATAGTAGAAACGGTAGACTGGCTGAGATTAACGGCACAGGCGATGGAATTACCTCCCTCACCACACTCATGTGCTTCATGATGCTTCATGATACTGAGCTTCATTTCAACACACAAGCTTTTTCTTACATGATTTGCTTCACCTTGGATAAAGTAGAGCTTGTTGGGCACTTAGAAGCCATCACAATACCATACACTGAGATATAAATCACGAAAAATTTATTTTATCATCACAACATACCTGTAACAATACCAAGGTCAAGTGTGGCGTGACAAGGATTGGGCGGCCAAGTTGTGTGACAGGTAAGTTGTGATTGTAAAATTTATTTTTAGTGATTTATATTACTAGTGTATGGTAGAGTGATGTCTCCTAAACGTCCTGCAATCTCTTCTTTATGCGAGGTGAAGCCAAAGTGTGCAAGAATTAGCTTGTCTCTTGAAATGAGTTTGGCAACATTGAGGTGGGCAGGGATATGCTCAAGGTACACAACCTCAACACAGCCACAAGTGGGACAATACCACATGGAATTGATAAGTTAACGAAGGTCTTCAAGGAAAGTTTTGTACATAAAAAAGGTTGATCAAGCAAACAACAATATCCTTCAAAGAACCTCCTCCTCCTTCAACCTCTTCTTGGCCATCCACTCCTACCAGCTCAGCGCCAGCCTCCCCATGCATTGATGATGATGATGATGATGACGATGAATGATGGATTAGTGCACCATAATATATGTCCCTTAGCCTTGGAGGGGACATAGCCACACCATCCTCCAGCCTCAGAGAGAACCGTTTTAATGCAACTCGGCACTACAGAACATGAACAGGTAATAAGTGAAAAGCACTGATTTCATCTTATTTTACCTATATTTAAATTTGTTTAATGTAGTGCGGGGATGTTTGGGAGCATTATAAACGGATCTGGAATGTATCTCTATCGCATTAAAATATAACTTCCGATATATGATCAATCAGTTTTACGATTGGGTTTTCACGAATATAACCCAATCTTAAATTAAGGAAGTAGTGTATGTTAGGATTGCGATAATTTTCACTCCACAGATACAGGACTAGTTATGAATTAAGTACTGACAGAAATAGTCATGTACATGAACTTCACTTCTATTACCTAATGACTTTATTTCTGTTTATATTAAGAGGATGTTTAATATCTAATTATATCTATCTATATATGTATGTATGTATGGTCTCTTCTGCCTCTTTCCTCCAGCAAGGTACCCCAAGGGGGGGAGGGGGGTTGTCACAGCCTCCATCTCTGCCTGTCCTTTACAGTCAAGAAGGATAAGCAAGTAGCATCGAGATAAGTAATTTTTCTTGATTTTTCTCATCATGAAAAATCTAACTATCTAGATGTTACTTGCTTATCCTTCTTGACTCTACTTCAGTTAATGGAACAACAGAATCTTTTTAGTCTGATATACCCTCATGCCTACTCCTTCAAACTCACTCTAAATATATTTTATATATATATATATATATATATATATATATATATATATATATATATATATATATATATATATATATACAGTAAGACCTCGATATAACGAACCAATTGGGGCAGGGGGTCTGACGTTATACCCGATAATTCGTTATATCCGAAGTTCGGTAAAAATACCGAACGAGTTCACTATATACGTGGTTTCGTTCGTTAAGACGTGTTCATACAGAGTTGTTACAGGGGTACTGAATTTAAGTATATTGGTGTATGCTACATTAGATAAAAATTAACACAGTGAGAGCTAACTGTGGACTGAGTGGCGTGTGCGTCCGCGCGTTCATGTTCATTTTCAAACAAAGTGGTGAGTTGGGCCGGCTCAACCCACGCCTCAGATATAACGAACTTTGGTTCGTTATATCCGACTTGGTTCGGCCAGGAAATGACGTTCGTTATATTCGAAATTCGCTATAAGCGTGTTCGTTATATTGAGGTTTTACCGTATATATATATATATATATATATATATATATATATATATATATATATATATATATATTTATATATATATATATATATATATATATATATATATATATATATATATATATATATATATATAAGTATAGATACTTGGAATGGACTGATGAAAGAGGTGATAATGGCAAAGAATTTATAACAGCTAAGGAAAGATTGGACAAATATAGAAACGGAGACAGGACCACACGAGCGTAGCTGCATAGTACAATGATACACTCACTCAGTTCATCACCACTCACATGCCTTGAAATCAAAGGAAACAATGACATGTATTTAGTGAACTAGGAGTAGGATCCCTAATCATTCTCACACATGCAGGCTTCCTTTTTATGTCTTGCATACATATATACTTGTGTTTCTTCTAAAGCCGAGTATGGACGGCATATAATTATTGAAATGAATCTTGAAAGAAATATCAAGTTACTCCCTCCTGAAGAATAGGCACTTCGGTGTTTTGTGAATGTTGCAAATACTAGTATGATAACTTTATCCTGACATAAATGCCGAGATGATGATGAATTATCTAATTTTTGAACACTGCAAGAACATTAAATCAATAATCATCATCATTATTATTACCTTGTATATCATTGCCAAGTGAAAAATACAAGACCAAGATGGTAATGATGAATTATTAAATTCAATGTCAAAACGAAATTTGACAAATAGTCAATCAATGACCTGCAAAATAAACATAGTTGCAATTATTATTTATAAATCTATTAATAATTTCTCATTATCATAATTTTTTGATATTCCTCAGAATACTTCAAAATTTTATATATTTTTCGTACAACCTACTACAATGATTTCATTTTACTGCCAAGAATGTTGTACACTAGGAAGCGGTGTGCACTCATTCACCTTCACTCTCATCTCAACCCAACTCACTAACATCACTGACAGAATTACACACAAAACACTGCAAACATGAACAATACATTACAGATATACAATGTTGTGAAATACATTGCTACACATGACCATCTGACATCTAGCTTTGAAGCCCATAACACCATACATATATCAATTAGTTGAATTATCCATATCAAAATGTTATGAGAAATTGTAAGAACATAGTTTATCTTGGCTGTGGTAGCTGCAATTTTACAAGTTTCGATCCGTGCCACTTCTTGCCCTTCTAGACTCAGATGTTACAGGATATGCATTCATATTTATCACAATATCAAAATACATTTATGAAAAATAGTTTTTCATGTGTTTGTTGGTACATCTAGTAGAAGTGGATTGACAGTGTGTCAAACGCAGCGCCCACCACCCTAAGATGCTTATTTTTTTGGCCAAATACAAAGGATGCCAATGAGTGAACTGACAAAGGGAATGTACATGAGTAAGGTAGAGGCACTAGTGTAAGGGGATAACCACAATGAAATGGGAGTATAGAGTGCAAAATATATATCAGGAACTACAAAAAAGAGGCAAACTCCTGATAAAAACAAGTTACCTAAATATATAACATTAAGGCCAAATAAGGACAAGTGTGGAAGACTAATACTGTCCATTGAGTGACAAGTTCCAACTCTCCCCTTGTAGCATGACGTCCCTTTGAAGTGGATCAATGATAGGTGTCAGAGCTGCAACACCAAGGGGAAGGATGCATCTAAATAAAGCTCTTAAACACTGCCTCTATCACTAAATGAATCTCACAAAGAGAAACAAAACACGTATATACTAAATGACTAAATTAGAGGGACCAGTGACTCTCAAAAGCAAATTTTCGGAAGAGTATTCTTTAAAAAAATGGAAATAAAAACTAATTGGTAACAAAAACCTTAAACAATAAATATAATAACTACAAAGGTTATTATAGTTTTGAGAAGGAGGAGGAACATATTTCAAGTTATACCTACAATTGTTCATCATTTCTATATAAGGTATAGTAAAATATTTATAATCTGGGACTGTCAACTCTGCAAAATTCACATGGAACTTCATTAGCGACACACAAATATACCAACTTTACACATTACATTTTTGAAATAATAACTGTGTAAACAAGATTATAATGATCAGCAAACTTAAACCCATTGATACAAACAGGTCCAGAGGTTAGGAAAGTGATTCATTTTTCACTTCAACAGTTGTAAATTATCTAATAACTTTCCTCTGAATACATTTTGTTTTCAACCTTACTCATTCATATCTAAATTATCAATTCTGTGCTTGTTGACTTGATTGTTGTAGGCAAGTCCCTTTTCATTGGGTTCAGTGTATTACAATAAAACACTTCCACCCACTAACAACTACACTTGAAATGCCTGCAGACAGTTGCACAATTATTCTTCCCTTATTGAGTGAGTGCAACCCAACAATACTATCTTATGGATAGACAATTTTAGTAACAACATTTTCCATATATTTTCTTGTTTCAAGCATCAGCAGTTAAGTAATTGAAGATCCTTTAGCCCAGCCCATGGTCTTCAAACAGACCCTGGGGAGTCTCCTCCTGCAAGAGGATAAGAGTAAATCTTGTTACTCAGGGAAGAACCTCATAACATAAAACTCAGAAGGGAATACAGAGTTAAAATATATAACATCCATCCTCATCCAAACACTTATAATGCCACACACACCTTAATGCCATTTTCCAACCCTGCTACACTTATAAACACATCACACACAAGTTAAAAGTACACCACAGTTGCATTCCCTAACATCCCAACATTTAGTAATAACTGAAATAAAACAAGAAATGTAAACTGCACCGTAGAACCAAACTTTAAACAAACAACATAACAATATTATGGATTCATTAATAATTATCAAAAACATAAATATGTGGATCAAAGGAAAAACCATTACTCCAATAAAAACAAAGTTGTAGGACTACAGTGTTAATGTTAATGTGCAAGGGTATAGCAAAGCCCCAGACTCAGGGTTTCATTACAAGGACAACACCCATCACCCAGCTTTCCCAGACACAACATGCAACTAGAATACACTTTGGAACAAAATACTTACCACTGCATGGAGCTGGAGCACAAATTCATTCTCTCTCTCTCTCTCTCTCTCTCTCTCTCTCTCTTCTCTTCTCTCTCTCTCTCTCTCTCTCTCTCTCTCTCTCTCTCTCTCTCTCTCTCTCTCTCTCTCTCTCTCTCTCTCTCTCTCTCTCTCTCTCTCTCTCTCTCTCTCTCTCTCTCTCTCTCTCAAACACACACACACACACACACACACACACACAATAATGTTTATAGTATATGTAAAGAGATTTTCTGGTTGATGTACCTGAGAGAATGGGAGGAAAAGAGCGGGTAAGGGATGAGGGGGAAGGGAGAGGGGAAGATGGGAGAGGTGTAGGAGTGGGTGGTAGGGGCAGGGGAGCAGGGGAAGGTCACGGGGTCAGAGGGTGTTATCAGAATTTGAATGTGATGAGGTAAAAGATGAGTAAGGAAGTGAGGCATCAATGAAAGGTGTCGCTATAAAAGCTTCAATATTAGAGATGGTTTCACTAAGGGAAGGAGGGGAGAAGACAGTGGGAGTAAAGGTTTTCTTGGTAGAAGACTGTAGGGAAGAAGTTTTAGTGACAAAGGATGAAGCAGGATCAGTAGATGGTTTTGGAGAAGCACAAGAGAGATGCTTGTTTGGTGTAAGAATATGGCGTGGAAGGGGAGCAAGGTTTGAAGTTGAAGGAGTAGAGGTTGGGGTGTCAGGGTCTAGTAAAGAAAAATTATTAGTCACTGGCACTGAAGGAACTACAGGAGTGGTGAGAAAAGTGGAAGGTGAAGAAGCACGAGATGGGGATGAAGAGAGGGTAATAGCAGTGGAAGAGGTAATTGTGTTAGATGAAGGAACAAGAGGAACAAGAGGAAGAGGTATGAGTGGAGAAAAGAGGATGGGATGTAGTAGAAGGAAAGGAAGTGCTAGATGTGGTCTGAAGGGTGTTAGTGGAGATGCGATGAGAGAGGAACCTGTTGGGAGCCACTGAGACGGGCTTCTTGTCTAGCTTCTTTGAGTGTTAAGCCATGTTTGAAGTGAAGGGCAGCAACCTCTAAAGTGTTTACTGAGTATGGAGCATGAGCAGGGATATAGAAGTATTTGTTCCATCAGTGAGGACCAAAGAGGATAGATAAAGGAAAGTGATTAGTGATAATGGATGGGCGTGGGCGAGGGTGAGAGAAGGGAACAGTCTGGGTTATGGAGGAAGAAGAGGTCAGAGTAGAGGGTTGATGAGTGGTTTTAAATGTTAGTGTTATATATATGGTTCTAGAATGGTTATAATCATAGGAGGAGTTTGTGTTGGCATTTGTGTTAGGGAAGAATGTAGAAGAGGAAGTGAAAGACATGAAGTTGACAGGAGGGCAGTTAGGGGAGTTTTCAGAACTAAGGTCTGAGGCATTTCCTTGATTAAGCCAAGAAAGTCAGGAGGAAGAATTTTTGAGGTGACAAAAACTATACACATGGTAAAGTTGTCTATTTCAATGCGCAATCTCTCTACACTCAGTATTATTATTAATATTTCGAAAGTTTAAATCTAGGACCCTGCTTGTGGTAAGAACAAGGGAGTGTGGGAGTGTGGTGATAGTGGTAATGATGATTAAGATGAATATACAATAAATAGGCGACTTTTTACTACAAAATATAAGTATTATAAAAATGAAAGCCCTTACCAGCAGCAACATTAAAATTCAAACAACTCTACATTCTAGCTTCTTACACTTACAGCAAAGGGATGAAGAAAATGCAATGGTTCAAATTAGGTTTATTTCCAGCAGTTTTACCACCACCAGCACATGCTGGCATTCTACGTTACATGGGAGGAGAGATCTTGGAAGCATGGCGGGCACCCAGGAGAACATGCCCACCATGCACTGCACCACTACTATGCAACTCTTCAAGCACGACTTCTAATAAAGATTAAGGCAGTATGAGGCAGGACTGAGGTAGGAGCCCCTCACCTCTTGACTGTCTAAGTGTTCAAGGTACATCTAGGAGAGTAGGTCAATATAAGGAAATAAAAGTAGTTTGCACCTGTTAGTGTTACAGAATTTGCTGTGTTTGTTCTACCTGAAAAATGACACATACTAAAACATGTTATGTGTTTCCTGTATAGTCCACTATCAAATGAGAAGCTACATTCACAGTATCTTAAACCAAGAGATGCAAGAGTAAAAATATCCTTTGACTGAGTCTACTACACCAACTGTGAAAATGTTAATAGTTTTCACAATACACATTGAAGTTTCCCAAATAAGTAATAGCACATTGCAACTTCTTCACCTACTAAGATTATTATCGTTGACACTTAGCAATATAATTTATTCTAAGTCCATATTAATATCATCTGCACTGTCATGTTAAATGGTTTTGAGAGCCATTGAGAATTATGTTACAGAGAGCCTCAAATTAGACCCATATCCCTAAGGGCCATTTCCACGATCTCATCCTAGAAAGGGAAAAGGGAAGATAAAATATTAATAAATTTGCTTAGTCCTATTTTTACAGAAAATTCCTAAAATTCAACTTACATAACCTTCATCAATACAAATGACGTACTTAGTTTCCACTTCCATGATCTTTATTCCTTATCACTATTTTGTGTGTGTGTGTGTGTGTGTGTGTGTGTGTGTGTGTGTGTGTGTGTGTGTGTGTGTGTGTGTGTGTGTGTGTGTGTGTGTGTGTGTGTGTGTGTATGTGTGTATGTGTGTGCGTGTGTACGTGTGTGTGTGTGTGTGTGTGTGCGTGAGTGTGTGTACATGTGTGTGTGTGTGTGTGTGTGTGTGTGTGTGTGTGTGTGTGTGTGTGTGTGTGTGTGTGTGTGTGTGTGTGTGTGTGTGTGTGTGTGTGTGTGTGAGAGAGAGCGTGTGTGTGTGTGTGAATTCTGAAACTGTTTATATGTTTCACAAGTCAGACAACTCAGGGAAGCTTTCAATTTGGTCACATTTCGTAATGAAATATGAATTAAATATACAAATAAACTACCGTTTTTTTTTTTTTAAATAAGGAACAAAATTTAGGAACCCACATAAATGTTGTAATAGAGTAGTTTAGTTTTTCACAAGTTAGGAGCATCAGGAAAAAGGAAACACACCTGTCTGTGTTGAGGAATGCAATGCTCAACACAACTATGATGACTTCCAACACCCTACACACTCTTACTAGGGTTACTAAGCATCACACACTATGGACTTAGATATTAGAGTGACAATTGAAATAGCAAAATATCTCCATAATGTGAACCTTATCTTAATTGGTTTCTGTAGCTGGCAAGGAAAAGTAATATGTTTCAGTGTGTTCTTCAGCAGAGATGCAAAGTGGTGAAACTCTATGCACACATTTTCTGCAGCCTGGTATTGCAAGCATAAGGCTATTCAAAACAATCTCCTATTCAAAGCTTTTTCCACCAAATCTCTCTCTCTCTCTCTCTCACAAACACAAAGACACACACACACACACCCGCCCGCCCGCGCGCACGCACACCACACACACACACACCAAAAAAAAAAAAAAAAAAAAAAAAAAAAAAAAAAAAAAAAGTATTGGGAATGGGAAAGAGTAGAATAAGACCCACATGGACATAATATGAGTTAGGCGAAAATATTATATCTATGGAAAATTAAGAGAAAGATTTGTTTGTGGTAATA
>JAXIVD010000211.1:182500-212500 GCA_036785275.1 Cancer borealis | reverse complement strand
GATTTTGATACAGGGAGGAGGGAACAGCCTTAGGAGGCTGGGCACTGTCGATAAATTGATGGAGTTAAGCAGGACAGGAGGAATGTGCGAGTGGCAGTGCTGAGGGTCATGAGACACCCGCGGGAGAGTGGAATTTACGAAAAAAATGAGAAAAGAAACAAATTTAAAAAATGCAGGAGGAAGTGCAGAAAATCAAAATTGAGATCAAGGAGTCTGACGCTGGTGACTATGAATGGAGTGAGTTTCATAGACTTGGACAGTACACTCCCACAGGAGACCTTTGTGGGGAACGGTATACACCTAAACAGGGAGGGAGATTTTCAAAAGTGTAAGAGAATGCTAGAATGGGTATGTGCAAACAGGAAGATTGTATAGGATGAGAGAAGAGAGGGAGAATGATGCATGGGAGTGACTTCAAGGAACGAGAGGAAATTTGAGGTTGGCATGTGTGAATGTGAGAGGTTGGAATGTAGAAAAAATGGAAGGCCTCAGCAGAGAAATAAATGAATGAATGAAACATTGATGTAGTCGGTGTGACAAATTCAAATGACAGAAAGAGTAGAGTTGACTTCAGAGACCTACAATATGATGGGTAATGGTAGGAGTAAGTGGCAGAAGAAAGGTGGTGGGGTAGGTCTGCTCGTGAGAGTATATGTAGGAATAAAGGTAGAAGGGTTAAATGTAGGTAAGTGTGAAATGAGTGAAGATATTTTGGTAGCACTGTTAGAATAGAAGGGATGTAAACGGAAAAAAGTATTCTGGTGGTAGTATGCTATATGACTGTGGAAGAAACAGGAACGAGAGCTGAGAATGAAAAGAAGTATAGAATTGTACAAAGAATAGTAGAACAGAGTAAAGGTGAAAGTATGATTGTGATGGGAGATATGAATGGTCACATAAGAATACTAGGCGAGGAAGTGAATGGGAATGGCCAATTGTTGCTAGATTTTGCTGAGGTGAATGAGGTAGAAATCCTGAATTTGACCATGGGTGAAGGAAAAGTGACAGAGTGGAAGGGAGAGTGAATCAGCTATAGACTATATTTTCGTGAATCAGAAAGCTAGAGAACAAGTGAGTAGCATGTGGGTGGATGAGGAGAGGAAAATTGATGTAACAAGCGAACCATAATGTCTTGGTGATGAAGTATGAATGTATGAAAGAAAAAAGTGTGTATACGAATGAAGAGAGGAAAGAAAGATGAAAACTTAGAACGGCAGACTGGGTTAGGTTTAGAGAAGAGTTAAATAAAGGGAATTGGAGGATAGATGAAAATGGTTTTGAGTACAGAGAGGTGTAGAGGAATTGAATGATAGACTAGTAAGGAAGATAACCAAAATTACAGAGGCAAGCATTGGCAAAACAAGTAAGAGAAAAAGGGTAAAGAAAAAAAAGAGGTGGTGGAACAGTGAAATTGAGAGTGCGAGGAAGGAAAGGAAACCGTTGAATAAAAAGTGTAGGAGGCTGAGAAATAATAAAACAAATAGCAAGGCAGAAAGAAGAGAGTATGAAATGGCATGAAAGGAGTATAAGTATAAGCAAAACGAGGTGAAACTTTTGGTGAGGAAGGCGAAAGTGAATGAAGAGAGATAATTAATTAGGGAACTTAGTGAAAAGATGGGGAAGGAGATAAGGAATGGTATAAGTTCTTCAGGAGATGACAGGAAAACAGAAATGTGGAACAACAAATGATGAATGGCAAGATAGTAAGAGAGAAGGAAGAAATGGTAAACGCAGTGGAAGAATTCTAGAAAGATGTGGAAGATTGAATGAGCCAGATAGGGCCAAGTATTAGTGGTGAATGGGGATGGCTCTGATAGCGGCAGGACCTGGAAGTTAGGTGGAATGAAATAAGGAGGACGAAAGAATATAAGTATCTGGGTATTTGGTTTGATGAGAAAATATATGAGAGGACGAAACATGAGAGGATAACTAGGGCAAGCCAGTGGGTTGGAAGGATAGGCGTATCATGCATGTAATAACAATAATAATAAATGGCTTACTAACAAAAGCAGTCCGAAGGCAGAAAATATTCATGGAATTGTTTACAAAAGTTATATGAACACAAATATATATTACGGTGGCAGGGGTTCGATGTTTCACTCCACCTAGGCTGGTGAGACGACGGTGTGTTAGGATTTTCTGTTACATGATGAGGCTTTAGTAGTAAAGGCGTTATAGTTCCATGTTGAGCTTCTGTACCAGTAGTGTGTAGAAGGAATGATGAAAAAGGATAAAGATCAACAGGCTGGTCTAGGCTGCCAGGAGCTCCACATCCTGTGAAGGTCGGGAGCATTGTGTGTGTTGTGTGTGTGTTTTGTGTGTGTGTGTGTGTGTGTGTGTGTGTGTGTGTGTGTGTGTGTGTGTGTGTGTGTGTGTGTGTGTGTGTGTGTGTGTGTGTGTGTGTGTGTGTGTGTGTGTGTGTGTGTGTGTGTGTGTGTGTGTGTGTGTGTGTGTGTGTGTGTGTGTGTGTGTGTGTGTGTGTGTGTGTGTGTGTGTGTGTGTGTGTGTGTGTGTGTGTGTGTGTGTGTGTGTGTGTGTGTGTGTGTGTGTGTGTGTGTGTGTGTGTGTGTGTGTGTGTGTGTGTGTGTGTGTGTGTGTGTGTGTGTGTGTGTGTGTGTGTGTGTGTGTGTGTGTGTGTGTGTGTGTGTGTGTGTGTGTGTGTGTGTGTGTGTGTGTGTGTGTGTGTGTGTGTGTGTGTGTGTGTGTGTGTGTGTGTGTGTGTGTGTGTGTGTGTGTGTGTGTGTGTGTGTGTGTGTGTGTGTGTGTGTGTGTGTGTGTGTGTGTGTGTGTGTGTGTGTGTGTGTGTGTGTGTGTGTGTGTGTGTGTGTGTGTGTGTGTGTGTGTGTGTGTGTGTGTGTGTGTGTGTGTGTGTGTGTGTGTGTGTGTGTGTGTGTGTGTGTGTGTGTGTGTGTGTGTGTGTGTGTGTGTGTGTGTGTGTGTGTGTGTGTGTGTGTGTGTGTGTGTGTGTGTGTGTGTGTGTGTGTGTGTGTGTGTGTGTGTGTGTGTGTGTGTGTGTGTGTGTGTGTGTGTGTGTGTGTGTGTGTGTGTGTGTGTGTGTGTGTGTGTGTGTGTGTGTGTGTGTGTGTGTGTGTGTGTGTGTGTGTGTGTGTGTGTGTGTGTGTGTGTGTGTGTGTGTGTGTGTGTGTGTGTGTGTGTGTGTGTGTGTGTGTGTGTGTGTGTGTGTGTGTGTGTGTGTGTGTGTGTGTGTGTGTGTGTGTGTGTGTGTGTGTGTGTGTGTGTGTGTGTGTGTGTGTGTGTGTGTGTGTGTGTGTGTGTGTGTGTGTGTGTGTGTGTGTGTGTGTGTGTGTGTGTGTGTGTGTGTGTGTGTGTGTGTGTGTGTGTGTGTGTGTGTGTGTGTGTGTGTGTGTGTGTGTGTGTGTGTGTGTGTGTGTGTGTGTGTGTGTGTGTGTGTGTGTGTGTGTGTGGTGTGTGTGTGTGTGTGTGTGTGTGTGTGTGTGTGTGTGTGTGGTGTGTGTGTGTGTGTGTGTGTGTGTGTGTGTGTGTGTGTGTGTGTGTGTGTGTGTGTGTGTGTGTGTGTGTGTGTGTGTGTGTGTGTGTGTGTGTGTGTGTGTGTGTGTGTGTGTGTGTGTGTGTGTGTGTGTGTGTGTGTGTGTGTGTGTGTGTGTGTGTGTGTGTGTGTGTGTGTGTGTGTGTGTGTGTGTGTGTGTGTGTGTGTGTGTGTGTGTGTGTGTGTGTGTGTGTGTGTGTTGTGTGTGTGTGTGTGTGTGTGTGTGTGTGTGTGTGTGTGTGTGTGTGTGTGTGTGTGTGTGTGTGTGTGTGTGTGTGTGTGTGTGTGTGTGTGTGTGTGTGTGTGTGTGTGTGTGTGTGTGTGTGTGTGTGTGTGTGTGTGTGTGTGTGTGTGTGTGTGTGTGTGTGTGTGTGTGTGTGTGTGTGTGTGTGTGTGTGTGTGTGTGTGTGTGTGTGTGTGTGTGTGTGTGTGTGTGTGTGTGTGTGGGGGGGGGGGGGGGGGGGGGGGGGGGGGGGGGGGGGGGGGGGGGGGGGGGGGTGCTTCCAATTTAATCTCAAATAGGCCTACTGAATGTACCTTTTTTTGTTATGTTTAGTCTGCCCTTAGATCCTGTATTCCCAAGGGGATACTGCATTATATAAATGTTTTTACTCACACATCATTCATACTTTCATACTATATGTTTATATTAAGGTCTATATTAGAATTGTTTTTCCAAACTTTCAAATCCTATGCAGTCAACCCCTCCCACCAGACAGTTTTCTATGGAAAGAAATTAATATCATAATCTAATCACTATTAATAGTCATTAACTTGTCAAAATGCTCTCCATAGTCTAATATAATTAACCTACTTAGTTATCTTCCCACAAAATTTTGTTAAGAATGACGTAATATTGCACCATGTGATGTGATCCCACGCCCCAGGGCCTGTCCCTGAGAAAAGTCACGTAGACAAAAATGTTCCCTTATATAGTAATCCAGAGATCAGGTTCAATAGATATCTAAATGTCACTTATTTAGCGTAAAAATTAATTTCCTATAAACTAATAACTATTTCACGTCTCAATAATCAATTAATAATAAGATCAAAGGAGGAATATCCTCGAAACCCCCCCCTTCCCCCTTCTCATCTCCCGCCTTTTTCCCAGAGAGCGTCACTCGTCGTTCTACATTGATTGTGTTCACAGGTGAGTGACATCGCTCTCGAAATCCCTCAATATTTGTGAAATTCAATGACTCTCGCCATTATTATATAGTCCATAATCTTCCCCAATAGTCTGACAATACATGTAAACCCCTATTGAGATCTATTATAAGTGGATAATATCAACTTCCTTCTCTTAAAGAAGGACAACGTGGTTTCAAAACCGCATGGTCCCCTATTCCCTACAAAATATTTCATGGTGTACAATATATATTTTTCACGGTAATTTCTATGTTATTGTGACTGTGTATTAACTTCTGAGTTAAGGAAGTGAATTATACTGACTCGTCGTTCAACGTTGATTGTGTTTACAGGGAAAGAATGCCTCCACGACAGTTACACCAATTTCTCATTTACTTTCTTTTGTTTTTGTAGTTAAATGAACTGCTAGAAAGCCACTGCCAAATTTCCAAGTTAAGCTTTAGGAAACTATGTGTCACGTAAGACGGTCTGATAGACCCAGCCCATGTATTCAGGAATAGGAATCGCGTATTCCTACTTAGTGAGGAAGAATTATACTATGTATGCATAAACAGAAACATTGAGATCACCTTACTTTCGGAAATCCCCTGAGAAAAGGTTCTTTAACTGTTCTCAGGCCCAGTTACAAAATTATAACATTTTTAAGGTGATATTTTTCAGGGAAGGGAGTCAAGGGTATAATGTGTAATGTGTGAAGAGTTTGGTATCTCAAGGTGAGATAAGTATTGCCAACTCTGTATTTATTTTCTTTTTGAGGAAGATAAAGTTATTTCTGCCATGAACCATTAAGTTGTCTGATACTATAACTAAGCCGTGTTCCTAAGACTCAATGATCAGCCTGTGATATTCAAAGTATACATTAAATAAATAACTCAAGTAAAATCTGAGAAAGTGATTCTGTGTTAATACTAACCTCCGTTGGTGTGGTAAGGTTAATAGGGAGGTGCTCAACACTCTTGAAAAAGGATATGAAACAAATCCACGAATCCATGTGCCTTATTGAAACTCAGTCCACTCTACCAAATAACTAAATTGTTAAATCAGTTCCCCTTTTCTTTTCATTGGTCACCTATATTTCCCTGGTAGTAATTATTTTCTCTTTCGAATATTTTAACTTCCCTTTAGGAAGAAATTAAATTCCCTGAGAATCCCCTAATTCTCATTAAACCTTTGGGGGTGGTGGCAGCTTTCTTTTCTTAATATTCAGGGAAATATCCAACATCAGGGACCATTAATTAATATAATTAATCAAAGTAAATATCTTTTTAATTGCCATGAGAGTTCCCCATTCGAAGTTAATTTAATGACAAGGCACCACACTGGTGGTCCTTCAGCAGTGAAGTGAAAGTAAAATAAATTAATTAAATAAAGAATAGAATAACAACAATTAACAACAATAAACAAATAAAATAACGCCCCCGTCCCCCCCCCCGGGCACCACATGTGTGTGTGTGTGTGTGTGTGTGTGTGTGTGTGTGTGTGTGTGTGTTGTGTGTGTGTGTGTGTGTGTGTGTGTGTGTGTGTGTGTGTGTGTGTGTGTGTGTCACACATCACACTCCCCTCCCCTTACTCACTCCCTGTCAGTGAAAAATCCTTAGTAATATAAGCGAGAATCAAACCCACGAATTGCTGGGTATAGACGGGGACGTTAACCACTGATCCACGGGAGTGAGTATTTATACTTATACTCACATTTATGTAAGTCCAGGAAGACACATTGCTTGAGAAATATAACTTAATTTAGTGACAAATATAACTATTGGCATGTGTATTAGTAAGAATGAAGCAGGTGGTACGAGTAAAGAACGTTCATGAATCTAAAAATACGCTGGGTAAAACAAAGAAGCATATATGGTAGAGGGATAACAAGAATCAAACATAAATAAGTCAGTAATTACGCCCCAAAAAAAACTATTAAAAATAGCACGCAAAGGTGTTTACTGTTGGTCCAAAACTTATGACTCTACCTTGAAAATGGGATCTATCAATCTAAATCAAGCGACGACCTGTAATATTCTCATTCAATGGAAGGGCAAGAGGCCAACCGGAGCAAGAGCCTCCACCTCCCAGAACAGTTTATATAGTTTTAGTGACTTAACCCCGGAAGTTTGTTATTAATGGCTGCACAAAGTATACATTTTCTTTTGTTAAGTACTCTAAGGATCTATTGTTAATGCTAGAAAAACAAACAACAGCGAATGTAAACCTCTAATTCTGGAAGAAAAAAACCACACACATACACACACATGTCGCTCCATGAAGGTCTTGTTAAAAATTTGGGAATTTATTTCTTTACAATGAAGGCTTGATGACAACCGAAGACTAAAAACTATACACAAAACCCGTGTATAGAATGTAGGCGGCAGCGTCTTGGGTACACGTGGGAAGAAAAATGTCCATAAATCCGTAATTACTGCCTCGTTTCTTTGTGATGAACGAGCAGCGCGTGTTTGAGCCGCCAATCTTACAGGAAACTGGTTGTTTCTATACCTTGAGAACATTTTTTTTTGTAAATGTCTATTGTGTAAGGAGTGCATATAATGGGATGATGTTTTGCGCCTAGCTGGAGTGTGTAGGGAAAGGACGAAGTGAAACAAGAGAACAGGGTCTTGGGTGTAAACTCGCTTCATGAATGGGAGAAAAATAGATGTTTCAAACTTTCAGATGCAGGCTACATATTAGGAATAAAACCCAGAAACTCAAGGTGACCAGAGCAATACTCAAACTACGCAAATAAATGTATGTAACCTCGTCGACAGCTGCTTGCTTGATTGCTATATCCCTTTATAAAATTAATTTGTGGAACTCCTCCTCATTTGCGCATTTTTGTAACGTGACCTGAATGAAGATGCACTTTCACTTTAAAGGATTTGTTTACTCAAACCTTGCCTTGGTCCATGTGATCACAAGTGGTGCAGCAATGAATAAAGAATTAAAGAATACTAACAAAAGACAACACATTTTATACGACACTATGTCATTGTTGGGATTTGTTAATTTGTAAATAATTTCAGGTGAAGATAAATGTTGAAATTGCGACGTTAAACATTAGGAAAAGTTATTATTATGACGTTGCCACCAGTGCAACACCCGTTTTTTCTTCAGAAATCGGTTATGACAACCACTAGTAATACTAGTAATATTACCACTACTACTACGTCTTCCAAATCTTAACATAGATTCCTGGTGGGACAGAATCCAGTATTCCCATGGTCTACTAGAGACCAATGGCCAATTTTCGAGTACACAACAGGTTACTTCAGCAAGGCATTTCCGTATCTTTTTCATGATGGAAAAGGAGACTATACTAAGCTGTGACTGCAAGCTAACCCGACTTTGGCAGACTACTTTTGGCATCTGATTAGATTGGACCATGCACATGGTTTTGTGACACCATTCATTCACATTTGTGGCCATAAATATGCTGCGTAAGCATTCAGCTTTAAACACAGGAAATGTGTTTGTCAAGCAGTGTGCCCAAGATCTGTCTGTGGCAGAACTTAAAAGAGCCCTCTTAGAAGGGGATGAGAAGGTCCTTAACAAGCTACTCTACCTCTCATCTCCTATTCCAGCAACAACACAATATCTGAGGTAGAAGACTCATCAGGCAGTATTCTTCACTCGATTGCTCAGATTGTCTTCCTGCGACAAGGCAATGTGTTTTGCAGCAACTACCAAAACTGAGTGAGCAGTTTGGGTATGCTGGGTCAGTGGTTTTTAGGGTCATTGTCACCCAGCATGTCTATTTGCTTAATTAATATATTTAATTCACAATAAACAAAAAGCCACAGTTTAGCTCGGTTGGTTTATTAAATGAAGTATGGACACACCCACTCACTCCATTAAAGTTTAGTATATTTCTGAATTACAAACCTGGCTAGTACAGTGGTAGCGCACTGGCCTTGCATTCCCTTGGTCGGCAGATCGAGTCCCTGCCCGGGCTTGTGATGCTGAAGTTGTTTACTGGGAGGAACTCCTGTGTTCGGGCACCACAGTGGTGCAGCGGTGGTCCACCATGGCTGTGAGGCAGACCTCTAAACAAAACAAAAAAACAAGTACCAAACCTGACCTGGATTCAATTTAATAATGAATCTTCAGTCATCAAAACAATACACTATGCACAAAATTATTATAAAATCTTTATACCATAAGGTAAGAGAGAAAGAAAAATATATATAAACAATTTATTAGTGTTTGAAAAAAAGGAAAAAAAATTAAATATAAAAATTTCAAAATGTTGTTTTTTCTTCATCACTGGAAATGCTACAAATTTGAACCACCCCACACATTGCTTCAGGTCTCCTGATTTTGTCTTGCCAACATAGCTAGCACGTCCTCATTTTCTTCATCTTCTTCCTCATCTCTCATGAAGGTATCCCGAGGTATTCCAATGCGCTCATGTTCCCACTCGGCCCCAACAGCACATGACAACAAGCGTTGGATGTTTCGCTCCTCTCCTGTGCCGTATATGTACCCATTGGCTTTGTCAATAGCCTGTATGAAATAAGGTAAAACAAATAGTAAATAAACAATATAAAGTGAATACCCTAAATAATAAAGAACAGCCAATGATGTTCCCGCACGTAATCAAATATCATGTTTATTAATCAAGAACCATTCACACTTCTCATCCACTACTCTGAGTAAAATTAAAATGGGTGATTTTCAAGACAAACCTTCATTGCACCAAGAAGTGTAGAATGGCTTTCCACACTGACAGGCAAAAATGAAACTAATGAATAGTCAGTCACCACTTCCGCCATGGCCTTGTTGAGCTTCTGGTACTTCTTGGTAACTGGAGTATTTCCTAAGTAGTCTAGTAAATAGTCCAGATCCATGACTTCAGTGTAGAAGTCCAGACCCATATCTAAAGAGCCAAATTTCTCTACTGCATCCACCTGTCAATCAGAAAATAAGAGGATATTATGCCATTCTGTCAACATTTTCAGTGTTGTAAACTCAATGAAGTTATGGAACATACAATTTGTTATTAAGGTACTAGGCAATTTGATTATGAAGCAGTGTATCAAGGGTAACAAAGTGATGCTCATTTATTAGCCTAAGAGCTAAGAAAGAGAAGTATGTATACATGCATGGGTGTGTGCATGTGTGTCTTGTCTCCCTTTAGGAGATGACAACCTGGTAAATAGATCAGGGTTGGGAAAAACCCGGGTTTTTCATAAAAAACCCAACCTACTCGGACTTCAGTCTGTGGTCCAACTAATTTTTGCTTGGCAGTGAGGGAATGTAGGAACAGGGAAAGATGGAAACTTTACTTTTGTATCATAGCCATTCCCTTGAGGGAAGTCCCTGGAGGGGAACGAACATCTGAGGTATAGATAGATAGAAGAGACAAAATAATCAAGATAGACAAGTCCAAACTTTACCTTAGACAGTAAGTTGACAGTTGGCAGCTCCATCATCAGCATACTGTTCAATGTCAGCATAACAGCAGAAATATACTTTCCTGTGATGACAGACCACATACAACTAATCAGATACTAAGTTTATAATGTCTATTGCAAAATTAATTTACATTTTATCGCTAAACAAACTGTGGTACAAATGCAACTCTTTGAACCAATTCAAGATGAGTCACTAAGAGATCTTATGATGATTTAAACTATAAATAAGTTATAGAACACAAAGAAAACATGAAATAAAAGTAATTAATGTAATTAAGACAAAAGAGAACAAGTAAAAGATCATGTCTGCCTTGGAACCATATATACCTCCAAAACATAAAACCACTCACCAACCCTCTACTCTGACCTCTCTCTCTTCCATAACCTAGACTGTCCCCTCTCCCGCTCATCCTCCCCCATCCACTACCACTAATCACCTTCCTTTATCCCACCTCTTTGGTCTTCGCCAATGGAACACATACCCCCCTTTAGGGGGATGATAGCCTGGTATAAAGATAGATGTACTACTATGCATGGTAGATCAGGATAGAATAGAGTGAATCAAGATAGAATAGTGTGAGATTAGAATGAAATCAACAAATACTAAGAATGGCTTTCAGTTTCAAGATAATCCACCATTATGTTTCTTTGCAGTGTATAAAAAAATAGAAGTCTTACCAGGATCATTAGCATAATGTGAGTCCACTAAGTATGCTGTACAAAGACGTGCTCCTTCCTTCTCTAGTGTTGACAAAATACTGCGCACCATTGTGTGGTGAGAGTACAGCTCAGCCTGAAAAATATATTAAATGTTGTTGTGAAGTAGAAAAGCAGCACAAAAATTTTGAGGCCAAGAATGTACAACTCTCTCCTATGACAGTAATTGCAGAATGGCACTTATAGGAACTCCAACTGAATTACACAATGAAAGAATGAAAACTTTTTGCAAATTGGAAATCTCAAGCCTTAACATTTAAGGTTTGAGTCTCGGATAACTTTGCATTGGTGCTAAAAAACTAGCTGATATATACCTACGGTAAGCCCTCTGATATAATGCCTATTTAAAAAAAAAAATTAAACAAAGAAAAATTACTTGATTATAAACCAGTGTCATTGACCAGCAGTCTGTAAAATATGTAGTCATCAAGAAACAATGGACTGAATACTTGGAAAGAGAAGGAATAATAACAAATAGTATCCCTACTACCTGCCATTTATTTAGTGCAAGCAGATAAGCAGTGACAGCAAGGAAGGTTGATCCAAGGAATACCAACTATTCTGTTTTTCCTTTCCCAACCCCCTATACCTCCCCCAAACAATGTTAGTGACCTGGAGTGTCCACTGGAATATAAAGGGAATCATGAAGAAAATAATTAATGTTTTGATGCATTAACCTCTAGCTCATGGGCATATTCGCAATCAAAATAATCATTGTCGCAGGATTTTTTTTGAAGATAGAATGGCTTTTCTTCCTACTGACATATTTGCTTTAGTTCTTGTATAAGAGTAACAAAATAAACACCATAAAAAGCATCCATTATTTTTTTCTATGACAAACTTATCACTAAATTGTAAAAGCCATAGTTCACTTGTAAATAGAGAAGGAAGGAGAGTAGCTAAACTAATTAGCCATTTATCCATTGCCTCGCTTGTGTTCATTTGGCTGGTTGTGGCTGGCTGGCTGTTTGCAGCACTTGTGAGGAATGGGGGCAACTGGCTTTCTTTAGCCATGCATCAGGACGAGGTCATAACCACTCTACCAATGATTCTAGCCGTGGAATGGGGAGGGAAATGGCAATAGGGAACACCTTTGTAAGTATTGGTAGCTCGTACTCAAAACAATCCTTGTGCGTTTTTGTTTGACAATTATGTGTGTCACCCAACAGTTCCTTGAGATGTGCCCCCTCAGTTTCCAAGCCTATTGCTGTTGTGGAGGGACTTTGTGACCAAAGATTGTGGCATGATGCTGTGATGGAGATCTTTTGACCTACTCTACAGCCCTGGACTTCAGTCTCTGATTAAACTATTTTTTGCTTGACTTTTTTTTCCTAGCTTGATTTCCCCTTGTATAATCTGTCTTTTCATTCTTACTACAAGTTCAATCATGAAAGGCCTGAGGGTGCTACGGGCAAGGTATATCATCCCTCTTTCATTGCTCTTACTCCACATGAGGGTTATAGGGAGCAGACCAGTGATAACCCTCTTACAATTGGCTCACCATGGCCAGTTATGGATATTCAAAAATAACAGATGGATTGGAGAATGCACCTCAAAAAATACATATTCTCCACTAGAATATCCATGGTTTTTGCTCCCATAATTATGACCTCCGCTGTCTACTCTTTATCTCTGTTCTTCTAAGTCTGATACATCAGCTTACATTTTATTATCCATTTTTCTTGAACATTCTTCTACTCATGCCAATTGCATTCCTGTTGATGTAACCACTTAACTATAATTAACCATTCTTTCCATTCCCATACTTTACCTTGCCGTTATCTCTCTGCTCAGTCCTTTGCCTTTTAGCTTAACATAGCGCCATATAACCTCTGATGTCTGCCACTTGCTTTATTCCCATTAACTAACTCACTCACTCCTTGAGGTATGAACCATTGCATCACCTGTCAGTTTGGTGTTAAGGAATGGAGGTGTTAATGTGGCTCTTCACAGTGGGTAACCCTTCTTCTGACTAATGCTTTTATCATCATTTTCTTCCCTTAAATTGTGGCCCATTTATTCTACTAATGGAAAATTATCATGACAATGTGTTAATCAATAGTTTACCTCACCTGTCCTGGGAAATCAAATATTAAGTAGTGTTTCGGAAACTGTTTGAGCTTGTTGATTATCCAGCACATGTTGGCTTCCAAGAGTTCCATGCAGTATACAAGTGCTCCATTGGGTCCCACACCCTGCATGCTCATCACCTCTTCCACCTGCACCAGCTCCTGGATATCTACTGCAGCCTCGTATGGCACTGCATCATTTGCTGGATCTGAGGAAACCTTTCATTATGTTCAAAATACTATACACTCAATGCACACTTAACCTTACATTTAGTATTAATGCATACTTGATACATCAAAAAAGTTATTCAATAATCCCTACCAACTGGTTAACCATAGAACATATAGTTCTGCTATGGTTAACAAAAGCACTACCTCTCTCACCAAGTTAAGCTGCCTACAGTCAGGATCGAACTTGCAATATTTTTAGGTCGTGAGCTGAGCACTGTACCACAGAGTCACCCAGTCCCCTTGTATTTGATACAGTAATATGCAGAAATACTTGTAAATTTAAAATAAGATCAAATTTTTATTGTCCAACTATTTACATATACAATCAGAAATTTTTCTTGGCATGAGGTCAGAGAGTAAGTAATAACAAATCACAGTAAAAACAGAAAGCACAGCAAAACAGAATGAGGTACACAATAAAATATAAAACAAACAATACTGTCTATTTTTACTGGGTACATCTTTCTGTTTTGTTGTGTTTTCTGTTTCTACAGTGATTTGTTTTTACTTACTGTCTGAGCTGAGGCCAAAAAGAATTTCTGATTGTATTTGTAAACAGTTGAAGTGAATATTACAGTACAAATAAATTTATTTAATTCTCAAACTGAGAATACATTTCGCAAAAATGCGGTATGAGTGTCAGAGACTGATGATGATACAAAGCAGCAGGAAACTAGACAGTCAGTGGCCTGCTTGGAAGAAAAAAATTTGTGCCACATTTTGTTAGAAGCTTATGATGTTTCACATAAAGGAATGGTGAGCACAAAATCCAATTAGACTAAAGTCCTAAACAGCAACCTTGAGTACAGAACAGGATCATTCTTTAAGTCATACAAGAATCAGATTCTGATCCCATACCACCTTAAGAATAATGCATTATTAATTCATTATGGAATTTTCTCCCATCTGGGTAAAACTTCAATGTCACTCTCTAACTAAATATAGCTGTGCTGTATATCTCTCACCTAATTCCTCTGACTATGTAAAGCTCTGACTATTTGACTTCTAAAGTGGAGTACATCCTTTCTCACTTTCCTAATGCTGAGATTTCCATTCTTAGGGATTTCAATGTTCACCACCAACTTTGACTTTCATCTTCTTTCACTGACCAGCCTGGTGAACAAACCTTCAACTTTGCTATTCTTCATGATCTAGAGCAGCTGGTACAGTTCCCTACCCATATCCCTGCCTGGCTTGGAGACACACCTAACATTCTTGATCTTTTCCTAACTTCCAACCCTTCAGCTTACTCTGTTAAACTTTCCTCTCCGTTAGGCTCCTCCAATCACAATCTTATTTCCATTACCTGTTCGATTGCTCCAGTGCAGCCTCAGGAACCACATAAGCGAAGGTGCTTCTGGCATTTCAACTCTACTAAGTGGGAGGACCTAAGGCAGTACTATTCTGATTTTGTTTAAAAAAACTGTGCTTCCGAGCTCACTCCCTGCCAGGTCAAACTCTTTTGTCTGTCTCTCTCTATTTCTACCTATCCTTCTTGCTAGAAATTTGCTCACATTCAACCTGTCTTTAAGAAGGGTGATCCCTCCAATCCTTCAAATTACCACTCTATAGCTTTGATTTCCTCCTCTTTACATGATCTGGCAACACAGGGGATTTTTTTTAATCTATTTTTATTTGCCCTTGGCCGGCACCCTTTTAATGTATAAAAACAAAACAAAAATCCTTGGTAAGAGATTTGTTATACATGATAATAAAACGAAAACTTACCGAGATTTATCACAGCCACCTTGCGACCCAAACCTTGTAGCAGCCTGGCCATTGCCTTACAGTAAGTGGTCTTCCCACTGCCTGGGGGTCCCAGCACAACTTGGCCAAATCGAGTCTCCATCAGGCAGTGCTAGAACATTAAAAAAAAAGTAAATAGATTGATACGTAATTTTGCTTTTCATTTAATGAGCCCGACCTTGTGAATCTGAAGGAAACTTTACTGAGGTCTCCCTCCCTCCCTCGCTCTCTCTCTCTCTCTCTCTCTCTCTCTCTCTCTCTCTCTCTCTCTCTCTCTCTCTCTCTCTCTCTCTCTCTCTCTCTCTCTCTCTCTCTCTCTCTCTCTCTCTCTCTCTTTCTTTTAGAACATTCTTCAACTCTGGACAGCTACTTTGATGGCTCTAAGAGCGATGCTAGTGTTGGCTTTAGCTCCTTCTTTCCCATTTTCTGTTGGGGTGGCCGTCTGCCTAATGCTACTTCCATTTCTACAGCAGAGCTGTCCCTAATTTTACTTGCCTTTCATTTGTTTTTTATTCTTCCCCAATTCCATTTTATTGTCTTTAGTGACTCTTTAAGTGCTCTTTTATCCTTGGAGCCACCCATTAGTTTTATCTGTTCAAGAGTGGCTCTATCTTGTTCACTAAAAGGACCACCAGGTGAGGTTTTGTTGGGTCCCGACCCACATGGGAATCTCGGAAATGAGAGGACTGATGCAGATACACACTTCGACATACTTGATTATTATAATCTTATACTTTACCAAAACTATTCTTGTGTTCTTCCAACCATACTTAGTGACACTTTTCCACACACCATCATCATTGCAGTCTTCTGACTTTTCCCTTTAATCATTCAATTTATCCTGTTCACGCACTCCCACCAACCATACCTTCCCATATTCCCATTTGTATTCAGATGCAGTCTGACTAATAAGATGGGTTTAACTTAGGAATGAAAACATCCACCTTCCCCTCTCATACAACCTTCAACACGCATTCTTCTCATGCTTATATTTCTCCATCCATTTGCTTTGAAGCATACAAGCCTAATTGGCTTATTTATCTTCCATATCCTCCTTTTGCCAAACTCTGCCTATTCCAAAATTATATCCCCTAATTGTCCAGCAACAGATGACTAAAATTTTGTGTGGTTTCCCAGGGAGAAATGGCCCCTGAGATTAAAACTAGAACTGATAGAAGTCTCGCGGTGGATCATCTGTAGCATCCTGCCCATTGGTTCTACTGCTAAAATATAGTAACTGTGTGTACCGTGGGAGGGTGAGGATTATGTAAGTAGAGATTACTTTTACATTTTACTTTTCTAAGTACTCATGGTCTTGTATCTGCACAGCAGCAATCAAATGCATCTCAAATTAACCTCATTGGTTATGTTACTGCCACTGCACAAAGCACTGGCAATTAACAAGCCTATATCATTCCAAAATTCTGTTTTGTATTTCTTGTTCAGTTTCCTTTACATAATCAAAAATATCTGTACATACTCACCTGATTACCAACACCTTTTCTCCAACAAAGCTTCAGCAACTTGAATGGTTGTTGAACGGTCAAGGACTGGCAGGGTAAGGGATATCAACAGTGGCAAAGATATATCCAGTTTCTCTGCTAACAATCGGACAGACTGATCTGTATCTTCTGAGTCCACTCCAAGCAGACACCTGCCAGGGTGAGTGAAAAAATTTGAATATGACTGTAAGTACTCTCATTTAATTTATGGTTAAAATATACAGGTCCGTGTTATAGTACTGTACCTTGATTTGCCAATTTTGTAATTATGCCCATTTCCTTCAATAACAACAAAATTAATACTACCTACAAAAGAGAATTTCATAAAATTACAATGAAAATCAGACCACACAACCCTAGAGTTAAAATAGGTAGCCTCATCATCCCATTCATGCTCAGTTTTGCCTGAACAGTCCTGTTTTGTGGAGGCGGCCGGACAGGCCGCCTCAGCGTGTAATGGATCCTTAAGAGATTGTTTTTGCTTTGAATTCATTAAGAAAGCATTTTTTTCCCATCTCCTATGCAATCTTCATTATCATTGAAGGAATGAACTGTTACTATAAACAATGATGATCTCATGACTTACTTGATATTAAAGATGGTTAATGCCTTAGCAGAAAAAGTGTCTTTGTCCAGTGATGACTCCTGGTGGACACTGAAGAGGTTACCAATTTTTCCACACTGACTAACTGTCACAAAGATTCGATTACTGAAAGAGGATAAACAAACATAAGTTTATATGATATGTCAGCAATGGTGACAATGGTTGAAGGTTGGCAGTTTAAAATTTTATCGTTTGATAAACCATTCAGAAATTTTAACTTAACATGATTCACAATCATTACAACATTTACATAGATAAACACCACTTATTATACATAAACTGCAACTCTGTTTCAAGATATATATGTAAAAAGGTTTTACTATATAAAACTCAATTCAGATAAATCAGGAGAAACAATTCAAAATATAACTATTCTATCTAAAAACTAAGAATAGCTAAATGAAATTTATTTCCATCCTCCTTTGATTCAATAAAAAAAAAATATATATATATATAGAATAAGTAGATAAATACATAAAAATACATGTAGAAGTAAAAACACTCGGATGATACAAAAATAACTTATTAACCATATGTATTAGCTATCAATCTCATTAGTTAAATACTTTAACATCACAGAAATTTTTTTAATTGTGCTAATAACCACACTCACCTGTAAACTAAAACAGCAAATTCAGTGTGAACACCATTGATCAGCTTGGCAAACACTTGAGAGCGCACCGAGTTGGGCTGATCTGGATTTTCTTTAAACAAAGATGCCATACCAATCTGAAGAAGTAAAATAACTAATTTCTAAGTACACATACTTAGTGGAGATACAAATGTAAGATAAATTTCCAAGCTTTTTTTAGACTGCAACAATTATACATTCAAAAGTACAAAATTTCATATCTTGACATAGAGTAGCAAACATTTGTTTACACATGCATAAATATACTTCAACTAGCTGAATCACAATGCACATTAGAATTCTCCTGTATTATAGCAAAATTTTGAAATAATTGACAAATTCAATGAGTAATTTTACTGTTCAACAGATGTAAGGAATTATCAATTACAAAATAACTATTCAGCTTCATTAACAGCAAACAAATTTTCATATGACATTATAAGGAATGCATGTATGTCATATTCACATTCCATGCTGCTTGAAATTAACCCAAAAGGATTTAACCTTAATGTTACTAACACAATTACTAAAAACTGGTTTACAGGTATGGCAGCCGTACCTGTAAGTGCTTGCTTATAGATGCGGCACGTGTCTAACTTTTGAGTGATAAAATATAAAAAGCTCATATAACCGAACCTAACCGAACCAAACTGTACCTAACCAAACCTAACCTAATATAACCTAACCTAATCTAACCATAACCTAATGTAAGCCATATCCTCATAGTGCTCAGTTATAGATACGGCACGTGCCTAACTTATGGGTAAAAAGCTTATATAATTGAACCTAACCGAACCAAACCGTACCTAACCAAACCTAACACAACATAATCAACCTAACCTAACTTGAAAGATGCTTTACCAGGTAAATAATAAGGAACAGGCCATAGGAATAGCGGATTATTCGGTTGATAACTTTCTAAATGTTTTTTAAACTTCGTACGATGAAAATGTCAAGCGAACACAATGGATGACACCGACGCATGCCATACGAATAGGGGATGACAACGGGGTACGGCTGCCGTATTTGTAAGCACTTCAATATAAATATGAAGTCCTTCATACTATACATAGTGTACTCAACACATTTGTGATGGTTTGCAGTGCTCGTTATTGTACTGTACCATAGAACCAACCAGCTCACAAGGGTGAAAAGAGGAGGGGTATTGATTTACATATTCACCATAATTTTATGAAGATCCACGTGCATTATGGTAAAAATATAAACATTTACCAAGAGAGGCTAAGAAAAGAAAAAAAATTGCGACAGAAACTGTTTGCAAATTATGCGTAGTCAATACGAATCTTAACCCTATTTGTTATATCACAGTGACTTTACAATGTTGTAGAGGGTCTGGAGATGGATTCTGCTAAATTACCTCACAGTTTGAGTAATTTTATAAGCCGTAGCTCTCCAGATCAGATCAGATGAGTATCGGTGATTTTGATCTCACAGGTGAGTGAGGTGACTGTTTTTGTTGATCTTGATCTTGATGTCAAAGGTGACGTCAAGATCAAGATCTTGAAGTTCCTCAAGTCAGCCTTTTGTATCGGCAGCTTCTGAGAGAACGAAAAGAAAAAAATGGAAAACACACAGAAAAAAAAGACACATACTCTAATTACACGCCCTATTTTCTCGATCTCGCATACCACATTTTCTCCAGAAACTCTTTCACCGCGTCAATTATCCGTTCACTCGTCTCCTTACACAGTTCCAGCAACACCACCATCCATTCCAGTTATTTCAATCACTTCATTCATTGCACGTCCCATTACTGTTAGAATCAGACGTATCATTTCCATTCTGTCACAGTCATACTTTTCACATACTACTCCATAGGTACTGATATTGATTTTGATCTTGATGTCGCAGGAGGGCGGAGTGAAAGAGTTGGGCTTTTTACACCCATGTCCCTGCTTGCCCCTGTCCACCCAGCAGTGAATGGGTACCGGATGTTAGCCTGCCTTCTGGGGTTGTGATCTGGCACCTTCCACGGTGAGATGTGAAAGGGTGCTGTTACAAAGGCTACACCCGCGATCCCCAACAGTATGATATATGAAATCCGAGTTACCCTTGCCCCAAAAACCTGGCAGCACCTGTGAAGGAAAACATATAAAAAATAAAAATGTACTCAGACAAGGTGACATAATTTCTCCTAATCTGTTCACAGTTGTTGAAGTGGAAGTTTTTAATAACTTGCAATGGGAAAGGGCAAAAATTCAGATAAATGAAAATATCTAAATAATCTTAGATTTGCTGATGATGATGTTCTAATGAACGATTCGACAGTATAGTAGATGATTTTGCAGTTTCACAGACAGATAGAGAGTGGCTTGAAAGTGAATATGAAGAAAACTAAGGTGATATTCGACAATTACATACAAGATCATGAAATCAACGTAGATAATGAAGGAATAAGATGTGTCCAGAAATACATTTACTTAGGACAGAAAATGTATACAAACCTTGATCATGAAAAATAAATTAAACTAAGACTATAAATGAGATTGAGTGTTTTTGTTAGCAACCACAATGTTATGGCGAATAATCTCCAAATATCATAGAAGAAAAAGGTATACATTCAACGCATTTTACCAGTTCTAACATATTAATATAAAACCTGGAACCTTATAAAATTCCTGGAACGAAAGAAGAATGGAGATAATAATATTTGACATGTAACATGGAGGGATAGTAAGAAAGTATTATGGATTAGTAAGGAGCGGACCAAAGTTGAAGACATTTCCACCACAACTAAAGAAAAAAATTGACACAGGAGGGACTGTGTGTGTGTGTGTGTGTGTGTGTGTGTGTGTGTGTGTGTGTGTGTGTGTGTGTGTGTGTGTGTGTGTGTGTGTGTGTGTGTGTGTGTGTGTGTGTGTGTGTGTGTGTGTGTGTGTGTGTGTGTGTGTGTGTGTGTGTGTTCAGTTTAGCGAGACTCGTGAATGCAGGAATACGAAGTCGTCTGCGGCACAGGGTTCGGGCGGGGATGGATGCAAGAGCTCGTCCGAGATGGTGTCGAGGGTGAACGTAGCGGCAGAGGCAGGGATGACCAGGACCCGAGCAGCGGTGGCGGCTAGAAGCGGCAGGAGGGGTGCGTTGCGGTACCACCAGGCAAGGAGGTCGTTGGGGCCGGCGTGATCCCGCATGATGGCATACACTTCCATCTCTTTCTCGGCAGTAAAGGCGTCCTGCCAGACGTCCTTAAGGTAGGCCAGCGGGCCTTCAGCTTTTGTAGTGGTGATTCCTTTCAATGGGGGAGGCACCATGCCGGCCGTCATGCGCAGAACGGTTTTTCGCACCTCTTGCTGTCCCTCAACGCACAATATCTTCAGGCTATTCATGCGTGGGTTGAAGAACACGGCGATGCGGTGTAAAGAGCCTGGATTGGCATGGGCGTCCAGACCCACCAACAACGCTGCCTTCATGGCTGCCTTCTCCTTGTTATCCTCCGTGTTGGCAGCACATGAATTTCTGAGGTGCAGTAGCCATGGCACCACCTTGTGCAGAGTGGCGGTGTCCGGTGCCTCCAACTCGGCGGAGGCGGCGCGCACGGGCTCCAGCACGGCGGCGAACTCCTCCATCAGGGCCAGGGCAACGTCCCCAAGAGCTAATCGCAGTTCCTGCCGTGGTCCCGCCTGCTTGAGTTCGGTGTGCATACGGCACACACCCTTTACCATGGCGAGGGTCTGCTGCCATGCCCGATGATTCCCTCCGTCCGTGATGAGCTGATCCGTCAGCTCTTTATCCTGTGTGGTCAACGCCCAGCGTACGAGGCTGCGGAACTTGTGAAGATATTCTCACACCTGCTGGAGTGGTGGCTGTTGAGTTTGCAGAAGATGTGAGACGGCCTTGCATAGCATGTGGGAGACGCAGGGTACCGCCGCATCCCAGCCCCGCATCACACCTCCCCACACCAGGGGAAGCTTCTTCTCCCACGCCTCCAACATCTCAAACTTCTTTAGGATGGCCGCTATTCCTGTCCACGACTCGTCATATTCTGCCTCAAGTGCTGGCGGCGAGCACAGCCCTAGGAAGCGGGTATTGAAGCGCCAGTCGTGTAGTGTGCGTAGAAATAGGATGCAGGATTCCTGTTGCCTTGGGGAAGCATACAGCACCAACGACATGCCGCGCTTTTTCCCATCCACCAACTCTGACCTCAGCTGCTGCCGCTCCTCTGTTGCCCGCACTGCAACCCGCGCCTCCACTTGGCGTTGAGTAGCCATGGCGCCCTGGCGCGCCCCGCAATCCACCAGTAATTGCGCCAAACGAACGAACCCAACGCCGTGCAAGACTTGTGATGATATCAAGTCCAAGGCGAGGAAATCCACGCACGCCTCTAGTAGTGGGGGTTCTTGTTGCTGATCCTGCTGCTGGTCGTCCTCCATCAGCTCCTCCTTCACGATCACCTCGGACATCTCTGTGGCCTCAGGAAGGTGAGTTTCCTGGGCGACATGGACGGGACAGGACCGCAGGTGGCTGAAGAGGGAGGAAGTACCGGACACGTGCGGGTCGTGACGCAACACGTCGAGGCAGTGGAGACAGCCTGCGTAGCCCACGCTGCCACCACATTCGTCTTCCACTATGCGGAAATGTTCCCAAACCACCGACCTGCGGCTGCCCCGCCGCTCACGACACAGCCGGAACACGCCACTACGAAGCTTCTCCCGTACGGCACGCCGCAGGTCTGATAGGTTGCCTTCCTGCAACCTCCGCGCCCGCATGCACGACGGATTGCCCGCCATGGCCGCCAGTACCACAGATGCAAACAGTGTCCACCGCACACACACTGCTTATTAGTGCTCACCACCGCCGCCGAAGGCTATCTCCGCACCGCGGGGATCAATATTACTGCTCAGCTCACCGCTCGCAACCGCCGGACCACCGCCGCCCCACTGTCTACCAAGTGTTTGGGATTTTACCCTACACGTCCCAAGGAGTGTGCAAAAAATAAGAAGAAGAATCGAAAAAATGGTATAAGCTACTCTTGGCTACTCAGCCTATTATGCTTACTATACCAAACGAATGGCTTCACTATCGTGATTTTGCACACCAAATATATCTAATTCTATTAATATAAATTGGATTTTATTGATAACTCTACGTAGCACAAACTATACGTTAGAAATGACATCTGCACTGCATTTCTCTTAATAATAGTTCAAGAGTTGATTTTTCAGCAGCTGGCATGCATGTATGTTTCTCTTACAGAAGAAGTTTGCCGTGGTTGTATGGTGGGCTAACCCATCAAAGATAAGCACCTGTCTGTTTGTACCTGTCTGTTTGTTAAGAACGGATAGGTAGCAAAATTTTATTAATCATCCTCTTGTATTATATATTATTATTCCTCATCCAAAGTGTAGGAAAGAGAAAGAAATACGAGTTAGCGTCTCGTATCCATTTTCCTTAGGTCAGCAGATATTATACTATATCTTCATTTATTATACTATTTAATTACTAATGGCAGAGGAAGAGATAGATATATATTACAATTATCCCATTATGTTCATAGTTCATTTCGGTATGATTCAATTACAAGTATCTGGTAATGTATCTTTAGATTATATCTATAGTTAGTTATTTAGTGTATTCACTGTCACAGTCTGCTGCTGGTCTCTCTCGAGACAGCCGGCCGTCTCCCTATGGAAAGAGCTCAGAGCTCATAGTGACCAATCTTTGGGTTGGACCGAGACCACTCACACAACATACCGGGACAACGAAGTCACAACCCCTCGAGTTACATCCCGTACCTACTCACTGCTAGGTGAACAGAGGCTACACGTGAAAGGAGACTCGCCCAAATAATCTCCGTCCGCCCAGGGGATCAAACCCTAGCCTCTCGGTTGTGAGCCGAGTGCGCTAACCACTACGCTAGCAGTGTCAATCTGTAAGTGCAGGGCTGCGCCCCGCAAGTCACGGCGATCGCCGTGACCTGCTCTCTCCTCGAGGAGAGAGCAGGACACGGCGGAAGAGAGGAGATGAGGACAGCAACGAAGAAAGAAATATCTTATCTTTGTGCCAAGTTATACGACTGTATATATATATATTTCTCAAAGAATATATATGTATTTTAGTGATGGCAGTGTTTCCTGTTATATCCCGTTATACTACCAGGTCATTTGACAATACAGGGAATACCAGAGTAGGTATTAAAAACTTTTCAAATGAATTACTTGTGTGTATACATCGAGGTGGTGTTATACATTTGAAATAATACCCGGAACATTGATCATGGCAGCAGGTCGGACGAATAATTCAAAACAGTGACAAAAGTTATTAGTGACAATGAAAGCCTGTATTCTCTGTGTGGTAAAAGGAGTGTGAACATAAGTGAAATAAGACCACTTTTTGAAGTGAGCGGCACGGCGCAGCAAGATTTTACAAACGTTTTTAATCCGAAGTGGTTACAGATACGGTTTATAATAGTATATGGTTCAATATTATTATTTATATAAATTTTCTTTTTCCCTTAATGTTTAAAGAACAGCGGAAACACAGCTAGTCAGCTATGGAAAAACGGCAGCCTTGAGTATGGGGCATGGGGCCTGCAGGGCCTCACACGGCCTGCCTCGCACCACAAAGCCGGAAAGCCCGTCGTGGCATGTCACACAGCCTCACATGGGCTTTGTGGAGCAGACATGGGCTTCGCAAGTCGCAACCCCACACGGACAACAGTGATAGAGGGTGCATCTTTCTTCGATGAGTGGCGAACAAGAGTCAAGATGGCACCGACTCATGAAGTGCAGTCAGCCTTCGTGCCAAAACCAGCCCCTGAATGTAGAGGTAACGAGCTTCCGTAAGAATATGTTATTATCTGTAGGTGTACCATTGTTCTTTTGTGCTTAGAGATACGGCAGTCGTACTGCGTTGTCATCCGCTATTCGCACGGCCTGTGCCTTATTATTTACCTGGTAAAACATCTTTCAAGTTATGTTAGGTTGATTATGTTATGTTATGTTTGGTTAGGTACGGTTTAGTTCGGTTCGGTTCGGTTATAAGCTTAAAGCCTTAATTGTTACCCAAAAGTTAGGAACGTACCGTATCTATAACTGAGCACTATGAGGATACGCCTTACATAAGAACATAAGAAATGAGACTGCAAGAGGACAGTTGATGACCTTCGAGGCAGTTTCTTGTCTCCCACCCTTGGAATAATCTAATATTTATCCATCCCACCTGTCATCCCATATCCATACTGTCATCCAACCGTATTTTAAAGCTACCTATTGACTCAGCATTTACATGTCTACCCAGCCTATTCCAATCGCTCACCACTGTTAGTGAACCAATATTTACCTATGTCTGTCCTGAATCTACTAGCTTGTACCTATTTCCACGTGTCCTATCATGACTACTAATTTCTAGAACCTGATCAATGTTTCCCTTATTAATTCCTTTACCCATGTGAAAACCTCAATCATATCTCCTCTTGCCTTTCTCTCTAGGGAATGGAGATTAAAATGTTTTAACCTATCTTTATAGGATAAATTTTTCAGCCCCTGAATCATCTTGGTAATTCTTCTCTGAACTGCCTCCAAGGAGCCTATATCCTTCCTATAATAAGGGGACCAAAACTGAGCTGCATAATCTAGATGGGGTCTAACTAGCGCTAAATACAACTTCATAATTACCTCAGAACTCCTATTTGTCACACACCTACCAATAAATCCCAGCATCTTGTTGGCCCAATTTCTAGCTATAATACGCTGTTCCCTGAGGCGTAAGTCACTGCTTACTTGAACTCCCAAGTTCTTCTCACTATATGACCTTCCAACAGGGTTATTGTGAATGATCAAGGTTGAAGAGAATTCAAGTAAACCTAGTAAGTATACAGGTAAGAGATACAGTTTGATAAGTCCAGTCTCCAAGGAATAGCCTTAAAAAAGTGGAATATATCCAAAACGAACAAAGTAAAGAAACAGGACCAACTAAGCGTAGGTTATGGTTAGCTTAAGTTAAGTTTGGTTCGGTAAGGTTTGGGTGGGTTAGGTTCGGTTTTATAAGTGTACCGAGTACAACGGGCCAACTATCATTACGGTGATTCCTTTACGGAATCACAGGTAAATCCTCGTATTCTTAACACTCGTTAAACACCTTGTTATTGTTAGAGTAGGAACAACTAGATAGAGGGGATGATGGGAAACCTCTCACGTCACTGGAAGTAAGAGGATATATATACCGGTCTGGACGGAAGGATAGGTACAGATGCGTCCAGTGATGAAGTCTGTTTCGATTCAGACTGAACCTCTGCCGGCTGCACCTGCCCTAGCTGTTTCTCTTACTACGAATACCTCATCTACTCCTCCAACACCTACTATCATGAAAACAACCACACCTGCCTCTTCCTCCTCCCCCTCCTCCTCCTCCACCTCCTCCTCCACCACCACCCCTACCTCCTCCTCCTCCTCCTCCTCCTCCTCCACTAATACCAAATATGCCTCTGCTGTCTCTACCACTCCAGCTAAGAAGACAGAAAAAAATGACAAGGATAACATTAAATATAATTACACAAAATTAGAACGCAATTCCTCCTCTCATGTCATCCCAGCTCCCGCGCCATAGAGGAGGGACTCTCACGCTCGCTCCCTCTCGACCAGCTCCGGGGAGTTAACTATTGACGAACCGATGCAGATCTCCTCTTGCAAGGGCCGAGAGAGGTCTCCGGCTAGCGCCTCCGAGCGCAAAAAACCTAAGAAATACACCCGCCCCCATCGTAACTCTTAAACCATTACGTTCAACGTTTTACAGTGGAACTGTAGAAGTATTCGGAATAAACTTCCATATTTGTCACTTTTAGTGAACTTACACAGGCCGTCCGTTATTTGCCTACAAGAGACGATGCTGGAGGATCATCCTGATCCTTCAGTACTAAAACACTACCATGCGTACAGAAGACACGACGGTCACGGCGTGGCCGTATACACACATAAAACACTACCACACACAGAAGTGACGTTGGATACCACTCTGGAGGCAGTCGCGTGCAGAGTGAAATCCAATGGCACGTATCTGGCTATCTGTTCTCTCTACTTACCTCCCAATACGCCTATTGCTGATGATGACTTAAGGTCGTTATTTCGCCAGCTTCCAGGCAACAAGCTGGTTCTGGGCGACTTTAACGCCCATCATCAGCAATGGGGCAGTGAGAGGTCAAGTGTACGTGGGGAACAGATTGTTAACATTCTCCTACAGACAAACCTCTGTCTTCTGAACAATGGTTGTGCGACTCGTGTAGACGATCGGACAGGTAACGCGACTGCCATTGACTTGTCATTGGCCTCGCCAAATATGTTCTCTGACTTCTCTTGGGAGGTCAGCGACGACGCACACGGAAGTGACCACCTACCAATCTGCATTTCTTACGCACGCGACGTTGCCACTATCCCTCCTCCACCTAAATTTAATTTTAAGAAAGCAGATTGGGCAACCTACCGTGTGATCGCCGATATGGATATATCTGGCGAGGACACTGACACAATGGTTAGCAACGCAACACAATCCATTTTACACGCCGCTGAGGCATGTATTCCGAAAACTTCTACAATTCACACAAAGCATGGAGTTCCATGGTGGACAACGGATTGCCGACAAGCACTTCGTGAGCGTAATAGGCGATACAGGTATTTCAGCCAGCAGCCCAGTCAAGATAATTTCATAGCCTATAAAAAGGCAAGGGCTCAGGCAAGGAAAGTCATCCTTCAAGCTAAGAGGGGCTCTTTCAGAGAGTTCACGTCATCAGTAAGCCGTACAACCCCGCTAGGACAGGTATGGAACACAGTCCATGTCCTTAGCGGGAAAAAAACAACCACTCCGATAACCACACTCATCACCAACGGGGATGTTACAGACACCCCCCCAGCTATTGCCAACACCTTAGCCCGGCAATTTGAACAGGCGAGTAGCTCCGCCTCGTTCCACCCTGCCTTCCTTCCCCGGAAGGAGGCAGCAGAACAAACAGTCCCAAACTTTGCCACAGGAGGCGTAAACACTGATTACAACTCAGAGTTTACGCCGGATGAACTCCTCCTTGCCCTGAAATCCTGTAAAGGCTCCAGTCCTGGTCCAGATCAAATATCATACAGCATGCTCCAACATCTCGGCCCTAGTTCACTTTCTAAATTACTCTCCCTTTATAATAGAATCTGGACCACTCACACCTTCCCCCAATCTTGGCACTTTGCTCACGTTATCCCAATACCCAAAAAGACTGGTCGCCTTACGGACCCCAGTGCGTTTCGCCCTATTGCGCTCACGAGCTGTCTCTGTAAGGTCATGGAACGCATGATTAACAAAAGGCTATTTTTTGTTTTAGAAGCAAAAGGTGTGTTAAGTGGTCAACAATCGGGTTTTCGTAAATACCGAAGCACGATGGACCATTTAATGCACCTGGAGCATTGCATTTCAGAGGCTTTCGCCAAAAAAGAATTCATGATAGGAGTGTTCTTGGACATTCACAAAGCCTTCGACATGACATGGCGACACGGTATCCTCATGAAACTCCATGCTCACGGTTTAAGAGGTAACTTGCCCATTTTTGTTGATAATTTCTTACAGGACAGAACTTTCTCTGTCAAGCTTCCCGGTAACGTATTCTCGGACATTTATGTCCAGGAAAATGGGGTGCCACAGGGTAGTGTTCTTAGTCCTACTTTATTTTGTGTTATGATTAATGATATTCTGTCATCAACTCTTGTCCCAAGAAATCTTAAATACTCGCTCTATGCTGACGACTGTGCGTTATGGCATTCGTCGCCAAATGCGCAGTTCTCGGCTGGACGGATTCAAATTGCTCTTGACTCCGTCCAACAGTGGGCCTCTCTGTGGGGATTTAAGTTTTCTGTTCCAAAGTGTATCGGTGTAGTTTTCACTCAACGTAAAATTCCCGCTTTGCATATTTATCTTCAAGGTCAGCCGATACCGTTTCAAAACTCAGTTAAGTTCTTGGGTCTGCATTTTGACAGCAGACTCAATTGGAAAACACACATAAATAATTTACTAGTTCGTTGCCATAAAAAAGTCAATGTCCTAAAATACCTATCAGGTACTTCTTGGGGAGCAGACAGAAAATCTTTATTAATGGTGTACAAGTCCTTAATTCGTTCTCACTTAGACTATGGCTCACCGGTGTATGGGTCTGCGTCGGACGCAACACTGAGGAGGCTGGATATATTTCAGAATGCATGTCTGCGAATGTGTCTTGGAGCCCTACGGTGTACACGCGTGGGGCGTTTGGAGGTTGAGGCCAATATATCACCACTAAGTATGCGACGGGACGGCCTATTACTGGCATACGGCCTGTCAACGGCCCGGAAGACTCCACTCGGTCTCATGGCAGCTACTGCAATTAAGCAGCATCACCATCTCCACACTGGTCGACACCGTCCACTAGCGGTCCGCCTTCACACTTTATGCCAGAAGTGTGAAGTGGACCTTGACGGTGTTGACCAGCTTGTGCTACCAACGAAAGCCCCTTGGGAGCCCAAAGCCAACACCATTCCAAATGGCTACCCAAGCACAAGCCTGCCATGACCGAGGTGGAAATAGGATATCACTTCCGGGCTCTCGTCGCTAGCCTCCCTCCCACGCTCCACCTGTACACTGACGGCTCCAAGTCGAATGAATGTGTGGGTGCTAGTGTTTGGTCGCGTGAATGTGCCCTCAGGTTCCGTCTACCTTCCCATACATCGGTTTTTTCCTCAGAACTTTTTGCAATTGATAAAGCCATAGATTATGCACTAAATTCAAATCATAACGTAATTGTCATTTTCACGGACTCTATGTCAGCCCTTCAGGCGATAGAGTCAGGGCGCACGGATGCCAATGAAATCCAAGGCAACATAATTAATAAGTTAAATTCACGCCGTAAGTCTTTCTCTTTGTTTTGGGTGCCTGGTCATTCGCGTATTTACGAGAATGAGCAGGCTGACATGCTGGCTAGGTCCGCTGCAGAGCTCGAGGGAGCGTGGAACCTCCGTCGCGATCTGCAATCATGTCTCTCGGCTGCAAAATCATCAGTTTACCTCCTGTGGCAAAGTCACTGGGACAACCTCCATCTTCCCACTGTAAAACCCATCCTAGGCGAGTGGGCTTCCTCCAGCCGCCCCACAAGGCGTCAGGAGGTGGTCCTCGGACGCCTTAGGATGGGCTGCACCCTACCAACCCACATGCTCCCCTACATCGCCCACGCCTTCCCACCCCAATGCATCACCTGCCACACTACCCTCTCTATCGACCACATCCTGCTTCACTGTGTGCGTTATCGGGAGGCGCGACGGTCCCTCGCAGCCTGCTGTGAGGCCCGCCGCCTTCCGATGACGCAGATCACCCTTCTGGGTGACCAGCATCCGGATGTGGTCGATAACCTGATGATTTTCCTGGCCGAGACAAACTTAATCAAAGAGTTATGACTTACTTTTATATTCCAATGTTTTTCTTTTT
>JAXIVD010000211.1:175000-177500 GCA_036785275.1 Cancer borealis | reverse complement strand
GTTAATCGTGAGGCTTCATTTATGTTACCTCTCTTCACCACTCATATACGACCATTATTAGAGTATTCTTCATCACTGTGAAACACAGGATATCTTGGTGACTCGAGAATGCTAGAAGGCGTGCAGAGAAGGTGGACTAAAACAATCTGTGGTATGGAACATCTTACTTATCAAGAATGCTTAAAATCTCTAAATTTGTATTCTATCCAGGGTAGACTACTACGTCATGATTTGATCAAATATAGGTAGATTTTTCATGGAGCTTCATTGATAAAGCCTGAAGATTTATTCCCTCGCCCAGCTATTACCCACACGAGAGGACATCAGTACAAAATTTTCTGTGTACACTCCCAGTTAGACATTAGAAGATCATTTAGTATTCGAAGCATTAATATTTGGAATTCCCTACCACAGAGTGTAGTTTCTTCTCAGAATGCCACCATTTTTAAAACATCTCTAACCAACCATCTCGGTGATACTCTTTTCCAATACTGCTAATTATTGAGTATTTGTAATTTCAACTCATCCAATTCTATTCTTTGCCTGTTTTGTGCATTTCCTGCCGCATATATTGCACTTTCCAGCCCTAAATTATAGCATTGTCTCTGTGGTTTGTTTATTTATTTTTGGGGCTGGCGCAATAGCAGAATGTGGCTTCTCCTACCTTAGTTGGGGAAGCTCACCAGGTGAGTGAACCAGGTGAGTGAGTGAACATAACCAACATAGCATAACATAACTTCAAAGATGCTTTGCGAGGTAAATAATGACGAGCACCGCCTGAAACCTTCATAGATGTGTTGAGTACATTAGGTATAGTATGTGGAACTTTATTTATATATATATAGATATCGTCCGAGCAGCAGTTATGCAGATTTACCATATTTATATTTGGGAGATAGTTGGTTCTGGTACAGTGCTTAGCTTATGACCTAAAGGTTGCGAATTTGATACTGGCTGAACTTGGTGAGAGGTAGCGCTCTCATTAACCCAAGCAGAACTATATTGTCTATAATTACCTAGTTTGGGAGAAATGTATAATAACATTAATTAATAACTGACAGGGGGATGTTTTGTCCACTTAGAATACTTAACCTAAACTGAACTCACATAATAACCTATTAACTTGGGGGGGGCAAGAACCTCCAAACCTGACCTATCATTCGTGCTGAAGTCACAACGGCAAAGCTTCGCTTAACCTAACCTTACGGCACAGAGCTTCACCCCCTGTAAACACCTCTTGATTGATTGGAAATCAAAATTAAGGGAAAGTGGGATTTAATGTACTTACTAAATTCTGATTGGGGCAGAGCAAACCTTGTTTTGTTCAATGTCTCAAAAACTCAATTTCTACAACTATCTACTCGACATAACCTTCCTGATAACTATCCCCTCTTCTTCAATGACACTCAACTTCCCCTCTCCTCCACATTAAACACACTCGGTCTATCCTTTACTAAAAATCTAAACTGGCAATTTCATATCTCTACTGTTGCTAAATCAGCTTCCAAGAAGTTAGGTGTCCTATGGCATCTGCGTCCATTTTTCTCTCCCTCTCGGCTGCTTGCTCTGTACAGGGGCCTTATCCGCCCATGTATAGAGTATGGCTCTCATGTCTGGGGAGGCTCGACTCATACAGCTCTTTTAAACAGGGTGGAGTCCAAAGCTTTTCGCCTTATCAACTCTCTTCCTCTAACTGACTGTCTTGACTCTTTAAGTCACCGCCGCAATGTTGCATCTTTATCTATCTTCTACCGCTATTTTCATGCTAACTGCATGCCTCCCCTCCTCCCGCGGCCCCGCTGCACAAGACCTTCTACTTCTTCTCATCCTTATTCTGTCCATCTGCCTAATGCAAGAGTTAACCAGTATCTTTACTCTTTCATCCCTTACACTGGTAAACTCTGAAACTCTCTTCCTTTGTCTGTTTTTCCACCTGCCTATGACTTAAACTCTTTCAAAAGAGGAGTGTCAAGACACCTCTCATACTAAATTGAGCTGCCCCCCATTTTTTTTTTTCCCTACTATCTTCTTTACAGGGTCTGGCGACAAGCGGGATTTTTTTTTATACTTAATTTTTTTCCCTTAGCCCTTTAATGTAAAAAAAAAAAAAAAAAAAAAAACTTGTCTCGGGAAGAGGTTTAACCTTGCGATGATGAGGAAGTAACGAGTTTTACATCCAGCACAGTCAAACATTGTCCTCAGAATGATTCAAATTAATAAGCATATTTCTCAGGTATGAACTAAGGCAGTGCTTACAGGTATGGCAGCTGTGCGAATAGGGGATGACAACGGGGTATGGCTGCCGTATCTGTAAACACTTATAGGCACAGCTTACAGATATGGCAGAGGTGCCTGTAAGTGCTTGTTTATTGATACAACACATGCCTAACTTTTATATAATGAAATATAAAAAGCTTATATAACTGAACCTAACCGAATCAAACCATACCTAACCAAACATAACATAACATAACATAATCTAATCATAACCTAACATAAG
>JAXIVD010000211.1:62500-170000 GCA_036785275.1 Cancer borealis | reverse complement strand
TAATCACCAATCACTACTCTACTCTGTAAGGGAATAAAAAATTAACTGGAAGGGGGGCTAATTACCTACTTAACTAGCACACTGTAGCGTCTCCCGGACAACGTGGGCTGATGCGTAATTTGCATCCCACCGCTGCCACCACTGTACCGAGGGTCCGAGTTGGTTTAACAACAGAAAACGAATATAAAAATAATGGACAACTTTAATGATGAATAAAATAAATAAAGTACTCGCTATATCCGTGGTGGTGCTCTTACAAATGCTTATCCACCCTTAGCGACACAAACATAAACATATACCTTAACACAAATATTCCTATTCTATCCTACCTAACTATACGTGAGGGAACTGATGGAAAAACGACCAAAATACACTCACGCCACAAATATTGTTTGAGAGTCACTGGGTCCTTCTGGCCGTCGTCCTTGTTTGAGAAGCAACTCCACATGCAGCCTTCGTCAAACACCAACCGAAAAACAGTCTTTTGCTGGTCCTCTCGGCAGCTGTCTGGAGCGGGGTCACGGAACACTAGTCACTGACCTCCCGCCCAGACCGGTATATATATCCTTAGTTCCAGTGACGTCACGCGTTTTTCCCATCATCCTCTTTCGCTAGTAGTACCTACTCTAACCATAACAAGGTATCTTAACGAGCGTCGAGAATACGAGGATTTACCGGTGATTCCGCAAAGGAATCACCGTAATGATAGTTGGCCCGTTGTACTCGGTACATATATATATATATATATATATATATGTATGAATATATATATATATATATATATATATATATATATATATATATATATATATATATATATATATATATGTATGTATGAATATATATATATATATATATATATATATATATATATATATATATATATATATATATATATATATATATATATATATATATATGAATATATATATATATATATATATATATATATATATATATATATATATATATATATATATATATATATATATATATATATATATGTATGAATATATATATATATATATATATATATATATATATATATATATATATATATATATATATATATATATATATACAACCATACATACATACATATATATATATATATATATATATATATATATATATATATATATATATATATATATATATATATATACTGTCAGCCCCCGCCGAACACGACTATTATGTTCCTGAGCCGTTCGTGCACGACAAATTTCGTGTTGGGCGAATAACAGGTTCAATAGGAAAAAATAGGTTACGTTCCCAGACCCTCATTTATTATGGGGTTAAAATTTTTCTTACTATTTTTTGGTGGCCTCGTGCAGCCCAAACTTCTTGCCAGTTGCTGTCCATCCTTGGCCACTATCAACCATGCCAATCACATCTATCTTCTCTGCTAGGGTTAACACTCCTCCTCTTCTCACTTGACCCTAGAGTAGATGGAGCCGAACCCTTGGAGGACATGGTGAACACGTGAGCAGCACGACTACACAACAACAACACAAGAGAGAGATAGAGCACGTGTGCGGGACTGACTGAGGCGAGACTGGGCGAGTCCACTGTGCTTGGTGGGAGAGGTCTTGATCTTGATCTGGATCTAGACTCCCAGGCTGCCCATGCGGGGATGAGCAGAGCTCACCAAAATGGCGCACAACATCTGGCGGAAAATTCAAATCGTGGTATCGTGAGTCAAAGTCGTGTTCGGCAAGCCATGGGATATTTTACCAATTCGTGTAAACGCGAGTTTCGTGCACGGTGAACTCGTGTTCGGCGGGGTATGATAGTATATATATATATATATATATATATATATATATATATATATATATATATATATATATATATATATATATATATATATATATATATATATAGCGTTTCGAATGTGTGTGTCCAGTTATGCGTTTGTGGGTGTGTTAATGATTGATTTGTAAATAAACTAGTGGTTGGGGGGGGGGTTAACCAGCGCCAGCAGGTTTAACTAGGGCCGGTAGGAATAACGAAGGTGAAGCAGCTGTGAAGTGGTGGTTGGTGGCCACCACTGCCCCTACTTCCCTCCCACCATCCTGCCTGGGAGGAGGTGTCGAGCGAGGGTCGTGGCGCCATTCACATCAGAACGCCTTCTACCGTCTTGGATACTTGCTACTCCCTACCTACACTGTGTCGTGGAATACCGCCACGCCTTGTGTTGTTATTAAGCGTGTGCTGAATAAAGGGGTTAAAAGGGAAGACTGTGTTTGGTGTCACCAGTGTCCTAGACTCCATCTCCCTGGCAGTGGACACGTCTAACCCCGCTGTGGCGGAGCTGCCAAGAAAGCTAAAGTCAACGAGGGGCAGTTCGCAGCAATATATATACATATACACATACATACATACATACATACATACATACATACATATATATATATATATATATATATATATATATATATATATATATATATATATATATAAATATACATATATATAGGAAGTCCTCTTTTTACGATAGCTATGCGTTCCTTGAAACCCTATCGTAAACCGGAATATCGTATACTGAACCCATTTTTACATGTATTAGATAGGGATGCGTTCCAGCACATTGCCAAAGTCACTCCTTCAGATTCAGATACATACATAAAGACATACCTTAGTGTAAAAATAAACAAATTGAATAAAGAAAATAAAAAAGTATTTAATTATGCAATCATTACGTAATTCGTCGTTTAATGGAAGTAAATCACAAGCACAAGGTTTCACTGTGTTTGTAATGGTGGCGCGGGAATGACTAGTTGTTGGAATTGGCTGCATGTAGAGTAGCGTCGTGGTGGTGCTGCATGCGCCACCACGCTGATTTGGCCACGCCCAACTCACCACGTCAATTTTGGCGCCTTTTTTTATATATCGTAACTGCGAATCACAAGTATCGTAAATCGAAGAAGGGTACTAATTGGCTAGTATCGTATCTGCGAATTTAACCTAAACCAATCTATCATATAGCGAGGACTTCCTGTATATATATATATATATATATATATATATATATATATATATATATATATATATATATATATATATATATATATTGTTGCGGGCTCCGCCCGTATCCATAACATCACTGAGAGAAGACGAGAGTCAGGCCCGACAGAGGAATGAAGATTCTCTGAGGCGAACAGGGAGGAAGAGTAAGAGGATGATAAGGAAGAAGGCTATGCTGACGCTATGACACTCGTTGAGGGCTCTACCGGTGACAGTAGTGTCGACTGGAGAGGGTTAGTCCGGCCCCGTGGAAGTAGAGTGAAGTTTCTCTGAGGAGGAGTGGAAAGGTATGCGAGGTGTCGTAGAGGGTGTGTGCTTTCCACATATGTGGGAGTGTGTTTTGTGTCAGCTGAGTACGGCTAGGCCTGGAAGAGAATTACATCCTTTGTGTTAGTGGGGAGGCAAAGTATGTGACGAGAAAGAACGGGAATTGTTAGCCTCACGAGGCTACATGTCTACGTGACAGGAAGGTGGGTTATGCCCTTTGTGTTATGAGGCGTGTTGCGGGCCCCATCCCGCGGGAAGTGTTAGAGACGAGGCTACGTGACGAGACGGGCTTACGCTTTTTTGTGTAAAGACCACATGTTGTCCAGCCAGGAGCGGCGTGATGGGAAGACAGAGAGAAAGAGAGAATAGACGAGCCGTGGTGGTGATGAGTTGCCAGCGCGTATTAAGGCGAGTCTTACTTAGGGCTTTAACTTTAATTTCAGTTCTCTTCGTTCTCCTAATTTTCCTGACTTTCCTTCTTTCTTCTTTGTGTTGCAAGGTATCCTATCTTGTAGACAATTCTTTTCTGTATCCTCTCATATGCTTATTATCTCTCTAGGTTGCTTATGAGCGGAACAGTGATTTTGTGAAAGAGAGAAGTTATTAGGCTATGCTTGAGGCGCGGTGTGGGAGAGACGAGTCCTCCCGGTGAACACCATATGGTAACACTGCGACAATCTCAGCTCGGGGAGCCGGGCAGGGCAGTGAGGGAGTCAGTTACCTGCTAGCAGCCACCAAGAACACATCTCCGCTCGCTCGCTCTCCTCAATTTGGCATTATTCCGTGTGTAACCTCCTCATATTTAAGGGAATGGGTTTTACGATTGGCCTGTTAGATAAGGGGTAATTTGTGTAGCTAGATAGTAAGGCCCTGTCTATACGAGGACCAGGTTACCGTGCCGAGAGTGAGAACGACGGGTGTGTGGTTGTATAATTACCATCGTGCTGGCGGTGAACTCCACCTAGAGGTTCATTGTCCAGGAACTTCTCGCAAGGAGGTTCTGGACATTGTCAGACTTTTGAGTCTGGGGAAGTAGTTTCGGCGTTGTCTGTTTTGTCGGCGTTGTCTTCGTTGTCCTCATTGTGAGAGAGAGAGAGCCTATCATCTGGGGCCTCTTGTTTGATAACACAGACGAGGAGTAATCCCGTCTTAGTGTTAATTTATTACGACTCATATAACGCACTGTACGGAGTCCCCTCAAGGGAGGCTACTTTGCAGGGTGTTATTTGAGTCGAGAGGGGTTATTGTCCAAACCAGAAGTGGGTGGAAAGACACCTTGTGGGCGTATTCTGGTTGGAGCGATAGCTCCTTGTCTAGGTACTGTAATCTCGTGCTCGCTGTAAGTCTCTTTAGAATGTAAGGAGGAGAAGGTGTTTACGACTGGGAGATTCCTTGTTCTTTGGAGGGTTAAAAGAACTGGCGACCTCTTAACGTTAACGGAGTGCTGTGTTTGGGGGCTAAGGGCCGATTTCACAGTCGTCTGGTAACGCGCTTAACAACAAGCCTTACCAATCTGGTAAGAGGCATTACCAATACCTCGATCCGATTTCACAGTCGTCGTTTTGGTGGTATCGGCAATCCCCAACCTGGTGTCGATCAAAAACTCTGATTTGGTAATGTTGGTATGCCAGAGCAGCGGGAAATGTAAACATTGCATCAGCTGAGTGGAAGACACTCAAGACAGGCGACAAAATAAAAATGAGCACTCCACGAGAGAAGGCAACACCACTCACTTACGAGAACAAGATTACTCTTGTGGGCCTCATTAGAGAAAATGAGGCAGTGCTGTGGTTACTATGTGTGGCAAAGTTGTTGAATATATTGATGCAACAAAACACTAAACACACACACACATACTATTTTTTTCAAGGGCAATGAAATTTTTTATTTTGTTTGTAACAAAGGAAGCATTACATGTACTATTAAGTTTTATTTCATTTATTGATTTATTTAGTTGTAATTGTTATTTGAACACTATAAAGGCATTGAATTTAATATTTATTTGTTAAGACAAAGATGTATTTATTTTTTAAATGGAAATATTTATTTTGTTAGTAAAAGAGAAAGAATATATATATATATATATATATATATATATATATATATATATATATATATATATATATATATATATATATATTCCATAATGAAACTGCACACTCAAGTAAAGTTAGGAAAGTAAAGAAACAAATAAATTATATGAAATGAATATGTTTTGACTTAACCATATTTCAAATATATAAAATATATATATATATATATATATATATATATATATATATATATATATATATATATATATATATATATATATATATATATATATATTATATTTAAAATATGATTAAGTCAAAACATATTTATTTCATATAATTTATTTGTTTCTTTACTTTCCTAACTTTATTTGAGTGTGCAGTTTCATTATGGAAATATATATATATATATATATATATATATATATATATATATATATATATATATATATATATATATATATATATATATATATATATATATATATATATATATATATATATATATATATATATATATATATATATATATATATATATATTATATCTGAGTAGTGCTAAAGTCTCAAAATTATAAACATATGGGGAGGTAAGTCCAGAGATCAATTTCCACGGATCCTCCATATTCATCGTCAACTCTCGAGTGCTTTCAAATCTACCTAACTTTGATTGCGACTTTGGTCTAGTGGAGCATCAAGGGATAACATGGGACAAGGCAGCTTTATATATAGCTTTATATATAGCTTTACATACAACATAAAAAAAAATATTATGGTGTACAGAAAGACAAAATTAGAACCAAGTTTCCACCACAGCATTTCTCACTTGTGTGTCACAACCTGCATTGACAACTTCATCATTACCTTCATCATTATCATCATCATCACCAGCTTGCCTAACCTAACCCAACCAAACACACACTTCTAACCTAACCTAACCTATTCTCCTCTACTTTATAGGTAAAGGTCTTTGATAAGAAATGGAACTAAAAAGACCAATAATAATACTGGGAAAAGCTATGAAAAGTTTATTCCCATTTTACTAGTTTGAATGTTGTTCACAGCCTTCACTGGTTTCCTGATATAACTGGCACATTAATAAATCAACCCAACTACTATTTTTCTCAGTATTTCGGTAAATAGCATCCTCCAGACATTCTTACCTATTTCATCGTGTAGATCTTTTATCTCTCTGAGTATTTACATAGTTGAACTAGGTAAGCAAATTAAGAAACAACCGTAATATTAGAATTTTAATGATCAAGGGATCCAGCGGGCGAAGCCCTCAGGACGTAAGGTTAAGTCATTTTTTTTTTTTTTTAGTTTGATCATTTTGCCAAAAAACAGTTATCACGTTAATTTAAAACACATTGAAATATAGCATAATAATAAAGTTTTGTCTTGTAAATAAGAGGACACTGTTTGTAAATAAGAGATACTGTTTTCCGAAAACTTTTTTTTCTCTTCCTCATCGCACATGCACTGTTCAACGCCTACCATTAATTTGGTAACAAATTCCATATGCCCTAAGCATACATAGCAGGAATATCATGGCAAGGAGGTATAACAGATGTAAGTACGTCTGGTTGACAATTTTAACGCTTATCAGCTGGTGAGGTGATGACATGATTTCGTGCCGCCATCCAAATTCTTCTAAACATTTTTCATATTATCATTATACCCATCCGACATGTTGCTGTATTGTTAAATAATTTTTCACATATATTTTAGGAAATAATATAGCTATACAGGGATAATAATTTGTTTTATTTGCTAAAAATTGCTTTGTTAAGCTCCGTTGGGGAGGTCCCCCAGCTCACAAGCCTGCGTTACCAAAGGTTCCAATCTCTAGTATGGTTTCATCAAAACAAAATTGCGAAAGATGACTGTGAACTCGGATTTGTTGTTGGTGATGGAGATCGCTGCTCATTGGTAACAGGCATAACAAAACGAAGCGACTGTGAAATCGGCCCTAAGAGTGCACAAGTTCCTTAACCAGGCACATCTTGTTTATAGCCTATTGTCCAGCCACCGGCGTGTGGCCCTCGGAGTGACTAGTCCTACGGGATAGTTGACTTTTCTTGTCCTTTGGTGGGTTAAAAGGACGTATAAACATCAGCACTACAGTTCGTACATGCCCGTAACGTGATTGTGACTGGGTTGTTCATAAGTGGACACCCGGCACTAGGGCATAAGAACCGTGTCCTTACGGTGTGACCGTAACCGTATATATATATATATATATATATATATATATATATATATATATATATATATATATATATATATATATATATATTGTAGTGACCTGTGGTCACTCCCAGGTCATTAGCGGCTTAATAACCTCCAGCTCACGCCTACTGCAATTATATATATGTTTAGCTAGACCCAGCTGTTATCCCTGGGGACCACATCTCACCTGTCACCTCACCAACATGACTGCCAGGAATATAAGCAGCTACACACACACACTAGGGAGGCAGTTACTTACTCACCCACTCACTGGTCAGTCAGTCCTCACTCACTCAGTCAGCCGCAATCTACCGCTACCGCCCCAACACTACAGCTCGCTTGGGGGAGCCAAGCCTCGTGGCTTCCCTCACACGCTCTCCAATGTACAAGCTACCAGTGTCACAACCAACTTGCACCAATAAACTACAAAAGCCAAGCCTGGGTGTTGTTCCAATCCTGATGTAGCACTCCACTACGCTACAATATATATATGTTTTTTTATACTTATTTATTTTTTGAGCGTAGGTTAGGTTCTTTTTCTTCTTCACCTCATGCTCAGGTGCTGCCATATTGTGCTGGCCAATGGTCAGAGGACGTGGCTTGGGCAAATCGTCGGGAAAATCTATTGTTACACTAAGGAAAGGTTTTCACAGCTGTCATTTGACTGAGCTGGCAGGAAGATTCTAGATTCTGTAGGTTGGGCAGCCAATCACAGCACTTCTAATGTCCTGATGGCACATCCACACTGTTGTGCACAATAGCACAACAGTGTAACATGATACCAATCTCTGTGCAGCGATACAGCTGTGCTGCTTTATGCAATAGCATGAACTTGCTACATGCATTGTTTATGTAGCAATATAGGTGGGCGCAATAACGATCAATTGAGATAGTGGAATGTTGAGGATTGAGTGTACTTGACCAGAAGACAAGAGGGTGTGTAGTAAGCAAGAAACATAACTGGATAGTACATAAAGACATTTACAACAATATCTTTTCAGCAAGGGGAAACATTATTGATGCCTGTAAGCTAGTCCATAACTTACAAATTACTACGTGAAAAGAAAAGAATGAAAACAAGAAGAGATTTCTTTTTCTTTTATCTTTTGATAAAATACATGATGCTTTTGGTATTATTTTACAGTGTTCCCTGGCCTAGAAGATCCTGAGAGCAGCCGGCGTGCACACTGGGGCCACAATAATGTGCTAAACTTGGTGGCAAAGGTTGGGGAACATTGGCAAGAGTTCTGCAATGGTGTTAGGAAGAAAAAGTTTATTTGGAAGGACATTGCAGCTGAAATGCTACAAAATGATTTTGCAGTCAGTGGGGATGAGTGTGATCGCAAGTGGAGAAATCTTAAGGTAGGATTTTCAGTTATTATTATTATCTTCAATTATATATGATATGTACATATAATTATCTTTTTGGGGGGAGGCAGCGGTCTAGTGGCAGACGAGCTTAGAGTCCCGAGTTCAATTCCCGCAACGGGCTGGCCACTTTTCTTTGAAAAACCGTCTAGTGGCCAAAGATCACCCACATGCTGCCATCAACATTATCGTAGACTGGGATTGCAATGAGGAGCTGCTATGGGCAGCATGAGCCTCTCAACAAGAAACAAGGAGTCACTTGAAAAATATAATTTGAGCTACTAACAGGCGGAGGCCACCCATTTAAAAATCCTCCATGAAGCCTACTGGTGCCATAGGATCAAGACAGAAAAAAAAAATTTATTTTGTCACTATGATATGAAGTGATGTGCTCAATCTGGCTGCAAAAGTTGGGCAGCATTTGCAAAATTTATGTTCTGTTATAAAGAAGACAATTCAAAAGAAGAAATCTTGAGGTAGTATTTTTTCTCATTAATGTTTGCTTCCATTTGATATATGTGTATTTACTTATTTGTATATTTTATCACTAAGGCATGATGTGGCAAAGTGATGAGGGTAGAGCTGGAAGTCCCTCCACTAAGGATCATAACATTCTTGAAAAAAAAAGTTTTTGTACTTGATTTGATTATGATAATCGTTATTATTTTTGTTATTTTATATTCTTCTTTCTTGGGTACTACCTTGAATTTGCAACAAAAGATTGTAAAAGTCGGAATCAATTTAGCTGGAACTATGAATAAAGTCGTAATAGCTAGTAAATATTCATATAAAAAGTTTAGAATTTTGAAGAAATGATAAGAAAATTGAGTGAGAGTCATAATCCCATGATCTTACTGCATCTTGTTTTGAATGTTCAGCCAACAGTTGGTGGTAAGATATCAGATAAATTGTAAACATCCTTTGAGGCCAATTTGGATGACTTGTACCCATCCATACAAGATGAAAGGCTGTGTCCACACTAGGGATAGTGATCCATACTCCGAGACAGTGGGTGGTGGTGTTGCAATGGTTGAGTGTCCACATGCCATCAGATGTTTTTGAGCTGCAAGAAGGTGAATATGAATGATGAAATAGCAGCAATGCATAAGAACATTTTGTGGAGCATTTGGGGACTGCTTTGTGTAAAAAGAAAGATTATATCCAGGAAAAGAAGAAAAATATGGTTTGAACAATGGCTATCAGTCATAGCGATGGTGTAGAGCAGCAGACATTCTTTATTAATGAGAGGCGAACTGCTACTGACACAGGCTGTCCTGTGCTCCAACCATCAAATGCCTGCTGCCTAGATTTACCAAAGGCATGCTGCAGAACCTCTTTGGGTTACCAAATGCCGCGCTCGGCAGCAAAGTACGGATTCATAGCCACTTTAGGGCTGTCATCATCAATCAACAATATGTTGCCCAGAAGCAGGCTAAGATCTCATCATTCTTCAACCCAGTAGCCAGGGAATCTCAACCCTACACCTGCAGTGAATCTAGCGCAGCTTCTTCAGCTCTGGCTCCTCCAATTTGTCTGATTTTCACTAGTGATAGTGATTCAGAGTAGTAGTTAAAAAATAGTGTACATACAAAGCCTCTGCTAACAAAACTCATCGGCTGCATCAAAACTAGTGTTGATTTTTTTTTTTTTTTTTTTTTTTTTTTTTTTTTTTTTTTTTTTTTTTTCCATATATTGTAGGGAGGGATTTCAGATAAGTCGTGATATATTCCATAAGTCGGAAGGTCTGAAGCCCATATTATTCCATCTTAGTGAGGGTTTGCTGTATTAATATATGTTTTTGTACATGTGTATTGTACACTGGGAGGATATGAATTCATGCGTCACAATTTTGAAATCTAGATTAGTAAAGTTTATTAGAAAAGTCTAGAATTAATCAGAAATACCTTAAGAATATAAGCGGGAGCTTATTACAAAGAATGATCAAAAACCATACAATGAATGGTGGATTTTCATGATATTTCACAGTCACATACCTGTTACAAGCCCTTATCAATTTGCAGAATAATGAGTTTGAGGCTGTCAATTTATGGAAGGAAGTGATGTTCTATCCATTTTCCATTATGATTATCAAAACTTCTAGTTTTTAGTTACTTATTGAAACTGGCTATCATGCCATACATGAAAGAAAATGGATTTAGTGATGATATAAATAATTTTTATTTAATATATCACAAACCGTTGGCACCAGTAGGCTTTATGGAGGCTACTTTAGACTGTCTCTGCCCATTATTTGGCGTAGGTTTAGATTTTTTTATAGTGACGCCTTGAATGGTTATGTTCTCTCTTGAATATGTTGAGAACGAGAGAGGCTACTGCTGCTACAGCTTCAAATGCATATAACATTGTAAGTCCCATCTGAGGACAGTATGGCAGCAGTTTGGGTAATCTTTGGCTACTCGGCAGTAATACCAAAGATTTAAAAAAAGTGGGGGATTGAACCCGAGACCCTAAGTTATATTTATTAAAATCACCTTCTAATTATGTAGGATATATATTTATATAACCCTGTGGTAGGGGTTGCAAGAATACTACCACCTTATTCCCTGTGGATTATAAAAGGCCGCTAAAAGGGACGGAGCATGGGATCTGGGAAGCCCTCCTTTGTATTCTCTATAATGAAAAGACAGGGTACTAAAGGGTAAGGGGAGAATAAAGTCTCCCTGAATCCTAAATGTTTTGTCTTGGTTATTCTATTCTATAGTCTCTGATGCCTCATTTCCTCAGGGAATGTCCTGCAAGGGGATGGTCATGGCTGCAGAGCCTCCAACTCTCCTTATCCATACACTCTCTCCTTGCTTGTTCAATCCCTCCTTTTCTATCAAAAACTCTTTCATGCATGTACACCTTTAACTACTTATACCTCTTACAACTGGCTATCCTCTCCTCCTAGGACCCTCAGTTTCTCTCATATATATATTCTTCACAAACTCTTCACTCTTCTTTCTTTCCATATGACGAAACAAAATCAATATATTTCCTTTTACCTGTTCCATTATACCACACTTCACTCCATTTGCATGAGTTCTCATGTGACATCTTTTCATACATGCTTTCATTGCTCTCAAGCTTCCATCTTGTCATGCCACATGCTTCTCTCAGACAACACAGCACGCACTCTTGATTACTGTGCTCTATTCCATGTCTAAGTCTCTGATCCATACATCATGTCTTGGCTACCCACTTTTAATGGGGATATAAACTAGATAAATAGTTAGATAAATTTATAAGTCATACACTGATGCATGTAAGTATTAGATTTGAGTATGAAAGTTCTCTTCTCTTGGATTATTAAGTAAGTGCACAATACAGACAATTAAGTATTAGGTATGAGGTTGAGCAATGATATGTTTATTTTATTGATTTTATTTTCTATTCAGACATTCATCATCATCATCATTATCAACCTTTATGAGTCCATTGCAGGACAAAGGCCTCCCCCAACCTTCTCCACTCATCTCTGTCAGATGCACGTCTGTTCCAGGTTACTCCAGCAAAACTTCTTATCTTATCTCTTCATCTAGTTCTCTGTCTGTCCTGCTTTCTTTTACCATTCCTGGGTTGCCATTCTGTTACTCTAACAGTCTATCTATTATTGTCTCATGATGTGTCCTGCCCATGTCCACTTTTTTTCATAACTATGCTCAAGATGTCTTCAACTTTGGTCTGCTCCCTAATCTATGATGGTCTCTATGTTATACCAAGCATTATTCTGTCCATTCCTTTTTGGGCACTTTAAAGTTTTCGCCCCAGGGCTTCCTGATTAATTTGGTAGAACTGGTAGAATACACTGATTATATACCTTTTTCTTTAACAATAGTGGGAGATTACTTTTTATAACATTGTGTTGTGTACCAATAACACTCCATCCCATTCCTATTCTTCTTATGATTTTTTTTTCATAATCTGGACATGTACAAATTCTCTGTCATAAGGAATGCAATCTTGGATACATTCTATGAATGTTTCCAAGATCCAAGCATTAATGGTGGCAAGAGCTGTATGATATGGCAGCATTCAGGATTTCTATAAGAGAAACGCATCATAACTGAGTCCTATTGTCCTATAAATAGAAATGTCATGAATCTTCCATCCTTCCTTCAGATCCGGTATTTGGCAGTGCTGGAGAAGCAGATGAGTGGCGAGAAATCTGCCCACCGGATTGACTACTTTGACAAGATCCATGCCTTCTTGAAGGATGATCCTGTCACTTTGGCTTACTTGGAACAGAGGTAGCAGAGGTTTAGATGTATCTTCATGGCACTATTACTGACATCTAGTGGCAACAGGTCCAATGTACATTTTGGCAAGGTTGTTCACGCCCAATGCAATTTCTTTTATTACTTTCTTTTTTATTTTTTTCTTTATTTCTTTTTTTTACATACATACATACAGGTAAGTTAGGCTGGTCAAGAGATAAAAAAAAAAGTACATAAAAGATCCACTCTTGCCACTCCCAAAAAATATTTAGAAATGAGTCCAACCACTGTCCTGGAGTAGAGTTCCAATGGAGTTCAGTGCCACGATCTCAATATGCAAGCCTCCGAACATTATGACGAACTTGTCCTCACCGTAGTTTTCAGGCCAGTGCTACTGGACCTGCTTGGCTACTGCATATATTGGCTGGTCAGCAGCAATGACTAGCACCTGACCAGGGTTCAGAAATGCCACCACCTCCTTGATCTTGTCCATCATATGCTTGACTGTAGCAATAGAGTGGGCCTAATCTCACAACAGCGGCAAAAGTGATGTAATGCTTACCTCAAATGGCTTTCCTCTCTTCTGTGAAGCATGGTGGGCTGACCAAGTCACATTCACTGACCCATCTGTCACAGTGACCTTCTCCAGCCACTCATACTCCATTGCCAGTTGTGGCCTCAGCAGACTGGTGTCTGGGTGTGTCACACCACTCTGGGGAGGAGAGGGTTTCTTCTTGGTGAAGAAGGCGGGCCAGACATTGGTGAAGGAGTCTGAAAGTTCTGGAACTGTCTTCTTTTTCTCCTCTCCGAACTTGAGCTGTCCACGCTCTTCACCTTTGTCTTCTTTAGTTAGGTGCTGGAAAACAGAGATGCTGGTTCCATGGAAAGAAGTGGTTGCTGTCTTTGCGGTGGGATTGTGGTCTATGTTGTCCATGGCAGCCATCTTGAATTCTTAGGTGACTAATAGCTTTTATCAAACGAGCGATCCCCAATGAGTATGTGTGCCAATTTTGGTGCTTGTTTCCAGAAATGAACGATTGTTACAGTTATCTACTCCACTATAGTTAGGTGTCATCCTTACTTTCATACTGATCTTCTGGCACATCCCTATTTAACCTTTTTTTTTTTTTTTTTTTTTTTTTTTTTTTTTTTTTTTTTTTCCATACTCCACATACATTCTGGAGCATACACACTCATATACGTTATCATCTCTGCATTTGTATTAACTACTCATAATTTGTTAACTTTCATTGACTTTTACTTAATTAACTTAATGGTATTTCTAGGCATATCCTTCCCTCTCTGGATATATCTAAATGCAATAGTTTTAACCTATGATGTATTGATATTTATATTCTTCATGTTCTACTTGTGTAGGTGTTAAGCTTATAAAGGAGATAACAGCCTTTCATATACTATTCCAGAAGTGTCCAGCAGAAGTGCAAGATCTTGGTGGACCAGAAAGCTGAAAATGAAGATGAGTTACCAGACTTAGATGATGGTAAAAAAAAAAGGATAAATAAATATCTTACATAAAGGCAGACCTTGAGGATGACAAAATTTGACTTTTTGTGCCTCCTAGGTTCTCTTGTGAATCTCTGTTACATATTTCCTCAATCCAAAATCCCTCCTGCCCAAATACTGCCTTTACTCCTACTTCTAATCCCTCCACCTCTCTTGATCCCACTACTCCTATCCCTACCATTATTACAACTCATTAATTTTCTTTCTTTCATTATTCAACGATGTCCATTCTCCACTGGAATATCCGTGGTTTCCGCTCCCATAGAAATGACCTTTGCTATCTACTATATCTATGAACCTCAAGTTATATGCCCTCAAGAAATCTTTTTGGTTCAATCACCCACACCAATCCGTAACTACCACTTCATCCATTCTCCTCATTCTGTTGCTGCTTCTATTCTTATCCATCATAAGACACCATATTACCTAAACATTGAAAATACTGTTCATTGTACTATGTTATGAATCTTCCTTTAACATTGGGTTACCATTGTTTCTGTTTATTTCTCACCTTCCCATCGTATTGATTATGATAACCTCCACGATCTAATATCCCAACTTCCCTTCTCTTTGATGATAGTTGGCAACTTTAATTGTAGACATACGCTATGGAGGGGATTTAGTAATGAATTCCCGTGGTCGCTCTCTTGAGCATTAACTGTCTACCTCTATCCTCTCTATTCTCAACTCAGACCGTCCTACACATTTTGATACAAGAACTCAATCCTTTTCTTGTATAGATTTATCCTTATGCACCCCTTCCCTCAGTCTGTTTTTTCTCTGGTCAATTCTAGACCAATATACTTTTGTGTCCGAGCTGCTTCACTGTCTCTTCCTCTTACACTCAATATGAAGGTGTCCCTCAAGGATGCATTCTTAGCACCACCCTATTCCTTATTGCCATAAATAACATTATGTCTTCATTACCATTAGGTGTAAGATCATCCCTCTATGTAGAATTGTAGATGATCTTGCCATCTATACCTCTTGGTCCTCCCACTCAACACTCCAACAGGTTATACGATAGGCCTTATCAAATATTTCTTCCTGGGCCACTAATCATGGCTTCAAACTTTCAGCCAAACAGATCGTACACTCCTTGCATCTTTTCGAAGCCATACTGAAATATAGGTGTTGATTGTAATATAGATAGTTGTTAGTTAAAATGTTAAACACTGTTGAGGTTGTTTCATTAGGGTGCAGTACTTGGGGATTATAGGATTAGTGTTCAATGCCTAAGTAGAGAATTTTGGGATATATACAGCTAGCTGGGGACTTATGTGACCTCATTTCCAAATTTATTCCTTATGGAATACGAAACTCGTAGGTTCTAAAATTTTGCTTACTTTACACTAAACAGCACTGGACAAACTGATAATTTTATATGACATTTAATTCAAAAAGATGACAGCAACACTGAATGATTATAGATGAGGAATCATGATTTAGTACTTTTTATTTTATATAATAGGCTCAAAACTCCAACTTTCCTCTATTGTAAATCCTTGTCAGTTGATTGATTGAAAATTTCTCTACTTATTCCTTCATTTGACTATTTTGCATCAGCAGGCATGTTGGACTGGAGTGACAGGGCAGTGCGGCTACTTCTGGACCTTCTTCTGGAATTCAAGGATTGGTTCATTGACCAGGATAATGACTGGAATGACACCACAATCTGGGAGGTCAGTGTTGAAAAAACTTTCCCAGTCATGACCACATAACCATGGGAGATATGTGCTACCATATGTTTGTTGTAGTATTTGGTGACCCATATATTGGGAGGTAGAAGACATGAGGGGTTGATTGGAGCTATACTCTTCAGTTGGTTATTATTTGCAATGAATAATGTAATGATATCAGGAGTTATAGGAAAAAAGAAGTTAACACTAAAAGTCTTGCAATATATTGGTATGGAACTTTCAGTATATTCCATATACCTAATTTCCAAACTCCTTCATGGTCCTTCAGAAAACACTCCATGGACCCCAGATTAGGAACCCCTGTTCTAGATGCAGCAGTCTATTTGCAATAGTAGGAAAAAGATTGACTTAGTTGAATAAGCAAGACTAAGCAAGAATTCTACCTTTTCTCTTCTGCTGTTAGTGGAAAGAGTCCCTCAGATCCTAAAGGTATAGGACCACAGGATGGTGAGCTGCAAAGTTATGCTAGACTTAAAGAGAGAACGATAAATTACAAAGAATGAAGAGGCCAAATATCCTAACAGTCAAAGAGAAGTCAGATGAAAATACAATTAGAATCCAGAACTGTGCACAACTAGTAAACGAGATGAATGGAAACTTAGTCCATAAGAAGTACCAATAACTTTAGATGAAAAATTTGAAGTAATAAATATGGTGAAACGCTTGGTTAAATTTCTGCATGCCAACGGTTATGACTGTAAATCAAAACAGCTCTCACAATCCTGTTGTGCTAACGGTTTGGTTGATGGTCTTACTGGCTTTATCAGTTGATGTTAGGCTTCATAGCACCACACAATATTCCTTTGGCTACAAGCCTTGGTTGTATAGGGCTTAGGTACAAGTGCTATTCAGGTAGATGTATAACTGGGTATAACACATGACTGTTTACAAGTTGCGGCAGTATGCTGGCTGGCTGGTCAGACAGTCTATAATAAAACTATTTCAATATTCAAGAAGAGTATAAATAGGTGATATGCTGTGTTTGAAATCTTCATATACATCTATCTGAGAATTTCTTTGTTTATTACTTCAAATTACATGATGTAACAACTTGTTCATTTCACTTCAAATCCTCTCGGCAAAACTCAAAGTAGAAACGCTCTTTATTTCTCATGGCAGTCAAGATTGTGGTACTTACAGTCATAATTGTGCTGCAGTGCTGGAAGTATTTAAACCAGTGTGACACCATCTTTAGACTCATTTCATACCATCAGGTCCCTTGTTGTGAAAATGGCTTGTCGGAAGTACCTAAACATAAGAGGCTAACTTTCCAAAATTGTTCTTTTCTTTGTCACTAAATAATTTAAAAAAACCTGGTGTAATTCACAACATATTTTTTTCCAAGCAGATGTGGTTAAATTTTGATTCAAATGGGTTATCACTTGTCACAAAACACTATTAGTAGATCAAACCGAATACCCCAAAGTATAAGCAGTGAACATCAAAGTATTCTGCATTAATGCAATTGAAATAGAAAGAGTACTACAGAACCATCTAATTATTTTATCATATGGATAGAATGAGAGAAAATGTGGTTACAAGAAGGATATACAAAAGTGGAGTGAATGCTGTGGGTGTGAGAAGAAGACCTATGTAGTGTGATGATAAAGTGTTGGAATATTTGAGAGTGAGGAGGGATGGAGTATGCAAGAGTAGAATGTATGGACTAGAACAAATGGAAACTCTTCTGTCGTGGCCACCGATTCCATGAACTGGGTGTCAAAGTAGATTAGATTAGACTGTGTACTAAATCATGAATTTTGGTATGAATTATTTTATTTGTATATGTAGCTTTGATTGTTATCTCCGCTCATTACATGTTATCATATTTAAATGTTTTTGAGAAGTTTGAAGAATTAATGAAACATTATGAATCTGTCTCCTCTTTCATCAGTGTCAGACACAGGTAGGAGCTTTTAAACAATATACCATGACCACTTATTTTCACCAAATTATTATACTCAATGTAATAATGAAGTTAGATATATGTTTACCAACGCCTTTCATAACCTCAATCACAGACCATCTCAGAGCAAATGAAGCTGGAGGGCCATCAGCCATCATCAGAACAGTGTTGTCGCAAGTGGGCTACCTTGACCATGCAGTTTCAGCACCACAAAGCAGAGGCTGAGGCTACAGGGTCAGTACCACTCTGGCCATACTACACACGCGTCCGACATGTCATGGCCCAGGTCGGTATGCCAACTCTCAGCAAAACCAGCAGCACAGTGACACATGAATCAGGTCAGAATGTGATGTTTACTCTATTTTCCTTTGTTTTTTATTGATTTTTTATACAGATTTTAAGTCACCATTATTACCGTATTTCCCGCCATATAAGACTTTATTCCCCCCAAAAAAGCTTCTCCAAAGATCATCCAGTGTCTTATACCACAATAGTTAGGTTTTTGTAGGCCATGAGGTAGAGGTTACTGTTACTAGACTAACATCTAAACACCCCTGTTCGACACACTAGTTCCTTGTTGATCCCAGTATAAAATTAATATGATTACAAATCAAAATATCGATAATGTTAAGTTATAAAAAAAACTTATTTTTTTCACCTGATCCCTGTACTTTGATACTGTTGATGACGTGTCAGCCATTGTTGTTGTGGTGTATGGTTTGATATTTTGCTCATATTCCTTGGGCATTTGGCATTTTTTGAGATATTTTAGTTCTTGTTCGTAAACCTAACCCATTTAGTTTCATGAAGTGAAAACATCAAGATGCAGTCTCTTTGAAGTTTTCTTTTATGCTTTGACGTAGCAGATGATACATCAGCACTAGCAAACAATACAGGCTGCCATGAGTAAATATGCTCATATATCATATTCTTCAGTATACAGTGTATATCAGCCTATATCATGCACCATAAGCTTTAACGTGCGAGTGCCAGCCATTCTCAACGTAAACTTACGCCCAATGCCAGCCATTTTTCAATTAAAAAAATATAAATTTATAGGGTCTGTAACCATCTGAAAACATGGGGAATAATAATAAAAATTATGTACGAGCACTTTAAAGACATTAAAACCCATCTTGAAGACGTGGACGTGTGTCAGTTGGAAAGGGATGACATCATCACGGGTGAGTGTGGGAGTGTCCCCAGATGATTGTGGAGTGTCCTCTTGATGTTATTGTGATGTTAATAACACACTCCAACACACCATTGATACCCATGTGAAGCATAGCCATGTGAAGGGGCTCATATGTCCGTAAAAAAAAAATTATGTCCAGTACGTACACTTTTTACACTATTTATACTTTTTTCACATTATTATTATTACTGTACAATATACACAATCACTACAACACTATGCTTCACTGTATTCAATAGTTCAGGTGGGTGTGTAACACCTTGAAGCAAGGCTCGAGACACAGCCCGACACCACACCCGTACCTGGAGTCGCAACGTTTCTGTGGTCCAAGGGAGGTGTGCTGACACACATGGCACCTGCTGTGCTCTCAAGGACCTCATCCTCACTCTCAAGTGCAAAAACTCGTCTCACATGAGAGGACAATTGTTGCACCATATTGTATCTCTGCTTCCTCGGAGAGGGTATTTCACTCTCCTCATCACTCTCCAAGTTTACCTAGTTATATTTACCTAGTTGTGGTTTACGGGAGGGGAGTAATCTCATATTGTCCCGTCTTTATATCTTACTTTATCTAACTTAGCTTTAAAGCTGTGTACACTGGTGGCGTTTACAATATCTCCACTTAATTCATTCCAGGTGTCGACCACTCTGCGGAAAACTGTACTTCTTGATGTCCCTGATACAACACTCCTTCTTCAGCCTCTTTCCATGTCCCCTTGTACTTCTGGCCTCCAGATTTAACAACTCTCCATCAATTCTATCCAGGTTGTTCACCATTTTATAAACTCCTATCAAGTCCCCTCTCTCTCTCCTACTCTCAAGCGTAGGAAGTTCCAGTTGCAAGGATGGCTGTGTATAGTCTTTGTCTTTCACAGAATCATCGTCACTTATGTCACTAAAACTCTGTTCACTATCATAAGCATCCAACTCTTGAATAATGGCAGTGGTGGATAGTGTACGGCACGACATGTTTGTGTGCTGGTGGCTCGCAAATCACTGGCCCACCCATGTGTATCTCCAAGGTCACCCAGCCGCTCACCCCGACGCGTGGTCACATGATTAGGGATGCGCCTGGCTTGTCAACAGATTCCCAGATGCGTACACCAAGTTTTATCATGTTTCATATAATTTTGGTTGAGATGTGAATTTCCCCAAATGAGACCGTATATATTCAGCGCTGGCAATACCCGCGGTTTCACCCTTCGACGTATATATACAGTGCTGGCACTGCACGGGTTAAGACAACAATTTTGGGGAAAAAATATTCAGTGCTCAATACTCAGTGAATATTTAGAAAACACCAGCAGAATAACCGACTTTTTTCACGTACATCTACTGATACAGTTTTATACCGTCAAACCTTGGTTTTCGTATGCCCTAGTTTTCGTGCGATTCTGTTTTCAATGACTTTTTGTCAAAATTTTATCCCAGTTTTTGTACATCCGCTCGGTTTTCTTACAGTTGAAAATAGTCAGGGGAGGCGGTGGTACAGTCTAGCGCTCGGGTATGCGAGTCTAGGGTCAAATCCCTGTTATTCGCCTACGACTTTTCACTCTTTGATATCACCATCGAGTGGCCAAAGAATAGCCAAATTGCTGCCATACTGTCCTCAGGCGGGATTGATAACGTTATATGCATCTAAGGCTGTAGTAGCAGTTAGCTTCGCACGTTCTCAACATATTCAAGAGAATGTAAACATTTGAGGCATCACTATAAAAAAAATCTGAAAATCTACGCCAAATAACAGGCGAGGCAAGTCCATAAGCCTACTGGCACCAACAGTTCATGATATAGAAAAAAAATTGAGATGCATCTTATAACTGTTAAATATGGTAATTGGGAAACATTTTGAAACTAAGAAAATTAAGTACTTTTTCTTTAATTGTTATCAATGTTTGGAATGGACAACCATCGAACACCATCAACTTAGATACCATCAAAACTTTTAAAAGATGCCTTGATAATTTTTCATATTAAATCCCCAGCTGGCATTGTCCTTTTCAGACTAATTAAGGGTCTGTACTTTTGGGTCTCTGTTCTTCAAACGCACGTCTACAAAATTAGTTTCGTAGACACATTATTCTTTTCACTGTCCTCTTACATGGTATTGCTTCTTTTCCGGCCAGCCTCGGCTAAAAGGAGGATGGGTGGGGAGGAGTTTTCTACTGTTGTTCTTCCTCTACTAATAATAGTTAGTGTAGTTAAGTGAAATCAAACAGCCAAGTAGGGACCTGTGTGTATGTTGCTGTTTGTATTCCTTTGTATCCTTTGTACTATTTCAGTCTTCAGTTACTCTGTACTCTTTTCTTACTCATTCATCACTCAGCTTTTCAAGTGGAAGTCTACTTTTTACCTCATTTAGTTGCCTTCTGAATATCTATCTTTCATTGATCCTCATTTTCAATAAGGTTCTACAAAGCTCTTCAGACGGAGCATAAAGAGATCAAGAAGTGATGGCAAGACAAGAACATTGTCCAGCTGCAAATCTGAGGTTCAGGATATTGACAATGCCTCAGAGGAGCAAACTGAAACTGTTACTGCCTCTACAGAACTAGACCTTTCTAAGGAGCAGGAAGCTTCTGGCAGGACTACTACTCCAGGCACAACAAAGGATTCTTTCCAACCAGGAGACATTCGGGAAGTATGTCAGCGTTTGGAGAACATAGAGGAGAACATGGATATCTGCCGCCGCCTGGACCACCTGGAGGCCCAATTGGATACCACAGCTGAACAGCGCCGAGCACAGCAGCAGACCAATGCCCTCCTTGGCCAAGTTCTGACTGAGCTGTCTGCACTGCGTCGCACCCTCAGCACACGACATACTCACAAGGTACATGGACAGGATCCAACAGACCTGTCCTCTGGCATCACTATTGTGGTACCTCAGTCTCAGCAGCTTCAGTAAGGATCCTAGGCTAAGGGATGAAGACCCAAAAGGCTTATGTATGGTACAAAATGGTGTATATGAAATTGTATTTATGAATATTTTCAATAAATATATGAAAATTTATTTATCCCAGACATATTGGGAGTAAAAATATTTTTCTGTATTCCCTGTGTGACTGAAAGGGGAAGAGGAAATTTTTGTCCCAGGAATTTCCACTCCCTACATTTTTTTTCCATACAGTTGGTGGCACCTAAGAAAAGCAAAATGTACTACCCATTATAACTATGCACAAAATTTGTTGTGCACAACGGAACATAACTGTCATGAAAGGTGAGGGTACTTTGATAACAAAATTATTGAGTGAAAGCATATACAGTGGAACCTTGACTTACGAGTTTAATTCGTTCCATGACCGAGCTCGTAACTCAATTCGCTCGTATATCAAATCAATTTTCCCCATTGAAATTAATTGAAATGCCATTAATCCGTTCCAGCCCCCAAAATACCATCCAATTTTTTGTTACGTGTTTTTAAATAAGAAAAATGTATTTATAAATAACAAATTTTGTATAAAAACATAATAAAAGAGAATGTAAAACAAATCAGCATAAATGGCTCGTGCCTTCTCGCAGGTGATACCCTCCGTCACGGTATCTTGCTCACCCACATCAATAGCAGATTCTCCATCTTTTCATGGACAGAGGTCCGGAGCTTAGAAATTATTTTAACGCCCTTGGCTGGTGTTATACCCTTTATCAACTCCTCCTGTTTCAATATGGTACATATCGTAGAAGTGCTGCGCTTGTATTGCATCGCCAAGTCGATTACTCGCACACCTTGCTCATGTTTTTCTATGATTTCACGCTTTATTTCGATAGACATCATCCTTTTCTTCTTTCACTTTCTTAGGACCCATGGTTACAAACAAGAAGTTTGGTAAAATAAATGCACAAAAGCACAGAACGCGAGCACAACAGAGATCCTTACGCGGCGAGGTAAACACAAGCAGAGAACGAATTTTGCACGGGAAAGCTGGGCGGGCATATGGCTGCGTTCACTAAGACAATACTGCACGCTCCGTATTGCTCGCTGACACGATTAGAGGTTTGTAATATTTTGTTTAATTATAATAAATAAGCATTTCATGGTAATAAACTATAATTTTTTATATGTTGGCACTAAGCTCCTGTAGATTTGCTACTGTAGCGTGCAGTATTGTCTAGTGAACGCAGCCCTGACGCTGACTCGTACCTCAAATTTTGGCTTGCAATTCAAAGCAAAAAATTGACCGAGTGACGGCTCATGTCTCAAAAAACTCGTATGTTGGGGCACTCGTAAGTCAAGGTACCAGTGTACATAAATAGTTTTATTACAATTCCATATTTTTTTATAACATTTTACATGTTGGTACTGGAAATGCAAAACTCATGGCCAAGTACAAAAAGGAAGTAGGATTCTGGGGATGATGCACCTATGATAACGACAAATTTTTAAAAGAAACTTCTGAGGAATAGTGAGTTGTGGCTGTGATGATTGATGAATGAAAAAGATGTTGAGGAGTAGTGACAGTAGACTTAGTCATCATCACTACTCCAGTTATCTTGATTGACTTTATGTCTTTTTGGCAGTGCTGGTAGATCTAGAGTCAAATTTTCTTCTTCCTCAAACTTATTACCTTCAAATACCTTTGGCGTCCATGTTATGAGGTTACGATCATTGCCAAAAGTGTGCAGATTCATTGAGGAAGGATTATACAAGACTCCAAACACAGTGGAGAAGTGGCCAGACATGACATTCACCAACCTTCCTGTCAGAATCTCCAGAACCAGGACCTTAGACTTGCAGGGCAGAAAAACCAGATCTGGGTACATAGAGGGTGTCACAGCCATCCTCACATTTTTCCTGCTGTCGGTTAGCATTTCACCATATTTGACACCTATCTTTCTTCCTGTTGAAGAGTTCCACAACTTGAGTTCACCATCATGGCCAAATGTGAGAAGCCAAAGACCATCATGGGTAAAACAGAAGGACGTCACCTGGCTCTTGTGTGCTTGGGGAATCCTCTTCATTTTCTTGTTATTTTTGTAGTTCTCTCCAGCATGATGATTTGGGTCCAGAGCCATGAAGAAAGCCTGACTGGCCCGTACATCCCACATTCTAACTGTGCGGTCACAACCACTGGAAACAAGGATGTGCTGGACCCGTGGAGACCACTGTGTGGCTCGTACAGCCCCCTCGTGGCCCCTCAAGCAGTGGGTGGATGTCCCCGTACGCAGATCACACAGGATCACCTCCCCTGCAATAGTATGTTGCATGTACTACTTCTACATATATTATAATTGCATCAAATGTCATCCTATATTTTTACAATAGCTTGTATTTTTCATATTCTTTGAAAGGAAATGTTCAGTACATATTTTGCACTTCATAGTGTTTTATTGCTATTATTGCAAAACATTTTCATTCAAAAGTTTGTTAGAGAGGGGAGATAAGGGATGCCAAAATATGTTGTCATGTGGAATGACTGATAGAGGAATGCTATTAGAATTTATGGGACGTGAACATACAGGAAGGAATTGATAGAAAAGAAGCAAAACCAGAGTCTTAGTGAGATCTAGAGCCATCAGTAAAAAATAAGAGTGAAATTGGGATCGTAAAATGGGATCGTAAAAAGGGATCGTAAGATGTAAGTTAGTGGAAGAACATAGATAGAAAGGGATGCAAGCCATTTGATACACAGGCTTTTGGTACTCAAGACATCTCATCCGACTATCTGGTACTCAATATTTTTTCAGACCTTGAACATTTTGGACTCAGCCTTTTCATCACCAAGGACATTTCATCCCCAAACCACTAAAGTATATCTATCTGAGAAGCACACAAATTACTGAAACCATGACACGTCCACCCACTTTCCACACACCCGCACACATACGTATACACACTTATAGACACGCCAGCCAGCTGCCGCCAAGGACAGACTGAGCTGCTCTTGCCTACAATCCTGATAGCTGCAGCACCTATCTTGTAATAAGGTGGGGGCTATGCATTAAGTGTTTGTCCCGTCTCATTAGCATGAATAGAATGGAGGTAAGCTGATAACTGTGGAACATAATTAGGAAATTATGAAAGTGGAAAATGAAGTGTTGAAGAAGGACTGTGATGACCTCAGGAGGAAAATCTGTACTTATGACCAGAAAATGGAAGTAAATGAAAACAAGGTAAAGGAATAAAATGAAAATCAGAATCAATGGAAGAAAGATCGTGAACAAGAACAGGTTGAAAAACCCACCCCATGAAGATTAGATTAAAATTGCAAGCTTTTGCAGAGGAAATCTTGGTAGGATCTTGGAGGTTGGCAAGAAAGGAGAGATTCAAGAAAGCATGGCTGAGACGAGATTTGAATGAAGAAGAAAGAGTAAAACTTAAAGAATTGTGTGAAGAAGCCATGGAAAAAAACAGAACAGAAAAGAAGCGGAGAAGATGAGATTTTATTAGAAAGTCAAAGACATGAAATTAAGGAAATGGCACATAAGGAGAAAGAAGAGTGGGGAAGTAAGCATACTAATAGAGGAGGGAAAACAGAACTAAAAGTTACATACGCTAATGTAAATGGTATAATAACAGCACTGCTCGTGTTAAATGATTTTATAAGGAAAAACAAATCCGACATCATGGGAATTAGAGACTAAATTGTATGAAGGATTATAGTCAATGAACATTGGTGAAAATAGATACAATATTTAGAGAAGAAACTGAAGTACACAAAAATGAGGAGTGATGATACTAGTTAAAAAGAGCTACAAGTAGATGAAATAATTTATGGAGAAGGTAGTGCTAAAGTAGGAGGAAGGAGAGATTTTGCTGTGGTTTACGTTCCACCCAAAACGCGCTCATGATCGCCAATGAATATGAAAAAATTATTGATGTAGATACTAATTGTGAAGAGTAGAAATATAACTGTTATGGGAGCTTTTGATTGTAAAGAGGTGTCCTGGCAGCACTGGACAACTCAGGGAGGCGTAATGTCATGGGAGAATAAATTACTGCAATTGGCAATGGATAATATCTTAACATTTTTTTTTTTTTTTCTACATCACAAACTGTTGGCGCCAATAGGCTTTATAAAGGCTAAGATGGACTGCCTCTTGCCCATTATTTGGCGTAGGTTTAGATTTTTTATAGTGACGAATGCTTACATTCTCTCTTGAATATGTTGAGAACGAGAGAGGCTATTGCTGCTACATACTCAAATGCATATAACATTGTAAGTCCCATCTGAGGACAGTATGGTAGTAATTTGAGTAATCTTTGGCCACTTGGCAGTAGTAATACCAAAGAAAGAAAAGTGGCCAGTGAATTTCGAGACTCGAACCCGGGACCCTAGGTTTGCATGCTCGAATGCTAACCACTGTATTACCACCTCCCCAAGAATGTATAAGCTATAGAGGAAATGAAGAACCATCATGACTAGCCCTAGTGTTCACTAAGTACCTGCAAAATTCAGAAAGGCAGTCAGCATGAAAATAGCAGTAGAAAAGAGATAAAGATGCAACATTGCGTCAATGACACGGGAGCCATGAAATACTGATTGAGGTGAAAGTTTAAAAAATCACTTACCATTTTCTCCTGCAACAGCTAGTAGGGAGTGTTTGGTGGCCACAGGAGACATCTGATGGTGATTAATATGGCAATTAATGTCAAACTGATCCACTAGCTTCATGCGGTTTGGATCCCAGATCTTCACCTTCTTGTCTCGGCTAGAGGTGCTAAACAGTCCTGTATCAGCTGGGTACCATTGAACACATTCAACCTGTAGGACACACATTGGAATACCATGGCAGAAGGAGTAAGCAGTTACATAAGTCTGTTTGTAGAGGATGAGAAATTACTAACTAAGATAAGAAACCACAAGGATTGCAAGGATCTACAGAATGATATAAACAAAAAATATATGAATGCAGCAAGACATGGGAAATGGAATTTAATGCAAAAAAAATTACCATGTATTAGAAATGGGAAAGGTGCAATGAGACCCTCATGGATGTATAAGTTAGGATAAAATGTTGTATCAATAGAAAAGGAATAGGACAACTTATCACCAGAATAACATATACAGTAAGATCTCACATCTTGCTAATTTTCATTTCGCCATTACTAATAAAAAGGTTTGTAAATCAAAATATTTGTATTGTTTTTAACAGTTTCTTTATTCTTTATGCTAAATATAACGTGTAAAACAGTTAGTTAAATGTTTAATAGTGCGTAGCTATCCAATCAGTCTTGATTGTATTTTTCCTTATAAGAATTTGTATTTGGATCTCGCCATGATAATTTGACCTCTATTAGTGGCAAGATGCGAGATTCTACTGTATAGAGAATTTTTGGTGACACATTCATGATGGACGGTTTTTCACTTCCTAGATAAAGATATGATGAAAAAAATTACAACTTCAATGATTAAACCAAAACTGGAATATGCAAAAGTAATATGATCCCTTCACAAGAAAAAATCATGTGTTGAAATTAGAAAGAATACAGAGAATAGTAACTAGAATGGTGCTACAATTGAAAGATTATTAAAAGAAATACAACCAAACATACTTGAAGAGAAAGAGGAGACTTAATTAAAATGTATTAATAAAAGAACAACCTGGAAGAAACAGATTTAATATTGAGAAGAAAAGCTTGGAAATTTGAGGACACAAGAAGAAATTGCAAAGAGGAATTTGCTTGAATGAAACAAAACAAAGTAGTTTTCCCCATAGAAGTATAGGTACTTGAAATGGACTGAAAAAAGAGGTGATAATGGCAAAGAATGTACATCAACTGAAGGAAAAACTAGACAAATATAGATACGGAGACAGGACCACACGAGTGTATCTTAAGCCCTCTATACTACAACTTGACTTGACTTTTTCAAAAGGCATATTCAAATAATCAAATCAAATTTTTGGCTAATAAACTAATCTTTCAATTTATTAGAGATTACCTTATTTAAGAGTGGTGCTTACTAGGCAATTTTTTTTTTTTTTTTAAATAATTATATACACATTTTTCATACAGTGGAACCTCGGTATACGTCCTTAATCCGCTCCAGATCCCTGGGCTTATACCAAAAAGGACGTATACCAAACAAATTTTTCCCATAAGAAATAAAAGGAAAATGATTAATCTGTTCCCATGAAGAAAAATCCTATTGTTATTGGTATACAGTACATGTATTATACATTGATGGGATTGTATAAATTGATTTTAAACACTCCTAAATACTAAAATACATACTGTACATCAATTAAATATAGTACAATTCAAAATAAATTAGATGAAAATTTAAAACCACTTTACCTTGCTGAGAAGAGTCGAGTGCCTACTAGGATGGTACTGAGAAGGGAGGAGGAGATGCTATTGTTTGGAAAGAGAGTCCCCTTCCAATAAAATGCGGGACTCACTCGTATGAAATGCCCACTGCCAGACTCTCCGGTCAAGCGTGGGATGACCCGCTAATCACGCCATGTATGGTCATGGGGCTAGTGAGTCGAGTCAGAGGTTGGCGCAAAGCCATAGTGTGTAGTGTGTACAGGCCTAGAGAGAGAGAGAGAAAGAAGGAGAGTGGGTGGGAGGGAAGCACAGAGAGAAAGAGTGAGAGAAAGGGGGGTTGGTGGGAGGGAGGCAGGCGAGGTGAGGAGTGTGAGCCCAGCCAATCATGAGACAGTTATGCTATGTCACTGGAGAGAGTGGGGCAGAAGATAATTGAGCCCAAATTTCTGAAATATGCTGTACTGATGCTCAAACAAGTCGTATTCCAAACAAAGGTCATATACTGAGCAAAATTTTTTGAGTCCAAACAGGTCGTATACCAAGTTAGACTTATTGCAAAGCAGACGTATACCGAGGTTCCAGTGTACTTTAGGACTGCTTTTAGATACTAAAAAGTCAACACTTATGAAAGTCAAAAGCACTATTTTAGAATAGTTGCAGTAAATGTCACATTACCAATGAATCCTTACCTGGTACTTGTGTGTGCCTCTCTGGCCTCCCTTGACTGAGCCCACCTCACCATAGACATAGCCTTCCTTCACAATGCTTGTATCATAAATGGCAACACCTCCATCACTCAGTCCACACAACATATACTTGTAGTCAACACATTCTAGGTCAACATATGTTACGTAGGAGGTAGCAACCTGTAGATTAGCTCAAGGTTAGATGTTGACCAATAATTGCTTTGGAAATTGTAATTGATTAAAAATTCTACAAATAAATGACATTCATTGAAATTGAATCAACTCAATGAAATTAGATAAACTGAATATATATATATATATATATATATATATATATATATATATATATATATATATATATATATATACACACACAGGGTGTCCCACAAGTTAAGGTACATAGCTTGGGATATGATAATTCATTTTATTCTGTATGCCCCGTGTTTTCAAATAACTAGAAATTTATCTAAATGAGTAAGTAGTCATGAGAAGTGAGCGACTGGGGATCAATTTCCTGTCAGCACCGACGCCATACCAATTGGACTATAATGATCACCAAGGTGGAGTTTGGTCAACGTTGACTGTTGCGTCACTACAGCTTTTCTTCCTTTGATTTATTATCAATTTCTGGTGATTCTACATTTTCTATGTTCCCCTTGAACAAAGAAGATACTTAGTTTTCTCTAATTTTCAACTGGTAACATTTTCTTTCTTTTTGGCCATCAAATACTCTTCCATTTTTTACTGGTAGCATGTTCTTCGGATTTGGACAAGTAGGAGATTCTAGTGGTACAACACCTTCACCAGAGATTTTCACTACTGAGAGCACTGTAATGTGTTTTAAAACACCAATTTATCTAAAGGAGGTATGGTAGCCATGAGAGGGTTACCCTAAGGGATCAAACCTCTGACAGTACACTCAGCATATTGATGCTTTACCAATCAGACCACAATGATGACCAAGGTCCAAGTGAATTTTGATTGACAGATTTAAGTAAAATAATACTATACACTGTTGCGTTATAAGATGCATCGGTTTACAATATTCATCAAGAAACAATGGACTGACTGAATACTTAGGAATTGAAGGAATAATAACAGTTATACAATTTGGATTCAAAACAGGAAGGTTATGTGTCACAAACTTATAAGTTTTTACTCAAGAGTAATAGATATAACACAAGAAAGAGACAGATGAGCGGATTATATAAATTTAGACTTAAAGAAGGCAATTGATAAGATTCTGCACAGGAGATTGCCTCCCACAGTTTTCAAACCCATCCTTCCATATGTATTTAAGAATTCTCATATCAAACACACTATTTCCTATTATTGCTCAGGAAAGGAAACAGTGCCATGGAAAAACACAAGTCTAAATTTATAAGTGATCACACTGTCATTTAAGTATGGGAGCTCCACCTTAAGTGTACGCTGTTAGGATAAAAGTGTCTGTGACAATATGTGATGATTTCTCATGCATCAAGGTCTGAAATTATTTGAATGGCTGTAAAAGTAATTTTCTTTTAATAAATATCTTTCATTCCAAAATATAAATAAGTTTTCTTGCTTCAATCGCATTAACAATAACAAAACAACAGTAATAACCTGTTCCTTCTGATCCAGAGACACACTAGACATAACATGGCTGGCAGCAAGGCAGCTCTGGATGGAGGATCTGTACTTTAGGCTGGACAGCTGACCACACCGAACCTTCTCTATGTTCCTGATAGTCTCCATTTTGTCACTGTAGCTCGAGTCCACAATAGTGCAGTTCTGGTCAACTCTTGGTATTCCAATACAACACATTTCCTGTTCCATCTGCTGGAGTAAATTAGTACTTGGTTAGTTGATTCTGGAAGGATGTACCGGTGGAGGTTTAAATAAACTAAATATGACAGTGAAAGTAGCATAGAGTAATTGCTACTATAACACAAATGAGACTAATATTTGACCTAATTTCAAAAAATGGGAAAACTTAGCCTGGCATAACATAACAACATGATATAATAATGTTTTTTAATTATTGTATTTGAGGCATTTAGATATACAAGGAACCCCTCACATCCTGATAATTGATTGCCAACCAAGTAATCCATTCTTGTAACTTCTTCTTGTTGAGGTGAAAATCACCACGGCCAACTTGAGAGTCCGCCGCCTCTGCACTGTCCTCCACTCCTTAGATACCGTATTTTACAGCTTACAAGGCGCTGCATCTTGGAAGACGCACCCTAATATTGGAGAGAAATTTTGAGAGAGAAAAATTAAGTCATTCTCACACAAAAACAGCTTCACCATATCCATGAATTTATGTAACCTTTTCTTAAACTACCTATTGTCTCAGCACTCACCACAAGTTTGCTGAAGCACTCACCACAAATGTACAACTAGGTAATTACAACTACCGTTGGTAAATACACACACACTGAAACAGTTGTTGTTGTTGTGGTTGGGGATTTGTTGGGGCCGCGTAGGCTGTGGTACCACAACAGTCCCCAACATAAGAGTTTGTTTACATTCATCACTCGTCCGATCAACAGACGTATGGCTCACATTTGGGCTTGTGGCTTGGCTCCAGGAAGGTTTATGGTATTGGAAATACTTGTAACAAGTAAGTAGGTTATATCATATAAAAGGTTGAATTGAATAGTTAAGTTAACCTCATAATGTAATGACATCATACAAATCCACGTCCCTATCGGGCGAGCCAATACAACAACATTCGTCTTGGAAGACGCACAAGTATTTTACATGGTATTTTTTAGGAAAAAAGTGCGTCTTGTAAGCCGTAAAATACAGTACTTTATCTGGTCAGGCAGGGAGTTGCTGGCTGCCCCCCTGGGAGTGGCTGTGTGCAGGATGGGAGGTTCATCCGGAATGCCCTGCAGGTACTTATCTAGCCTTTTCTTAAAGGTGTCGGTGGTGCAGAGTGTGGTGTCCCTGATGTCCCCTGGAAGACAATTGAATAGTCTTCGGCCCTCGTACATGAAGCTGGTGCTCACAATGGTCTTCATTCGTTGGTCCGTTGTCTCAACTGTCCTCCTGTAGCATGTTCGGCCAAATCTTGTGTGTCTGACCAGTAATTCCCCCCTTGGTTTGGTACGTGGAATTTGGGACCTGACCCTTCAGAATCTTCCACGCATATATTATCATGTACCTTTCCCGTCGCCTTTGAAGGGAATACAGTCCGAGAGTCTTCAGCCTTTCCCAGTAGCTTCCTGGGGAGTGGAGCTTTCTGGTGAACACCCTCTGTACCTGTTCCAGCTCTTTTATTTCCTCCAGCTTGTATGGAGACCAAAGTTGGTAAAGGTACTCCAGTCTGGATAGAACGAGGGACTTCCACAGAGGTAACATTAGATTCCAAGCTGGCTTTTGACAATCACTTTAGGAAAATTGCTTTTCATTTCCAAGACGGATGGTCTGTTGAGGAGATCTAGAGCTAGTTTTAAAGATTAGATAATTTTTGAAAATTTTCCTTAATTTTTACCATTTTGAGTACTCTGGTCCTGCTTGAACTACAGCCATCCCACTGTTATCACACATTCTGCTATCCCGTTTTACTGCTATCACGCACACATCAAAAAGCTTGCTATAGTGTAGTTAATCCCATTATCGTGTACCGAATCTGATTTGAGAAACTCAGGTTGTGATGCATGCATACGTCATTAACTCAATGTCACAAATCCTCCATCACATATAACCCTTGCCGCCACCTCATTACTTTTTTTTTTGTGCAGAATAGTGGACAAATGGAACAATCTGCCAAGTGAGACAGTAATAGTAAAGACAGTGAATAGTTTTAAAGCTAAGATTGATCTGCTGATAAGGCAAGTGAGGGGGCACTAAATGAGCCAGCGAAGGCTTACTGCCCTGATCCTGAACCAACCACCTCAAGTTTACTGAAGCGGAGGTGGAGCTGGTAAGAATCTTAATATGGGTGTCATCTTACTGTAACTAATTTATGCTCATAATATGCAGCAATGTATCACGAACACGATGGTAGGCTCAGTTTTCTTTAATATTATCAGTAAATCTGCATAACTACTACTCGGACGATATCAATATAAATATGAAGTCCGAAATACTATACATAGTGTACTCAACACATTTGTGAAGATTCCAGGCAGTGCTCGTCATTATAAGCAAATATAGGCCATAACATGGCAAACCGGGAAATGCCTAACTTTTGGGTAATAAGATAAAAAAAAACTTATCTAACCGTACTTAACCAAACCTAACATAACCATAACACAATCAACCTAACATAAATTCAAAAATGCTTTACCAGGTATATGATATCGGAGAGTTAACAATCAGGTGAGAAGGGAAACAAGAAAAGCTGTGAAGAACAAGGAACTGGAAGTTGCAAGACTTGCAAAAGAAAATCCAAAGGTTTTTTGGAAATATGTTCAATCTAAAACCAGGACCAAGGGAATGATATCAGAGTTGTATACAGACCAGAATAAAGCAGAAACAACTGTAAATGACAAAGGAAAAGCAGAGGCTCTCCGAGGGGAACCGTGCAAGCCGTACCTCCTCTGTTAAGCCTTGACATTAATAAAGAGAAAATACGAAAGGTTATACAGAAAATGAAGGATAAATCACCAGGACCAGATGGCATACACCCGAGGATAGTTAAGGAGATTATGGAGGAAATACTGCAGCCACTGGTCATTCTCTTTGAATGTTCATTCACCAACCAACAACTACCCACAGATTGGAAGATAGCAAATATCACAGCAATATTTAAAAAGGGCGATAAAAGGGACCCAGGAAATTATAGACCTGTGAGTCTAATGAGCATCATATGTAAAGTCATGGAAACACTGATTAGAGAGGAGATGATGGCTCACTTGAGGAAATACAACTTACTCAGTGATAAACAGTATGGGTTTGTACCAGGAAGATCCACTGTTCTACAGCTAATTAAGGTGTTGGACGAGTGGACGAAGGCATTAGACCAAGGGAAAGCGGTCGACGTAATTTACTGCAGTTTTATGAAGGCCTTTGACAGAGTTCCACTTAAGAGATTATTAGAAAAGATTTCTTGCTGTGGTATAGGAGGGAATTATGTGGGCTGGATTAAAGCATTTTTAAGTAAACGAAATCAAAGAGTATTAGTGAATGGGGAGGCTTCAGAATGGACTGATGTGGTCAGTGGAATGCCACAGGGCTCAGTTTTGGGACCACTATTATTTGTCATTTATATCAATGACTTGCCCTGTTGTGTTGGAAATGAGAGTGACATATACTTGTATGCTGATGACACAAAAATGTTCAGAACAATGGAAAATGATGACGACCATACAAAACTCCAAGAAGATTTAGATATGAAAAAATGGACAGAAAAATGGTTATTGAGTTTCCACCCAGATAAGACCAGGTACATGAAAATTGGAGGAACTGAAGAAAGGGAGAGAGAATATCATCTTGAAAATACAGTAGAAAGGTCAAAAGCGGAAAAGGATATTGGTGTAATTATTGATGATAAGCTAAAATTTTCAGAACATCTCTCCGAGAAAATTAATAAAGACAATAAGATTGTTGGAATCATAAGAACTTTCACTGGCCTAAACGCAGAAATTTTTAAACATCTTTTTGTTGCTCTTGTTCGGCCCCATTTGGAATATGCAAACCAGGTGTGGAATCCTTACTTAATTAAAGACATCGAAGCAATTGAAAACGTACAAAGGAGAGCGACCAGACTTCTGCCCAATATGAAGAACTTGTCATATGAGGAGAGGCTTAGAACACTGAATTTACCAGCATTGTCATACAGAAGATCAAGAGGTGACATGATAGAAACATTCAAAATTCTCAGTGGTACATATGACAAGCAATGCAGTGAGAAAATTTTTCAAGAACGGGAAGAGAGTATAACAAGAAGAAATTCCAGGAAATTATTCAAGCCAAGATCTAGAATGAACATGAGGAAATACTCCTTCCCCTGCAGAATAATCGATATGTGGAACTCTGCCAGAATGGGTGGTAAACCAGACATCAGTGGCTGCATTTGAAAAACAACTTGACAAGTTCTGGAGAAATCAGGAACAAAACTATAATTATAGGGCACATATATCCACTGCACCAAGCCATCACACCACCACGGGGCAAACGTGTGAGAGACAGAATGTAGAGCTGGAGGTACAGCCTCACGAATAGAGCCTCTTCCAGAAGATCATTTGTAAGCTGTAAGCATGATGGTTAGCACTGCCTGAAACCTTCACAGATGTGTTGAGTACACTATGTATTGTAAGTACGACTACATATTTATATCGATATCGTTCGAACAATAGCTATACAGAAATATCATATTATCTAGTAGCTTGGTAATATTGTGTTAGAGTACAACATTTCAATGTACTGAAAACCTGAAAATCCGCCTACCTTTTAGACGTTAACATCTCGAGACCCAGCCCAGTATATTTTCTGTTTGTATTTATCCTGACTTGTACGGATTACGGAACAGCTGTAAACAATCAAGAGGCAGATCAAGTCACTCCCATCCCCAGTCCAAGTCTGAAAGGCAGTGCACTGAGTGCAGCCGATCAGCCGCTAGTGGTTGGTAATCGTACCAATAATCACCTGCATTAATTCCAATTATGGCGGGGCCGTTGTTAAGGCGACAGTACTTCAAGATATTGAGAAGAGTGCTGCTGCCCTCCACCAGACAGGTAATGTTGGGTTGTGTCAATGCATGGCGCTGCAGGAACAGAGTGAAAGCAACACTTGAACGGTGCATTTAGGGTTGTAGTGCAACGGCCGGTGAATTAAAAAAGACACAGATACGACAGCTGTACCTGTAAGTTCTCGCTTATAGATACGGCACGGGCCTAACTTTTCGGGTAATAAAATATAAAAAGCTTATATAACAACCAAACCGTACCTAAGCAAACTGAACCAAACCATCAATCCAACGTCGCTGGACTAAGGAAATAAAAGGTTTCTTACCCAGAAAGACTATCCAATTCAAACTTAATTTCCATCAAAGGAAGATTACTAAGAACAGACCTTATATTATGTTATGTAAAATCTTCCATGACCCCTCTCCCATCCAACCTACAGACCTATTCACTCACCCCAACTTGGAACCTGTTGAATTTCGCCACACTTTCGAGTGCTATTACGGCCACACTAGAAGTGAGCACCTCATATTTTTTACGTTTATGGAACCACTACCGAGTCTTCTAACTAATATGTGAGTTTCGTGTTTGTACGTGACACGGACCTATTCTCCAGTTTAACCATTTTTTTACCCAAAGGTAGTAATTTCATCCTAGACTTTTTTTTAACGGATTGCCATATATATATATATATATATATATATATATATATATATATATATATATATATATATATATATATATGTATGTATGTATGTATGTATTCATCTAGAAGATATACTTTCCAGGATAACACAAGAAAGTCCGTAGACTTATTTTCATTGTGGTTTTCATTGTGGTCCTGAACACACACACACACACACACACACACACAGGAGGATAGGATTTCCACCTGCCAGGATTGCAAGGTCACAAACCCTCGGCTTAGTCCCGTACTTATTGTACTGTTAGGTGAACAGAGATTACAGCATTTAAGAAGACAAACCCATCTTGTCTTCACCCGACCTGGGATTTGAACCCAGAACATCTTGGTTGTCAGCTGAGCGTGCTAACCACTGCACCACCATATATGGCCATATATGTTCTATATTTGCTTATAATGAGGAGCACCGCCTGAAACCTTCACAGATATATTGAGTACACTATGTATAGTATGTAGGATTTCATATTTATATCAATATCGTTCGAGCAGTAGTTATGCAGAAATACCCCATTTTTTGTTCGATTCGGTTTTTCCACGACTTTTTTCGTCAAAATTTTGTCCTAGTTTTCTGTACATCTGCTCATTTTCGTACAGTTGAAAATGGTCCGTACCAAACTCGTTCACCTGTCCGTGTGACTCAGCCACTCATTTCCCGGAACCGAGCGCCCACGCAAAGCATCCCATGCGTTCGTGACTCAATCTGCTTTTGTTTATTGTTGAGTGAGCATTACCCTGCATGTTCATCCGAAACATTTTGTAATAATCCATTGTTTTTTGTACTTGTTTGATAAGGAAGGCGAGAAACACGATAGAATTCAAGAAAGATTTTGTAGCAAAGTACGAAAGTGGCGTAAGCGTGGCTGATCTTGCAGGATTTACGGGAAGTCCGCATCAATGATCAGTTCTATCCGGGCGAAGATAAAAGAAATCAACGAAGCTGATGTTGCAAAAGGAGTAAATGTGCTAATTAAACAGAGATTGCAAACAATCAAAGATGTTTAGAAGCTGTTGTTGGTGTAGATCAATGAACAACAATTAGTGGAAGATGGTGTTTCGGAGGCGATAATTTGTGAAAAAGCAAGGCTTTTGCATGCGGATCTCGCAGAGAAAATGCCTGGAATGAGTGCTGCTGTTAGTGAATTTAAGCCCAGCAGAGGCTGGTTCGACAAATTCAAGAAGTGAACTGGCATACACACTGATCAGGCAACAAGAGTCTTTAATAAAGGTAAAAGTGATGTTAAATGTTCATTTGTCCATTTAATTAGTCATTTATATTTATTTCTCATTGTTTTCTGTATGTAAAACTATAGTTATTCTCTATAAAATGTATTTTTTGTTTATATTTTTGGATGTCTGGAATGGATTAATTGGATTTATTGGAAATATTGCTTCAGTTTTCATACAATTGGTTTTCGTCAGACTTTTTTTAACGAATTAATCATGAAAACCGAGGTTCCTCGTACTACGTTATCAATAAGAAGGGATGTAAGCTTACGATAACGAGCACTCTAAAGGAAAAGCAAACATTCATGTAGCCTAACAACAACTTAAACTTTAATGAACATGCATCAATATGAGAATAACCAGTAGCGTTAATAACCCATAAGAACACGTTAATCCAAGGAAAAAACAAGGTAAAGAACAAATTATATGAAACCCTAAACAAACTAGAAAATAACATTACACAGCGAATCCTCCATGTATATCCCTCCTTCAGAGAGGAGGTGGGCGCCAGCCTGTGGTATAATCCAAGGGAGGTAGCACCGTTACAGCCTGAGCAGAGACTCACTTCCTCTGGTGGATAGCCTGCTAACATAGCCTCGTCTGAAGCCCGGCTTGCTGCAAACACAGGCTTTAAAGTGTTGAACAGTTGGCTGGTTTTGCATAGTTTGTTAGAACCTGACACATAATTATGTCCTTGATATATCCTCTCTCATACCTAACTGGACAAATTCATTGGCAATTTTTTTCTACTATATAAATGGTTGCTTACAAGAAAACTCATATAAACTATTAAAATGTCTACACAAAAAGAAAATCAGTATTAATAACTTTATTTCAATAAGCCTAAGAAAATTTGGGTAGTTAAGTGTTAATGTAACTCCTGGCATGGGCTAACAATTTTTTAGGTGTTTCTGATTAACGAAGACCAATTTTGGAATGGTGTTACTGTTACTATTGATGTTGGTGCCTCATTTAGAATACTTGACAACTTGTTTCCACTCACTGATTTCCATTGTTTATTATGCCTCAGTGTCATCTACAAACCTGAGGAAATGTTGCTGTTATTGTTTTTGTTGCTACTCGAAAAACTTTTGTAATCATTATGATATGAGTATGGTTTGAGATAATGTACAATAACCTTTCACTATTTCATTTGGCAGGTGTTACCCACTTCTTTTCTGGGTGGGAAGAGGCACTGCTCTATCTACACCACTGACCCCATCAAGCATGAGGAGCCAACTTTTAGCAAGATCCTTGTTGCTAACCGTGGAGAAATTGCATGCCGAGTAATGAAGACTGCACGAAAGATGGGAATAAAGACTGTTGCCGTTCACTCTGATGTTGATTCTAATGCTGTGAGTTGAACTATCCAATTTGGGTACTAAAGGCTAGTCCAATTGAACTATCCAACCTAGGTACAGTCATATTAATTTTCTATTTTCAAGCTTGGCCATTACAATTTCAGAAAACTGTAAGAGTTGCTGTATTGGAATCATTGTAGTTATAATTTTTCTCATAACTATATCTAGGAAGTGAAAAGCCATCCATATATTCCTTAGCATCCTGAATGTGTCACCAAATATTTAATCTACTATATGTTTCTATAAGCTGTCCTATATTACTACTCCCAAATATTTTTCTTTTTATATTGATATAATATTTTGTCCTAACTTATATGTCCATGTGGGTCTCATTTCTATTTCATGACATATATTTTGCATTTGATTCCATTTCTCATGTCTTTCTCCATTCATATATCTTGTTTACATAATTTTGTAACCACTTGCAATCCTTGTGGCTTCATATCTTTCTTAGTAATTTTGCACCATCTGCAAACAGACATATGTAACTGCTTATCACACCACATGAGTGTACCTCACGCCCTGTATACTACAACTTGGTAAATACATACACACACATACAAACATTTTTATCTTTCACTTCTCCCTTCAGCCCCATGTGAAGCTTGCGGATGAGGCAGTGTGTATTGGCACTGCATTGGCTAGTGACTCCTACCTGCGCATGGACAAAATCATTGAAGCCATCAAGCAGACTGGTGCCCAGGTGAGGCAAATGACAGGTTTTTGTGATGGAATGATTCATTACATGCAGTTAGACCTTGTCAAATTATTTGGAACTTGTAAATGATGAACCACAAGCTGGTATTTTGCTATTCAGTAACAGAAGTTGAGATATTAAATTTGCCCTTATATTGTTGAGTGAAGAAAAACCCACATTAGTTTAATGGTGAGTTATAATAGTGGAGATTGTTGTCTGGAAAGTTACATCAACTAGCAAATAGTGAAATCATAATCTTGAACAGCGGTTCCCGATATTTTCTCTTCTCTGGTCCCCTTACCAAAACAGGATACCCTGTGGCCTCCATCATATGTAATTTTTAAATGCTTGATTACTAATAATAAAAATTAATGTCATGTCTGGAGCTAAAAGAAAAAAATAAGTTAACACTCCTTCATAGTCCCATCCTAGAAAGCACTCCATGATTCCTTTATGGGCCATGACTCACAGATAAGGATCCCTTGTTCTAGAAGTGTTGAAGACTACAAGTTTTTGTCCAATTCAAAAATTGTATAAAGCTTAGAAGTTAGAGTCATTTAGCAGCTAGCTCTTATTTTTTGTACGTGTTTTGTCATGTTATATTTTTCTGTTACTGGCAGCACCATGGTGGGTTCCTCTTTACCCTGTTTTTCGTTGCTGGTTGCACCAAACAATTGAGATGAGATGGTGATATACTGTTACATTACCTGTAAATCGTTTGAATTGTCAGTATGTTATTAGTGAGGCATATATTAAGGTATTGTCCATAGTAGTAGTTAGTAGTTCTACCAATGTCGATGACCGATTTGTTTACATACCGTATGTGTGGTATTGTCTTGACTGAGCTGGTGGGCGTGGCCGGTATTTTTGTACCAGGTTTATAAGACGACCCATGGTTTTTAAGTTTTTTTAAATAAATTTTTTTTTTTTTTTTTTTTATACTTTATTTGACAAGAGTCATGACAATCGTGTTATTATGAAGAAAGATGCTTGAGAAGAAGTTACAAATTTGTTCAATTTTGCTGGTTATGGACCTTCAAGTAACCAACAACAGCTGAAGAAGATATGCAAAAACTCAAAGGGAAAGTAAGTAATAAAAAATTTTATAATTTTTTTTTCTGTATCAACATTTCTAGACTAAAATTAGGTATGGCAACATTTTTCCCCACATGAGAAATATTGAATTATTTAACTTCTGAATAGGCATTTGAAACTATAAAAGTGTTTTCTATACTGCAAATAGACTTATCATGCTAGAGTTAGTGTACTGCAAACATATGCTGGTTTGGTATGATGGCAGGAAACTTGATTTTAAAACTTAATCTAACTTGCTAGAAGGATGATTTGTTATTTAGTTGTAATAGAATTAGCCTTTGATTTTCTATATTTTATTACAAGGAACACCAACAATTTTTTTACCACCTAATAATCATTTTCAGAGCTAAGAAAGACCATGCTTTCTGGAAGCGTTAAGCCCATGAGGACAGGTGGTGGAGCTCTACTGAAAGTAAATGATGTGGAAACTGAAAATCGTCATCATGATCAGTGATGACCTTGATGATTTGGGGAATGAACTGGACAGTGACTTGGTACCAAGTAAGTTCAGTGATATGTAGCAAACTTACTGTACTATTTTTTCTTTCTTATTTAATTAGGTTTGGTATTTCATTACTTGCAGAAATGTATACATAGTACTTTTCATAAGAACAAAAACTGGTGACCAAATATTTCCATATAATTCTGTATAGGCCAAATGTTTCACATTTGGTCTCACACTAAAACAAAGAATATGTATTGTCTGCTACCAACTTCTGTATTCCCTACTTTACATCATACTACCTTGTGCAAATGGGATTTATGTAAACATAATTCACAGAGAGCAATATTTATTGTTAAATAAATCTAGCTATAGGTTTTAACTAATCATATAATTTTCTATTTTCAGCAAGCAAAGCAATTCCAGTCATGCACGTTGTTGGCGATGAGCATGAATATGCTATGGTTGAGGTGAAGATCCATCCTCATTTTCCCAGCATTACACACTAAACATGGAATGTCCAACACAGCACAGACACCACACCATCGCACTGTTACACCTGAACCATCCAACATAACGACACAAACAACACCCGATCACATTGTTATACTTAGATTGTCTAGCACAACCCAGACAACACCACAGCTCATTGTTACACCTGGACTGTCCAACACCACAGCTCATTGTTACACCTGGACTATCCAACACCACAGCTCATTGTTACACTTGGACTGTCCGACACCACAGCTCATTGTTACACCAGGACTGTCCAACACCACAGCTCATTGTTACACTTGGACTGTCCAACACCACAGCTCATTGTTACACTTGGACTGTCCGACACCACAGCTCATTGTTACACCAGGACTGTCCAACACCACAGCTCATTGTTACACCTGGACTGTCCAACACCACAGCTCATTGTTACACCTGGACTGTCCAACACCACAGCTCATTGTTACACCTGGACTGTCCAACACCACAGCTCATTGTTACACCTGGACTATCCAACACCACAGCTCATTGTTACACCTGGACTATCCAACACCACAGCTCATTGTTACACCTGGACTGTCCAACACCACAGCTCATTGTTACACCTGGACTGTCCAACACCACAGCTCATTGTTACACCTGGACTGTCCAACACCACAGCTCATTGTTACACCTGGACTGTCCAACACCACAGCTCATTGTTACACCTGGACTATCCAACACCACAGCTCATTGTTACACCTGGACTGTCCAACATCACAGCTCATTGTTACACCTGGACTGTCCAACACCACAGCTCATTGTTACACCTGGACTATCCAACACCACAGCTCATTGTTACACTTGGACTGTCCAACACCACAGCTCATTGTTACACCTGGACTGTCCAACACCACAGCTCATTGTTACACCTGGACTGTCCAACATCACAGCTCATTGTTACACCTGGACTGTCCAACACCACAGCTCATTGTTACACCTGGACTGTCCAACACCACAGCTCATTGTTACACCTGGACTATCCAACACCACAGCTCATTGTTACACTTGGACTGTCCAACACCACAGCTCATTGTTACACCTGGACTGTCCAACACCACAGCTCATTGTTACACCTGGACTGTCCAACATCACAGCTCATTGTTACACCTGGACTGTCCAACACCACAGCTCATTGTTACACCAGGACTGTCCAACACCACAGCTCATTGTTACACCTGGACTGTCCAACATCACAGCTCATTGTTACACCTGGACTGTCCAACACCACAGCTCATTGTTACACCAGGACTGTCCAACACCACAGCTCATTGTTACACTTGGACTGTCCAACATCACAGCTCATTGTTACACCTGGACTGTCCAACACCACAGCTCATTGTTACACCTGGACTGTCCAACACCACAGCTCATTGTTACACCTGGACTGTCCAACACCACAGCTCATTGTTACACCTGGACTGTCCAACACCACAGCTCATTGTTACACCTGGACTGTCCAACACCACAGCTCATTGTTACACCTGGACTATCCAACACCACAGCTCATTGTTACACCTGGACTATCCAACACCACAGCTCATTGTTACACCTGGACTGTCCAACACCACAGCTCATTGTTACACCTGGACTGTCCAACACCACAGCTCATTGTTACACCTGGACTATCCAACACCACAGCTCATTGTTACACTTGGACTGTCCAACACCACAGCTCATTGTTACACCTGGACTGTCCAACACCACAGCTCATTGTTACACCTGGACTGTCCAACATCACAGCTCATTGTTACACCTGGACTGTCCAACACCACAGCTCATTGTTACACCTGGACTGTCCAACACCACAGCTCATTGTTACACCTGGACTATCCAACACCACAGCTCATTGTTACACTTGGACTGTCCAACACCACAGCTCATTGTTACACCTGGACTGTCCAACACCACAGCTCATTGTTACACCTGGACTGTCCAACATCACAGCTCATTGTTACACCTGGACTGTCCAACACCACAGCTCATTGTTACACCAGGACTGTCCAACACCACAGCTCATTGTTACACCTGGACTGTCCAACATCACAGCTCATTGTTACACCTGGACTGTCCAACACCACAGCTCATTGTTACACCAGGACTGTCCAACACCACAGCTCATTGTTACACTTGGACTGTCCAACATCACAGCTCATTGTTACACCTGGACTGTCCAACACCACAGCTCATTGTTACACCTGGACTGTCCAACACCACAGCTCATTGTTACACCTGGACTGTCCAACACCACAGCTCATTGTTACACCTGGACTGTCCAACACCACAGCTCATTGTTACACCTGGACTATCCAACACCACAGCTCATTGTTACACTTGGACTGTCCAACACCACAGCTCATTGTTACACCTGGACTGTCCAACACCACAGCTCATTGTTACACCTGGACTGTCCAACATCACAGCTCATTGTTACACCTGGACTGTCCAACATCACAGCTCATTGTTACACCTGGACTGTCCAACACCACAGCTCATTGTTACACCTGGACTGTCCAACACCACAGCTCATTGTTACACCTGGACTGTCCAACATCACAGCTCATTGTTACACCTGGACTGTCCAACACCACAGCTCATTGTTACACCTGGACTGTCCAACACCACAGCTCATTGTTACACCTGGACTGTCCAACACCACAGCTCATTGTTACACCTGGACTGTCCAACACCACAGCTCATTGTTACACCTGGACTATCCAACACCACAGCTCATTGTTACACCAGGACTGTCCAACACCACAGCTCATTGTTACACCTGGACTGTCCAACATCACAGCTCATTGTTACACCTGGACTGTCCAACACCACAGCTCATTGTTACACCAGGACTGTCCAACACCACAGCTCATTGTCATATGAACATGACTCGTAGAAGTGTTTTCTACAATAATGCAAAATGTATTTTTCAAGAGCATATTCATTTCTGTAATAATTCCTCCACGTATATGTTATTTCTCAAGGAAATTAATATATGATGAAATATAGCACCCTAGGACCAACATAGTTACATTTATAAGTAACTTACTCTAACTTGAAATTAACTTCATCTAGGAATAACCTAAACTAACCTACGACAAACTTTACATAAGTTGGCCAAGTAAATGTGAATATTTATATAATAATTCATTTGAGGTTGTAATAGTTTACCATTCATTTTTACCACAGAAAACGGTTTTATTGAATAAGGGTACAAAATTCATTAAAGATGGTGTGGAAAAAAACTGAAATTACCAGTTTGAAATCACTCGCTTGGTTAAGACTATGGTTCTTAATTGGTGAAGTAGCTACCATAAAAGTCCTTGAATCTGAATGGCAGTGGACCGACAGTGATTCGGATTAGTGGATTTTTTAGCCTGTTGTTATGGGTTTCTAAAAACACTATAAATACGCACATTATTATCAAATAAAGATCTGGTATGGTATGTAGGCTGTTTTATTACTCAGCAGTAATGCTTAGAAGTGTTGAGTAATAAGTGTACTTATGATTAATGTTAGTTTTTCTTAATGTTATCCTTTAACCAAATGAATGTCACTTTTATTGTCACTGTCACTCCTGGTCTTCATTCTTGACCATGGGCATAGGACTGTCAGACTACCTAGGATTACCTGGAGTGTGGGTAGCTGGCCTTGAGTCATCTTCCACGGATTTCTCTGCCTGGTTGCTCATGTTCCTCATCAAGTCCTAGGTATCAGCCTCACAGCCTGTCCACGTTTCATGTAGAAATCATTTCGCAGAATGTGGAAGTTGATCACCTCAGCCCCATTGTAGTGGTTGTTTTGTTCAACCAAGTGGACCAGTTTATCAAAGTGCTCAGCAGCTTCCTTCCACGAAACTTTCACTTCCTCAGCAACTTCTTCCTCTTCTCTCCCCTCCTCAGGCTTAGGTGGATCGGTAACACTTCTCATTATGTCACGAGCAGTCAGTTCTTCCTCGCCAAGTAATTGTTCAAAAATTGGGTGGAATTACCGAACATGACCACCAAACAGTGCACTGGTAGACTGAAAATGGCAGACTATGCTTTGGGAAAGTGTCGGACTGATTCAGTCTTTTCCGTTTGTTTCTATTTCCTGCTGTTAGCCCCAAATTTGTAAATATTAATATTCGGAGCATAGTAAGATTGTCATTTTAAACAATATTCATACTAAACAAACTAAACAGAAGTAAAATATTCATCACAATAAAATATGGAAATGTGTAATGTATTTGCACTCTACATATGTCAGATTTTTTCTAAACAAAATTATAATAATGAAACTATCAGATAGTAATACCTCCTTGTGGCACACGTCCAAGTGGCAATACTGAACCAGCTACTCTTTGTTTTCATTTATATGAGGGTTAACTATATTTAGTGCAGGTGATGTCGCATAGCTATTGACCATTGTGATGATTGTTTAAAATGATTGTGATTCCTCCTTGTCAGGCAGTACATCCTGGTTACGGTTTCCTGAGTGAGAATGCTGAGTTTGTGCAGAAGTTGGAGGAGCTTGGTGTGGCCTTCATTGGCCCCAATGCTGCAGCCATTGTTGGGATGGGAGACAAGCTGGAATCCAAAAGACTGGCAATGGCTGCTGGTGTTAACACTATACCAGGTGCTATTTTACATTTCTCTTTCTTCTATTGTGTAGCTGATATACCTACTGGAAGCCTTCTGTATATGGGTTGCATTTCTGTAAAACTTTTATATATTGAACTTAATAGCATTTGAGTTCAGTGGAGATGCTTTTCAGGACTTGGTCAACTTCAAAACATCAGTACATAAATCATGTAGAATTTCTACCTCAGTGTTTTTTTTATACGATTTCTTTCAGTCACTTATTTCCTTTCCATATTTTCTATACCATACTTTCTATACTTCAATGAAAGATATTATGGGTCGAGTTTTGAGTTAGCTTCAGGCTGCTGTGATTGTAAACAAATGCTTATAGAAATGCGTTGTACTCCAACCTTTCGGGCTATCATTTGTATACGCAAGTGATTCTATATCGAAAAAGTGGTATTATTACAGATCAATTATATATGTGAAATATCATAAAGTTGTAGATGCTATTTATTAATATATGTACAGTATCCATATATTCTGACAACTGTGTTTTATAACTCAGTTAAAGCTGTCGCCATGGCAGATAATTCTCCCACTTTTCCTTCCTTCACTTTGACAGTGGGTGAATCCTCCCAAACGATTTGGTCAATAAATGGGTATCTATAGCAACCTGGGGAAGCTAAATTGTGGAAACTCATATTTCACAGTGGTCCTGTGTTCCAGGGTAATGGATTAATTTCCACCACAGGCTCAAAGACCAATGCAACTGGACATTAGCGCCCGCATTTATGCACAGCTACAGCGTGGAATGAATCCAGGATTTTTAGATGTGAAGTGATCTTCTACAGTTGGTCTCTCTCTCTCTCTCTCTCTTTTTTTTCTGTTCCAATCTCAGGTACTTTTCAGGACCTCATTTCAATGGCTCAAATCTTGGACCTTTGGCCTTTATACTATGTTCATGTCTCATTTGTAAATGTCTTTGTTGGTGCTATTATTCCAAATATTCCCTTCCTTTATTTATTATGTAGTAGCAGCGCAAGTTTGAAAATATTGTATACTTGTACTCTGTAAATGCATGTCTTTCAATCTAATCATTATTATTCTCCAGTTCTTCTTTTCTAAAGCAGTTCTTCCATTACAAGCTTATACAGTTTCATAATCACATATGCTATCCTTTTGTTCTATTACTCTCCTAATATTTTTCTCATATATTTGCAGGTTTTGATGGCATTGTGAAGGATGCAGAGGACTGTGTGAAGATCAGCCGTGACATTGGATACCCTGTAATGATCAAGGCCTCAGCTGGAGGTGGTGGTAAGGGGATGAGGATTGCCTGGAATGATGAGGAAGCACGTGATGGTTTCAAACTATCCACTATGGAGGCTGCATCAAGCTTCGGTGATGACCGGATCCTGGTGGAGAAATTTGTAGACAATCCAAGACACATTGAAATACAGGCAAGATGTGATTGCTAGAGTTGCATTATATTTTAAGAGTAGATGAGACACATGCACGCACGCACACAACAATAACAACACACGACAGCAACAGCAACAACACAACACACAACAGCAACAAAGGACGCCTCCAGGGACGCTCTCTTCAAAACAGAAAGGCATTCAATAAGGTTCCGCACAGGAGATTATTATGGAAGTTGGAACACATTGGAGGATTGAAGAGAACATTAAAGAATTGGATGGAAGATTTCATAAAAGGAAGGGAAATGAAAACGGTAGTAAAGGATGAAAAATCAGAATGGAGAGAAGTAAAAAGTGGAGTACCACAGGGATCAGTTTTGGCACAGATAATGTTTTTAATATATGTAAATGACATGATAGAAGGAATAAGCAGTTACATAAGTCTGTTTGCAGATGATGCAAAATTACTAACAAAGATTAGAAACCACAAGGATTGTGGTATAAATAAGATATATGAATGGAGCAAGACATAGGAAATGGAATTTAGTTTTATCAAAACTGATGTTAGACTAATCCAATGATAGTTAATAGCTTTTTTCTCATCTTAAGAATAGGGGTATTTTTGCTTTTTTCATTGCAGGAAATAAATTTGTTAAATAAACATGTTATAGTGTGGTGCCCGGGGGCGTTATTTTTATTTATTTATTGTTGTTATTCTATTCTTTATTTAATTAATTTGTTTTACTTTCACTTCACTGCTGAAGGACCACCAGTGTGGTGCCTTGTCATTAAATTATCTTCGAATGGGGAACTCTCATGGCAATTAAAAATATATTTACTTTGATTAATTATATTAATTAATGGTCCCTGATGTTGGATATTTCCCTGGATATTAAGGAAAGAAAGCTGCCACCACCCCCAAAGGTTTAATGAGAATTAGGGGATTCTCAGGGAATTTAATTTCTTCCTAAAGGGAAGTTAAAATATTCGAAAGAGAAAATAATTACTACCAGGGAAATATAGGCGACCAATGAAAAGAAAGGGGGAACTGATTTAACAATTTAGTTATTTGGTAGAGTGGACTGAGTTTCAATAAGGCACATGGATTCGTGGATTTGTTTCATATCCTTTTTCAAGAGTGTTGAGCACCTCCCTATTAACATTTCCACACCAAACGGAGGTTAGTATTAACACAGAATCACTTTCTCAGATTTTACTTGAGTTATTTATTTAATGTATACTTTGAATATCACAGGCTGATCACTGAGTCTTAGAAACACGGCTTAGTTATAGTATCAGACAACTTAATGGCTCATGGCAGAAAAACTTCACCTTCCTCAAAAAGAAAATAAATACAGAGTTGGCAATACATATCTCACCTCGAGATACCAAGCTCTTCACACATTACACATTATACCCTTGACTCCCTTCCCTGAAAAATATCACCTTAAAATGTTATAATTTTGTAACTGGGCCTGAGAACAGTTAAAGAACCTTTTCTCAGGGGATTTCCGAAAGTAAGGTGATCTCAATGTTTCTGTTTATGCATACATAGTATAATTCTTCCTCACTAAGTAGGAATACGCGATTCCTATTCCTGAATACATGGGCTGGGTCTATCAGACCGTCTTACGTGACACATAGTTTCCTAAAGCTTAACTTGGAAATTTGGCAGTGGCTTTCTAGCCGTTCATTTAACTACAAAAACAAAAGAAAGTAAATGAGAAATTGGTGTAACTGTCGTGGAGGCATTCTTTCCCTGCGAACACAATCAAGGGTGTACCACGAGACTATAATTCACTTCCTTAACTCAGAAGTTAATACACAGTCACAATAACATAGAAATTACCATGAAAAATATATATTATACACCATGAAATATTATTTTGAAGGGGAACAGGAGACACAGGAGGCCATGCGGTTTTGAAACCACGTTGTCCTTCTTTAAGAGAAGGAAATTGATATTATCCACTTATAATAGATCTCAATAGGAGTTTACATGTATTGTCAGACTACTGGGGAAGATTGTGGACTATATAATAATGGCGAGAGGTATTGGATTTCACAAATATTGAGGGATTTCGAGAGCGATGTCACTCACCTGCGAACACAATCAAGGGTGTACCACGAGTGACGCTGTCTGGGAAGAAGGCGGGAGATGAGAAGGGGAAAGGGGGGGTTTCGAGGATATTCCTCCTTTGATCTTATTATTAATTGATTATTGAGACGTGAAATAGTTATCAATTTATAGGAAATTAATTTTGACGCTAAATAAGTGACATTTAGATATCTATTGAACCTGATCTCTGGATTACTATATAAGGGAACATTTTTGTCTACGTGACTTTTTGCACGTCCCGGGCCCCCGGGGCATGATCGCCTCACATGATGCAATATTACGTAATCCTTAACAAAGTTTTGTGGGAAGATAACTAAGTAGGTTAATTATATTAGACTATGGAGAGCATTTTGACAAGTTAATAACTATTAATAATGATAAGATTATGATATTAATTTCTTTCCATAGAAAACTGTCTTGTGGGAGGGGTTGACTGCATAGGATTTGAAAGTTTGGAGAAACAATTCTAATATAAACCTTAATATAAACATATAGTATGAAAGTATGAATGATGTGAGTAAAAACATTTATATAATGCAGTATCCCCTTGGGAATACAGGATCTAAGGGCAGACTAAACATAACAAAAAAAAGGTACATTCAGTAGGCCTATTTGAAATTAAATTGGAAGCATCACAATAGGAATTTCTAATTGTGCACAACATTCTTTAAGTATTTGCAGTGATATTTTATCAGGACTAGTGGACTTATTAGGATAAATTTTTTGTAGATATCTATGCAACTCATTTACCTGAATTTCAGCTATTTCAAGCTTTTCTTCATCAGGCCCAATGAATATGTTCAGTATACTGAATGTTAAACTCAGATTAGAGGCAATACTTCCATCATTGCTGATTAGTTTATTATCATTATTATCTAATAGTGGGCCTACATTATTTCTTATGTTTGTTTTCCATCATGTGCACCGGAAGAACATTTTGGAATTTTTCTTGGTTTTGTGGGAGAGTTTTACTTCATTACCGTGTTTTTTTCTTTTTTATCTCTTTCACATGTTCTTATGGGATTAACGTAACAATTGAAATCCAAGGTTGACTGTGATGTATATTTATATAGTCAACATTTTGGATAGTGAGAAGAATCAGCAAAATGAATACACACTACTCAAATTTTTGAAAGTTTATTTATCAAGAGATGATGTGAAACTTTTGGTTAAAATTTTCAGTGAAGGATAGGAATTTTCAGTGTAGAGGAAGATGTAAGTTGACGTACCGTGAAGATGGAAAGATTTAATGTTTCAATGTCACTTACCCTATGTTCATATTCCACAGGTGTTAGGTGACAAATATGGTAATGCCATATACCTTAATGAGCGAGAGTGTTCCATCCAGCGACGTAACCAGAAGGTGATAGAGGAGGCCCCAAGGTGAGACCCATTCACACCCATCATTTTTAGTCTTTTGTCTCAGCTTATGTTTCCAGTACCCTCAAGTAGTTCCTGCATATGTTAAGATGGAGTGGTGTTTTGAAGTGTCTAAATTGGGTAGATGTCCCTATTAACACCCTTATGTAATGCCTACTGAACAGTAAGGTGTTATGCTGTATCTATTTATCTATCTATAATCTCTGATGCTTCATTCCCGGAGGAAATATTTATATATGTATATATATATATATATATATATATATATATATGTACCGAGTACAACGGGCCAACTATCATTACGGTGATTCCTTTGCGGAATCACCGGTAAATCCTTGTATTCTCGACGCTCGTTAAGATACCTTGTTATGGTTAGAGTAGGTACTACTAGCGAAAGAGGATGATGGGAAAAACGCGTGACGTCACTGGAACTGAGGATATATATACCGGTCTGGGCGGGAGGTCAGTCACTAGTGTTCCGTGACCCCGCTCCAGACAGCTGCCGAGAGGACCAGCAAAAGACTGACTTTCGGTTGGTGTTTGACGAAGGCTGCATGTGGAGTTGCTTCTCAAACAAGGACGACGGCCAGAAGGACCCAGTGACTCTCAAACAATATTTGTGGCGTGAGTGTATTTTGGTCGTTTTTCCATCAGTTCCCTCACGTATAGTTAGGTAGGATAGAATAGGAATATTTGTGTTAAGGTATATGTTTATGTTTGTGTCGCTAAGGGTGGATAAGCATTTGTAAGAGCACCACCACGGATATAGCGAGTACTTTATTTATTTTATTCATCATTAAAGTTGTCCATTATTTTTATATTCGTTTTCTGTTCGTAAACCAAACAACGGACCCTCGGTACAGTGGTTGCAGCGGTGTAGATGCAAATTACGCATCAGCCCACGTTGTCCGGGAGACGCTACAGTGTGCTAGTTAAGTAGGTAATTAGCCCCCCTTCCAGTTAATTTTTTATTCCCTTACAGAGTAGTGATTAGTGATTGGTGATTAGAATAGTTACGTAGAGTTAATAGTGATGCATTGTTTTCTTTTTTTAAGTGTTAGTGATAGTGTTAGTGGACTAATACGCTCAAAGTCTCCTCTGCGGGCACCTGTCCCCAGATTGTTAAGTGAGTCGCGGTCTTCGGATCGCCGGGCGTCCTTCCCCCCTCCAATTAAATTTTAATTATGAATTCTCAGATAGACTTGTTAGGCGACTCGTGGTTTCCCCAGGAGGAAATAACAGAAGTGGGTGAACAAGCGCTTGGTGGAGCAATAAAACCAGTGTGTTCAGAAGTCGGTCATCACGATCAGAGGAAGATGGAGTCCTTTATTATTCTAAACAGAAAAGAAATAACACCTTGCTCGATTCGTTGGTGGTGCCCACGGTAATGAAACGGAAAGCCCATGCTATGTTTTTTATAAATTGAAACGTCGGATGAGTGTGACGCGGGAGTTAGGGATATTAACTTATACGTGAGGGCGACTATGGTGGTGCCAAATACACACTCCTCCACTTCGAGGGTGGACGAGGCAGTTACTACTACAACCATCATTACAACCACACCTCACTGTCAACGGCGACACAATCCACCGTGCCGCGGACAAGTTAACACTAGTTGTGGGTGATGGAGGTTCTATAGTCGACATGAGCGAGATCGTGTTTCCTTCCGAGGATGAGGATGACACGGAGGAACCACGCAGAGCCCGAAGGCCTGTGAGGAATTCCTAGAGGAGTGTTGAGAGGGAGAGATGGTAGTAAGTAGACCCCTGGGTGGTTAAAGGAAAGGTTACTGCCTATAAAAACTCTTTTGCAGCGGCGAGGAGATGCCGAACTGGTAAACTGGTCCCGCAGCTGAAGCAGAGATCACCGCAGTCCTGGGGGCTCTGTAGTGCCCAGGTAAAGGACTGGAAGTTCACCCCCCATGGATGAAGGCTTTGGTGAGACCCCGTCGAGGATCACCACCCTGCTCAGTTTGCCAGGACTGGTTGGGAGTTGGGTTCACCTATTCCGACCAGGAGGTCGAGTCACGTCTGACTCGGAAGTCTTGCATAGAGACAAGAAGAAAGAAGAAGAAGAAGAAGAAGACCGGTCCCGACTTATGTTGATAATATTTAAACTCATGTTCTTACGAGTGTGAGAATACGAGGATTTATTTTTTTTAAAGAGGAAAGCCGTGTACCGAGTACAACGGGCCAACTATCATTACGGTGATTCCTTTGCGGAATCACCGGTAAATCCTCGTATTCTCGACGCTCGTTAAGATACCTTGTTATGGTTAGAGTAGGTACTACTAGCGAAAGAGGATGATGGGAAAAACGCGTGACGTCACTGGAACTGAGGATATATATACCGGTCTGGGCGGGAGGTCAGTCACTAGTGTTCCGTGACCCCGCTCCAGACAGCTGCCGAGAGGACCAGCAAAAGACTGACTTTCGGTTGGTGTTTGACGAAGGCTGCATGTGGAGTTGCTTCTCAAACAAGGACGACGGCCAGAAGGACCCAGTGACTCTCAAACAATATTTGTGGCGTGAGTGTATTTTGGTCGTTTTTCCATCAGTTCCCTCACGTATAGTTAGGTAGGATAGAATAGGAATATTTGTGTTAAGGTATATGTTTATGTTTGTGTCGCTAAGGGTGGATAAGCATTTGTAAGAGCACCACCACGGATATAGCGAGTACTTTATTTATTTTATTCATCATTAAAGTTGTCCATTATTTTTATATTCGTTTTCTGTTCGTAAACCAAACAACGGACCCTCGGTACATATATATATATATATATATATATATATATATATATATATATATATATATATATGTATATATATATATATATATATATATATATATATATATATATATATATATATATATATATATATATATATATATAGTCAAACTGTGAAATCAGTCATTTCATGAAATTACTAAAACCGTTAGTCATTACATATCAGTCAATTCATGAAATGACTGAAAATTCTAGTCTTTTCATAAAATGACTTAATTTTGTGCCCAGCCATTTCACAAAATGACTATTTGTTTCATGAAAATACTAAGATTTTCAGTCATTTCATGAACTGACTGACCTCCAAAGGCATTACATGTAATGACTAACAGTTTTAGTAATTTCACAAATTGACTGATTTCACAGTTTGACTGTAACATATATATATATATATATATATATATATATATATATATATATATATATATATATATATATATATATATATATATATATATATATATATATATATATATATATCCTTTTCTTTTAACCCAAAATATTAATATATTCTTTTTCTTCTTTGCTGCGTGTTGTGTTGTCTGTCCAGATCTAGAATTTCACCTACATAGTAAAATGCATGAAAATTTGTCATAGAAATTCCTTAGTTTTGGAAAATAGGGCTGAATAACTATTTATGCTTTTGTTTTAACAGTGTGTACCTAGATGAAGCCACACGGAAGGCTATGGGACAGCAGGCTGTTGCCCTTGCCAAGCAAATTGGCTACTTCTCTGCTGGAACTGTTGAATTCCTTGTTGACTCCAAGAAGAACTTTTACTTTCTGGAAATGAATACTCGACTTCAGGTTAGTAATAATTATACCTTTGACCTCAATGTAATCTATTTAGTTATTGATGGAGCATGTAATTAATTTTTTTTTTAATTTATTTATTTGATTTACTGGCAATTGTGAGGAATATTTTTTTTTGTGTGTGTGGCGGATGGGGTGAAGTTAGTGTTGATAAGTTAATGAAAGTAACTGAAGGGAACATTAATGAGGAATAAGGCGAGCTTAGAAAAGAAAAAGATTGTGTGAACTAGATACTTACAATTAAGATGTTAGTAGAGTAGTAACTAGGTAAGGGTGAAAAATTGCATGCAAGCTTTATGTACTTAGAGAAAGCATACGACAGAGTTGTAAGAATGAAATTATTAGAAGGAATTCAAACATTTTATAAGAAAAATATAGAGCTTGATGGGTACTTTGATATAAGAGTAGGTGTGAGACAGGAATGCATGATGTTGCCATTTTTGTTTAGTATTTTCATGTTTGGTTGTAGGGGAAAAAAAATTTTGAGCTATGGATGGGTTGGGCAATGGTAGTATGTTTATTTATGGATAATGAAGGGTACTTTCAGAGACTGGTGAATTGATTTTATAGTGTGTGGGAGCAAGCTTAAAATGGATGAGAATAAAACGAAAACGAAAGAAGAATATAAACTAGCAAGGAATAAATATGACAGTTGTAGCATATCTGTTTTCAGATGGGACTGTGTTTTTTGCAGAGAGGGAAAAGAAACTTCAAAGAGATTGGTGAATGAATTTCATATTGTATGTACGAGAATGAAGCTGAAAGTGCATGCTGGGAAAAGTAAAGTGATGGTTTTTGAAAGGCGGAAAGTAGAGTTGGTTGATTTGAATATACCTTTTAGGGTGAGTGTTCCAGTAGTGGCAAGATGTGAAGTAGTTGTAGGAGAAAAATCTGTGGAAGAAAGTGAAAGAGTTTAAATATTTGTGAACAGTATTATGCAAACAAAAGAAGAAATAAGTGAGGTGGCTGTGAAAGGCAGGTGTGTCAAAAGATCAATTGCAAGAATTATGAGAGGAGGTAAAGATAGGGTTAAGAAACAATATTCTCCTGTCAACAGTATGGATCAGAGACTTGGACATGGAATAGGGGTCAAGAGTGTGTGCTGTGGAAATAAGTTATATGACAGGAGCATGTGGCATGACTAGATGGGAGTGTGAAAGCAATGAAAGCGTGTAGTATGAAAGATGTGGTATAGGACCTTGTGCAAATAGAGTGAATTGTCACGTAGTGGAATGAGTGAAAATTAATACTTTGAGGTGGTTAGGTAGTCTTGAGAGAAACATGAGTGAAGAGTTTGTGAAGAAAGTGTGTGAGTGAAATTGAGTGTCCAAGGAGGAGAGTAAGGCCAGTTGTAAAATTGAAGGATTAGGTAAAGGAGTACATGCATGAAAGAGGGGGAGGGCTTGAACAAGAAAGGAGGGAGTATGTGGATAGGGAGAGAGGTTGCCATTCCCTAAGGGGATGTTTCTGGAGGGAACGATGCATCAAAAACTATAGATAGAACTATAGATAGATAGATAAGGAGGATTAGAGCATGCAGGGACAGGAATAAATGGAAACTCTTATGTCATGGCCATCTCCTAAGGTACTTCTTAGGAACTGGCATTGATAATTATGTGTAGATGATTAGATATCCCTCATTTAAATAGATAAATATCCTTCCAATAATCTTATATGCATTTTTCATAGATAATGGCTTGCATTACTCCTAAATCTCTCTTCCTTTGCTGCAGCAATTTTCTCATACTCCATCCTGAACTCCCATCTGGGACTTTTTTTTTAAGTATGCATTTGTATGTTTGCATTTTAATTGGCATATTTTTTTCTCCCCAGGTTGAGCATCCCATCACGGAGTGCATTACTGGTGTTGACCTTGTCCATCAAATGATCAGAGTTGCCAAAGGTACTTTCATTCATTCTCTCTTTATTTCTGTTTTATATAAACCCTTCTCTTTCAGCCAAGTATTATGTAGTCGTTGATGAATCCATAATTTTTTTTTACCATACTAAGGCTGACTTTGCATTTATTTTTTTTTTTATTCATGTATTGAGGTGGGATTTTACTTTTGATTTGAAAATTTTGATTAGAGAAGCTGTCATAATCAAAATGCACACATTCTACTCCACATTATAGAAAATCTATATACAATCTCTCTCTCTCTCTCTCTCTCTCTCTCTCTCTCTCTCTCTCTCTCTCTCTCTCTCTTCTCTCTCTCTCTCTCTCTCTCTCTCTCTCTCTCTCTCTCTCTCTCTCTCTTCTCTCTCTCTCTCTCTCTCTCTCTCTCTCTCTCTCTCTCTCTCTCTCTCTCTCTCTCTCTCTCTTTCTCTCTCTCTCTCTTTCTCTCTCTCTCTCTCTTTCTCTCTCTCTCTCTCTTTCTCTCTCTCTCTCTCTCTCTCTCCCGTTTCAGGCTTCCTACAATCCTGTTGAGGGAGCACATGCGGGCTCAATGCCGACTATCGGCAGCTGTTAGGAATCTTACTCGTACTGCGGATTTCCACTCGTATCTCTAGACAAAAATATTCACGAGCCACAGCACACTAAGCAAATTTATTGTACAGTGGGGCACTCGTACTGCAAGGTTCTACTGTACAGAGAATAGCAAGTAAATGTTGCCAGATTTAGAAAACCAAACGTATGAGAAAAGATTAAAAGAAATGCTTCTAACAACACTAAAAGAAAAAAAAAAGAGCACACTTAATTTCAATATATGAATTGATAAACAACCTGGAAGAAACAGATAGAAAAGAACTAATAATAAAAGAAAAGGAGCACCAAGATATTTGAGGGGACAAAAAAAAAATTTACTTGATCAATAATAGTACAGCTTTCCTCAGATAAGTATAGATACATGGAATGGACTCAAGGAAGAGGTGATAATGGCTAAGAATGTACATCAACTGAAAGAATAACTGGACAAATATAGATAAGGAGACAGGACTTCATGTGTGGAGCTCAGGCCCTATACTCTACAGCTAGGTAAATACAATTAGACAAATACACACACACCCACCTCTCACTTAACCACAATGCTTCTTGAGGAGAAGACATCGGTCTCCCTGTTCCCACAACACAGAAGTCATTCATTCAGTGTACATGGAAATCACATCCTTGTCAGGCAGGATAGAGATACTATTGAGACCTGGTTCTCTAGATGATTCTAGATCACTAAATATCCATAGGCGAGCAAAGAGAGCCAATTCAGTTTGGGTGTTGTTGAACTTTGCCTTTTGGTGCTGAGATACCGGCTCCCACTCCCTTTCTTCCGGTCCCTGTTGTCAGAACCCAACAACAAAATCTGATTTACCTCTCCCAATTCATATACATAACTCTGTCCCTCCCAGCACCTGGTTTGATCAACTGATCACAACTCAACTCATACAGCTCTTTTAAACAGGGTTGAGTCTAAAGTTTTTTGCCTAATCAACTCTTCTCCTCTAACTGACTGTCTTGACTCTTTAAGTCACCGCCGCAATGTTGCATCTTTATCTATCTTCTACCGCTATTTTCATGCTGACTGCTCTTCTGAACTTGCTAGCTGCATGCCTCCCCCTCCCTCCTACAGCCTTGCTGCACAAGACTTTTTACTTCTTCTCATCCTTATTCTGTCCATCTACCTAATGCAAGAGTTAATCAGTATCTTCACTCTTTCATCCCTTACACTGATAAATTCTGGAACTCTCTTCCTTTGTCTGTTTTTCCACCTGCCTATGACCCTCTTTCAAAAGAGGAGTGTCAAGACACCTCTCACACTAAATTGGACTTCCCCCCATGTCTATATTTCTCCTACTGTCCACTTTACAAGGTCTGGCGACAAGCGGGATTTTTTTTTATACTTAATTTATTTTTCCCTTAGCCAGTACCCTTTTAATGTTAAAAAAAAAAAAAAAAAAAAAAAAAAAAAAAAAAAAAAAAAAAAAAAAAAAAAAAAAAAAAAAAAAAAAAAAAAAAAAAAAATATATATATATATATATATATATATATATATATATATATATATATATATATATATATATATATATATATATATATATATATATATATATATATATACATGGGAACTTTCTCCAAGTGTCTTCAAGGTTGCATCCTTACTTATGCATTCACATCTATTACATACACTTATCCTTGTTCCACAGACATTCCCCTTTCATTCAATGCTCTTTCCACACCAGCCATTCATCTCATTCATGATCTTCATCTTAACCTCACATCTTTCACATCAGATTCCATTATTTATTTTACCAACCAGTCCTCCTCTATTTTTTCCATGTGTCCAAACCAGTTCAACACACACTGCTCTATTTAACCAGCCAACTCTCATAATGCCAATTCTCCTTAACAATAAGTGAGAGCAACAATAAGTAGTGATCAAATAATATTGAAATGCCATACAAATTAATGCAAGGGAGAATTAACTATTAAAGTAAAGAGGAAAAAAAATGTTGCAAATGGTTATGTTTCAACATTTAAAGCATTATATTATATTGATATTGTTCCTAGGCCCAAACATTAATGTTACTGATAACTTACAGGTCACCCTCTGAGGTTGTCACAAGATAACGTTATCATCAGGGGTTGGGCCATTGAGAGCAGAGTGTATGCTGAGGATCCATTCAAAAACTTTGGTCTTCCTTCAATTGGGAGACTTTCAAAGTACCAGGAGCCTTTACATATACCCAAGGTGATAAATAGTTTGTTTCCTAAAGGTATTTGCTGTTATGATTCCATTTACTCTTCTTACTGACTCTATTCCATCACTTCTATTTTCCTACACTACTTTCCCAGTTTTTGAGTCTGCCCTCATTGTATTCTTTTTTATCTTCTACCTCCCTTCCACTTTTCATAATAGTTCCTTACGTGTTCCTCACATTTCCTTGATCTTAACTTTTCTTTACTCATACTTCTTTTGTGAACTCTCAATTATACTATGTAACTTTCCTGCTAGCTGGTTACTGCATTCTTTCATTATCCAATTTGACACTCCATCTGAACCCGGCACTTTTCTTATATCTTGTCTTTCCATCAGTTGTTTTACTTCTTGTACGTCTACTTGTATGTTTTCCATTGAATTTTCCGTTACTATAATAATATTCATTCTAAATTTACTTTCTCTTGTAAATGCAGTCTGAAAGCACTTATTCATCACCTCAGCCTGTTGTAATGCATCTTCGTACACTGTGCCTTCTACCTTGAGCTTATCTACTCCCTCCCTGCTTTTCATTTTCCATTTATATATCTATAGAAAAATTTTGGTTCGTTTTCACATTTTTCTATTATATTTCTCTTAAAGTTACTTTCTTTTTCTCTTCGGATTTTTACATATTCATTTCTAGTTGTTTTGTATTTCTCCCATAAGTTTCTTCCTCTTTTTTTTCTTCCACTTGTTGCTTGTTTTTTATCTTTCCAATCTTGCTAATTCACATCTTCTATTAAGCCACTCATTCTTTTTTTTACTTTAATAACTATTTTTGGAACATATCTATCTGTGTGTGTGTGTGTGTGTGTGTGTGTGTGTGTGTGTGTGTGTGTGTGTGTGTGTGTGTGTGTGTGTGTGTGTGTGTGTGTGTGTGCGTGCGTATGTGTGTATTTACTTAGTTGTAGTATATAGGGCCTGAGCTACACTAGTATGGTCCTGTCTCTGTATCTATAGTTGTCCAGTTTTTCCTTCAGTTGATGTACATTTTTTGCCATTATCACTTTTTTGTATTGTTCAAGGAAATTCCTTTTTGCAATTTTTTTTTTTTTTTTTTTTGTCATTTTCCTCTCAATATTAGATTTTTTTAATCTGTTCTAGGTTGTTCATCAATTTATATATTGTAATTAAGTCTTCTCCTGCTCTTCTTTCTCCAAGTGTGCTTAGATGCATTCCTTTGAATTTTTCCTCATATGTGAGATCTTTCAATTCTATCACCATCATTGTTGCTATTCTCTGTATTCTTTCTAATTTCAACACATGCTTTTTCTTGTAAGGGGACCATATTACTTCTGCATATTCCAGTTTTGGTCTGATCATTGTAGTCATAATTTTCCTCATCAACCCAACAAACATGGTATTTGCATAATTTCAGTCGGCACAGTATTTCTGTCTTTCACTACTTTAAACTTAGCATAGATGGAGAAATAGAAATTAAAGCAACTTTCTAATATAGTATATTCTAATTACATAATCAGGTTAGATGTGACAGTGGAGTGGAGGAAGGAAGTGAAATCAGCATTTACTATGATCCCATGATCTGCAAACTAGTGTGCTATGGTGACAACAGGGAGGAGGCTATTCAGAACACCATTGCGGCATTGGATGCTTATGTTATTAGAGGTGAGAAATGTTGATTTCGTATATATGTATTGTGTTTATAGGTATCTGATAATGGTTGATGGCAAGATTTAGGTTTTAAGCAACAAAGTAAGCAAAAAGGATGACTTTCTAAAGGTTCTGGTACCGTGTTTGGTGATGTTATTTCAGTAATAATTAGTCGCCAAATACTTGGCTTCACTTTATTTCTTAATTCAAGAGCTACCTAACACATTTTTCTATTGGAAAACCTTACAATAGAGTCTTATCCCCTCTGTATCCTTATTACAACTTCTTCCTTTGAGAGGGAAGTATCAAGTTATCATACAATGTCAAGAACTAGAATAAATTTGATTATTTGATTGTACTACTGTATATATAGTAAGCAGTTTATCAATATTTCTAGTGCTGTTTGAATTTTTTAAGTATGAAAAAATTTAAATAAAAGTCTAGAAGTAACTGACAGTAACTGACTGATATTATGAAACTTTTCTAGTGAGAAAATGATTACTTCATCCCAGTTTCCCAATAATCTTAGGAGTCACACACAACATCCCACTCCTGCGAGACATCCTAACGGAAGAAAGATTTGTGACTGGCAACATTTCCACCAACTATTTGCCAGAGGTGTACCCAGAAGGATTCAAGGGCAAACAGATATCGCCAAGGGAAAAAGTAAGTTACTGGGATTCAGTGTGTAAGTGTTGGTGAAGGTTGTGCTTGCTTCCTGTCCTACAAAACATAAAATAGCATGTTTTACCTATGCTGTAATCCAGCATTTCTCAACCTTATAACCTTTGTGGAACCCTTGAAAGTTTTCATTTCTCAAGGAAACCCTGCATTGAAATTATTATATACCATTTTATTAATATCTCTTATTATTATCATAGTTCATGTGATAAACATGATGTATTTTTTTTGCAGTATACTGGTTTGATGAAAAAATTATCCCCTTTTTTGTAAAATTTATTTGCAATACAAAAAGAAAATCATGTTGCTTGATATTTCCCTGATTAGTTGGTTTCTGTTTTCCTCTAGCAAGTGTTTTACAAATAAAACTTTAATTTTCATATTCCTGGTTCTGCTGGATGTGTACCCTGCTTCTCATAAAACACTGATGGCAGTGTATGTGAGCACCTCAAGGATAGTTATGTATACTGAATTTTCAATTTATTGTAGTATACTTATCTTTCATTATTTTGTGAGTTTGCTACTGAGGTATCATGGCACTGCGATCATAAACAAATGCTTGTAAAAATGCTCAGGCTATCGATCATATACGCGAGTACGTGGCAATTGTAAATCGAAAAATGGGAAGTAAAACAGAATTATCATATAAGCGAAATATCGTAAACTTAGACATCGTATAACATGGGTTTGATGTGTGTGTGTTTATATATATATATATATATATATATATATATATATATATATATATATATATATATATATATATATATATATATATATATATATATATATATATATATATATATACTCTCAACCCTCGATTCAACAGACCTCCATTCAATGAATTTCGGATTCAACAAACTCCATATATTACTGGACAGGGAGATAGGATCATTCAAAAAGTTCGCTGCTAGAAACATTTGTCCACTAGATGGCAGAGTGGGCAGTGCAGCAATATATTTTCATGCCATTGTTTTCTAATGATATGTGATATCTAGGTTATACACATTTATCCCCATGAAATATTCATGATCATATAGATAAGTCAGGTAAATGAAACAATCATTACATTTCATAATAAGATTGCCTTAATATGTGGTAATCTGTGTATCATGTGAAAAATACTAGTGTCTGTCCCATCAAATACCAAGCAACGGTCATTTTCAAGTAGTGGACACCTTGATTATCATTTGCTTCATTAAGAAAGCTATGCAAGATATTTAATATGTGTTGTTTCCAGGTGGAACTAACAGCCATCCTTGCATCTCTGTACCTCAAGAATGAGCTGAGAAGCAGAGTCTTCTTCAATGATCACAGGAGTGCTGGAAATTCCAAGCTGCCAGATGTTTGGAACCTGGTGGCCGGAGTTGGGGAATTGGAAGTTCCCTGCTCTGCCAGGGTCTCTCAGAACAATTTTGAGGTATTTATAATTTGTTTAGGAGAGGCCGCACCTGTTATGTTTAAACTTTTTTTTCTTCCATTTCTTAACATATATATATATATATATATATATATATATATATATATATATATATATATATATATATATATATATATATATATGTATATATGTATATATATATATATATATATATATATATATATATATATATATATATATATATAATGTATATATATATATATATATATATATATATATATATATATATATATATATATATATAATGTATATATATATATATATATATATATATATATATATATATATATATATATATATATATATATATATATATATATATATGTGTGTGTGTGTGTGTGTGTGTGTGTGTGTGTATATATATATATATATATATATATATATATATATATATATATATATATATATATATATATATATATATATATATACATACATATATATACAGTGGAATCTTGACTTACGAGTGCCCCCAACATACGAGTTTTTTGAGACACGAGCTGTCACTCACTCGATTTTTTGCTTTGAATTGCGAGCCAAAATTTGAGGTACGAGTCAGCGTCAGGGCTGCGTTCTTCTGTTGCAGCTGCTTTCTTTTTAACGCTAGCAGCAGTACAATTTCTGCAATATTTACGTCTGAATCCGTGTCACTGGCGCCGTTCATTTTGGAGCACTGAAGCAGGATGAGTGTCTTGACTGTTTTCAACGTAGGGAATTCTGCCTTTGTTTTTGTAGCTTCATCAGCTTCTATTGTATACTCTGAATCATGCTTGAAATAAGATTTGAAACTATTTCCAAATATTTTGCTTGTTTTCTACGTTTTCACTGAGCATGGCAGGATAAAAGGAAAAGTACGTACGCCGGGAAAGTGATGTATGGTGATAAGATCATTGGAAAGAACATTGCTAGATAGAAGAGGAGGAGGAGGCAATGAAACCAACAAGCTGACTAGAGATCATCACCAATAAGAAATTACAATGGAGTTATTTTACACAGTCTCTGAGAAACGCTCTCTCGATGACACTCCGCAAACATCATAAGTTGATTAGGAATGTTAAATTTTTTCTTCTTGATGTTATTTATGGGTATATGAAAGTATGAGTGAATTGATTACGAGTGACTTAGGGTGTTGTGTTCAAGTTTTGGTTATATTTTACAATTACTCTCAACACTAAGGTGTTGTGTATCCTGCCATGCTCAGTGAAAACGTAGAAAACAAACAGAATATTTGGAAATAGTTTCAAATCTTATTTCAAGCATGCATGTATATTAGTATGGACTACATTGGCTATGTATGTATGCGTTTTCAGTTTAAAATTTCAATATTCCTGGAAATTATTGCAAATATGGTGTTTTTATTGGTGTCTTAGGATTTAATAATTGTCGCCCACCGATGACGTATGTTGACTAATTTGTTTTTGTTGCTCATAAACATATACTTCACATCACTCTGAGTTGTTTGCTTTTTGTTTGAGGTTTCTATGATGATTTTAAGTATTTTATTCAAATAAAACACAAAAAATCGCCTCAGGACACATTTACGAAAGACCCGATTTCGAGTGCACAGTCACGTATGGTGTATTCTATGGTATTCCATATTAATATAAACTACATGGGCTATGCATGTAAGTGTTTTCAGATTGAAATTCCAATATTCCTGGAAATTATTGCAAATTTGGTGTTTTTTATTGGTGTCAGGATTTAATAATTGTCGCCCACCGATGACGTATGTTGACTAATTTGTTTTTGTTGCTCATAAACATATTCTTCACATCACTCTGAGGTGTTTGCTTTTTGTTTGAGGTTTCTATGATGATTTTTTAAGTATTTTATTTAAATAAAACAAACAAAAAATCGCCTCAGGACACATTTGCGAAAGACCCGATTTCGAGTGCACAGTCACGTATGGTGTATTCTATGGTATTGCATATTAATATAGACTACATGGGCTATGCATGTAAGTGTTTTCAGATTGAAATTCCAATATTCCTGGAAATTATTGCAAATTTTGTGTTTTTCTTGGTTTCTTAGGATTTAATAATTGTCGCCCATTGATGACGTACGTTGACTAATTTGTTTTTGTTGCTCATAAACATATTCTCTACATCACTCTGAAGTGTTTGCTTTTTATTTGAGGTTCCTATCTTATTTCTAAGTATTTTATTTGATTTTTCTAAAAATCTGCTGTAGGACCGGTTTGCAAAAGGTCAAGTATAGTGTAGTCTATGATCGGATATATCGACAAAGGGGTTCCCCCCAATTGATCCGATTTATAGAGGGTTTACTGTATATATATATATATATATATATATATATATATATATATATATATATATATATATATATATATATATATATATATGTTTTATTTATAACTATTATATGATTCTAACATTATACTGAGGAGGTTCTGCACACTTTCTTGCCCTTGATTCTATAATGGTATTAAGATTTGCATAGATACATGATTTTGTTTTCTTACCCTGTCAGGTGACTGTCGATGGCACAACTGTTACTGTAGATGGGCAGTTTGACCTGGCCTCCCCAATCATTGAGGCCAACATAGGTGGCTCACATGTTACTGTCCAGCTTATCAAGTTGGGATCAGCAGGGGAAATCAGGATAAGGTGAGCAGTGAAACCTTTAGTTTGAGATTTACTTATCAGCCCTTAAAGGCCAGGCGACGCTACATAACATCCATAGGTTGCAAGGCAGGAGACATTTCGTAACATCCTACAAGTTTGTATCCTAATTCATTGGTGAAAATGGACAACGAGGCATCCTTGTCACTTACCTAAGATTATGAAGACGCTGAATAGTCTAGATCAGTGATTTACAATCTTTTTCTGATGGCGTACCACCTGGAGGTCCCATACCATCATCGCGTACCATCTTGTTCCAAGTTCCAGTATCGAGTAACTTTCTCTTCTAGTGAACCTCTACTGTGAACAACAAAAAACATTGGCTGTAATGAAAAACTTAATTTCATGAGATATCACATAAACACATAAATGAATTAACAACAAAGAACACAACTCTATTCAATGTGAGGGCTACATCTGTTTCTTCTCCACCATCTGGTTGATGTGGGGCACAACTTTGCTCAGCATATCAAAAATTATAATTGAAGATACCGGTTAAATCTTGCATTAGAAAGATGGACAGAATAGGGATGAGAAGAAGTAGAAAGTCTTGTGCAGCGAGGCCACGGGAGGGATGGAGGCATGCAGTTAGCAAGTTCAGAAGAGCAGTTATGAATTAAATATTTTACATTTTGTTTTCCTGGATCCTCAGTCTCAGAGATGAATAAATAAGACTTTTTGTCTATATTGTGTAATTTTATCATGGCAAAAATATGTAAATACAGATTTAAATTAAAGCACATTACTCCAAGTTCCCACTTTGCTACCTGGCATGTACAGCTACGAAAGACAATGAATAACTATTTGTAGTTGATGAAACTCATGTTGTGGATTCTTTTGTATTATAGTGTATTCTAAAAACATTCCTGTCAGTTACTTTTGAATGAAATATGTATGTAACTACAATATTAACTCTATCATCAGGTACAAAGGAACAGCCTTCCAGAGCCAGGTGCTGACTCAGGCTGCACACTCCCTCTTGTCCTTCATTCCTGAGAAACCTAAGGTATGCTATAATTTTTTCTCCATTCATTCCTTTTTAGAACTAAAATACAGTGGTTCTTCATTACCGTATTTCCTGCCGTATAAGATGCAATTTATTTCAACAAACCACATCTCTGCTAGAGGTCACTTTCCCTGCTACTCCAGCAGTTGAAATGGGAAAGTTACACTACAGAAAGTTGGAAACTTCAAAATTAGAGACCTTAGATAAAGACAAAGTCAATTTTAACAAATGGATGGCAATCAAAAATGATATGAAAATACCATATATACTGGACTATAAGGCGACTGGTTATATACGATGACCCCCAATTTTCGAGGAAAAAGATTTGATTTTGAGCTATTATCGCTATATTAGACGACCTCCTCTCTCATGGTAAGGTTCACTGTTCAACCGTCCTTAATTTATTACTCCAACAATTACTTCCAACACTAGTTGCTCAAGATGTAAGTAGTTAAAGAAATTAAGAAACTACATATTGTACGTATATTACTTTTACTAAACAATAGTCTGAATTTTTCAAAACGTAAAGAAACATTATCATAAACATCAGCACCGCCATGCCGGGCGCACTCTAATACCTTGTTTCAACAATTGCCTCAAACATTCGAAACATAGATATTTAATTAAAAACCTTCAAAATCATCATCTTCTGATACAGTAAGCATGTCAAATATATCTTGAGATACATGTTCAAGGTCATCATCATACGGGTCAAATTCTGCATCATCTGGGTTGTCGTCTGCAGCTTCATCACCAGTGTCGCCTGCCATCCCGGTGTTGTGGCCCGTACACGTGACGTTATCAGTAAAGTAAACATTCGACACCCATAGAGTTAGGGTGCGCTCGCATGTCTGTGTATGTGTGTGTAGGTGTGTATATATATATATATATATATATATATATATATATATATATATATATATATAATTATGCATACATGTATGTGCATGCGGAATGAATTCCAAGGTACAGTGGCGTTGAATATTCATCATGGAGTTATAGGTTTGTGTTTTATTCTCGGTGTATAAGATGACCTTTAGATTTAGAAGCCTTAAACTTGGCAAAAAATCTCGTCTTATAGTCCGATATATACGGTACTTAAAATTGTGGATGCATGAGATTGCAAATTGTTGTTGAGTTGGCCCATATTGAGTGAAAGAAAGCATACATAACAGTAGTATGTATGTCTTAGTGAATGTGTTTCATGGATTTGAACTTCAATGATACGCTAACAGAGTGAACTCCTATGTTGGGGAAGAACAATGGCTTATAAAGCCCTGAGAAATATTTGTGCCTGAACAAATCATACCTGACACTTTACCTCCATTTGTGCATAGACCTTCCCCTCGACTCATAGAAAAATTATAAATGTGTAACTTATCTTCCTTTTCTATTTTCAATTATTTATGTGATATGTTAATCAAGATAAAACGTCTCTAATAGAAAGATGCATTACAGATTTACCATCACAGCTATGTCACTTCTGAATGCATGTGAACCCTGAACACGTTTTATAATACTATCTGTGGGTATAGATTATGATGTTTGTGTTTATTTGATGGGTTTTTCCAGGATTCCATGACAGAGAGTACCGACCTCTTCTGTATGCTATATTGGGTATACTATATTATTTGTATGCTATATTAGGAATAGGAAGGTAGTCTAGGAGTAAGATAGAGAAAGTTTACCACCTTGTCACCCTCATTAATATGTCTGTAAATATCATTGCTTCCAATTTGTTTTTCCTCTCCTCAGGAAACAAGTTCCTTGCTAGTAAATATAAGTTTCTGTCCTGTGGGGTACGCAGGACAGGACTGTATGCTATATTGGGTATACTATATTATTTGTATGCTATATTAGGAATAGGAAGGTAGTCTAGGAGCAAGAGAGAGAAAGTTTACCACCTTGTCACCCTCATTAATATGTCTGTAAATATCAGTGCTTCCAATTTGTTTTTCCTCTCCTCAGGAAACAAGTTCCTTGCTAGTAAATATAAGCTTCTGTCCTGTGGGGTACGCAGGACATTGGGAGGCACATCAATACAAATTAAATTTTTTGTTCTTTTTGATGTTCCACATAGTACTTTCATTCACATTGAACAACTGGCACACTGCACACAAAGGACATGCCTTCCTAACACAACTTTGCTTGATATTCCACCTTCTTTTCCAGGGGCATTATCTTCTTGTACTTAGGGATGAATTCAGTAGATGACTGGGATGGTTTCTTAGAGGCTCTGATGAATTTAGTATTGTAACTTACTGGCAACACTCACAACAGCACTGAGCAAGACACAAAGAGAGATAAATTTATGTGGCGGGCAATGGGGAAGGAATTGCAGCGCATGGCAAGTTCAAATATTGAATAATCTTGCTCCTGTAGATTTTTCTTTTTCCTCCATTATGAAAATGTGTGGTTTTTCAGTCTGGATAAACAAACTCATATATAAAAGATCCACACATTAAAAGGGACTACTTTACAGTTTTCTGTATAATACAACAATTTTTTTATTTTCTCTTCATGACATGAAATCTTTGAAGTTATTATATTACACAGTGTGTGAATACTTACGTAATGCAGTCACCTTGCAGAGTTTAGGAATGGTGTGATGATTTTTTAATTAGATTTGTTCAGGGTCATTTATTGTATATCTACATGTGCCATTAGATTTAAACACCTGCTTAGCATTTTGGTAGTTTCATTACAAATATTAAAAATATTTTTCAACAGGTTGACCAGAGTAAACAAGTTTTGTCTCCAATGCCTGGCCTCGTCAAAACAATTTCTTGTACTCCTGGTGATATGGTGGCAGAGGGACAAGAATTGTGTGTAATTGGTGAGTATTTCCTATCTTTTCAATAGATATTTTTTATCAGAACTACCAGAACCCTACAATCCAAACAAACCTATGGATCAAGCAGTGCACATGTCACACCCATACAACCACAAGGTTTATAAGGTTCTTAAATATAGCGATGCATAGAACTGCATGGTTATCAGTACCACTAATTAAGAAAACAACAACAAAATTGCCTATACCTTAAATTGTGATTGAACTATCAGAAAAAATTTGATAGATTTTTAGCAAAATAATTGCCCAAAATACTACAAAACATTTATTTTATACATACAAGTTTCCATACCTCTCTCCTTCCAGCAAAGGTTATTATTATTATTGTTGTTATTATTAGTAGTAGTAGTAGCAGTAGCAGTAGTAGTAGTAGTAGTAGTAGTAGTATTAATATTATTATGATTATGAAATGTTTAGTTATAAATAAACACCCGCCCACAGTGGCTATTATAGGACAGTCTGCGATGAAATCAATTGGTAAAGGAGAGGAGAGATTCAGAAAGAGGGATGGGAGAAAATTAAAAAGAAAGGACAAAGTACTAGAGAGTAACAAGGAAATGGTAGGTAAGATAGAGGATTGGGAGCGAGGAAGAGGGGGCAAGGAAAAGAAGACATAATAGAGGAAATCAGGTGGAGGTTAGAAGACAAGATGGAACAAGAGACCTTAAGACATATTACTTGTCTCTACAGTTCCCCGAAGTATTGATGCCTAATAATTTTGTGAATGGTTAGTGAAGACATGGCATTTTGCTGATTTAATGGATTTCTCCTTGTATTTATCTAGTAAAGGACATATTGAGGTTATATTAAAAACATATAAGCTAGCTCTCATTATTTTCTTTCTTGAGGTTGTCTATTTAATTTTTCAAATTACTTTTTTCCTTACTCAATTCATTGAAATTTGACTCATTAATATTAATCCTCTTCAATAAATTTTTGTGAATTTTTACATCCAGGCACTTCTTCCCTTACTCCCCTGTTTTCACAGATTTTTCAATCTTCTTTACCCTTTTGTGTGTATTCACTGTCACAGTCTGCTGCTGGTCTCTCTTGAGACAGCCAGCCGTCCCCCTATGGAAAGAGCTCAGAGCTCATAGTGACCAATCTTTGGGTTGGACCGAGACCACTCACACACAACACACCGGGACAACGAGGTCACAACCCCTCGACTTACTTCCCGTACCTACTCACTGCTAGATGAACAAAGGAGACTCGCCCAAATAATCTCCGTCCTCCCAGGGGATTGAACCCTGACCCCTCGGTTGTGAGCCGAGTGTGCTAACCACTACGCTAGCGGACCGTGTGTGTGTGTGTTTAAAGCCCCTTCCACACGAAGGGCAAATGCACGGCGGGCAGACACTGTTACCAATTTTGTAGTATTGGTGGCGATCACGAGTGTGGATGACGTCATAGACGAGGAAACCACGGGCAAACCATCGAAGTGCCCGTGCCCGTTGTTGAGGCACTGAATGGGCGCCTAACTAGGAACCACGTTGCCAGACACACGATGTTACAAGTCAATACCGTGCCCTCCGTGGGTATCTGTATCTATTGTTATTCTGTTTTCCAACCATTTTTTACACCATTGTTTCTTCTCTCTCCTGTCCTTTTTCTTCTTGCAAATAGCAAAAATTATTGTACACAAAGCTATACGTTTAGCTTTAACTGTCCGGCGACCCATGTTGTCGTACCGAATACACAAAGTTTAGCCCACTGGCCGACGTTGCCTGACACAGCTCTGACTGTACTCTGCCCTCTGCCCGTCGTCCGGCCCAAGTCATACGTTCGCCTGCCTTAATTGGACTGTTTGATCTGGTAACACTGTTTCAAAGCGAGAGAATTACGGGCAAATCAGAGTGCCCGCCGTGCATTTGCCCTTCGTGTGGAAGGGGCTTAAAGATTAATTCTACTGGGATTAATGTACAGGTAATGACTTGTGTATTGAAAGGCTTCTGGGTGCTGGTTACTGAGGCTGAGCATAAAATGATGTCACAGTGTGGGTGACACTATTTGATTTTCATTCTCGTAATTCGTTTTTCTCATCAAACTTTATTTTTTTGGTTTGTAGCTTGTGCTATTTGAGATGCTAGTGTAGATAATGGAAAATTATGTGAAGTCTACTTAAGTTTCAAAATACTACTTATACAGTTTTTAACAATGTACTATTGTTTAGAAAAAAAAATATTATATAACAATAATGAATAGGGAGAGAACACTATATTAAGGGTTTTTACACTACTAACTACCACCTTGTTTTTGACAGAGGCGATGAAGATGCAGAACTCCCTATCAGCTGCAGCGAGTGGAAAGGTGAAGGTAGTGAATGTGAAGGCTGGAGACACAGTTGAGGAAGAGCAAGTGTTAGTGGAGCTGGAGTAAACACACACGTATTTGATGTATATATTTACAATAATAGATGCTGTTTAAGAACAACTTTATTGCTGGATTAGTTTTTAATGCATTAACAACTTTGAAATTTTCGAAAAACGATGGTTGAGCATATTTACTGGCAGATGCAAGGTGGAATAAAAGAAAAAGCAGATAATGAAATTATCAAATAGTCCATGCTCATACTCAAAGCTCTAGACTTTGGGTATGAGCATGATTTTAGTTATGCTAGTGCAGGTGGTTTTGTATTTAATTATGCTAATATGGAATTTTCATCATTAACCTGGAAGAGAATTAAAATTGAAAACAAAGTATATTATATTGTGTAATCGCCGTCAATCCTTCCTCTTCATGATAACAAAATAGAATTGTTTAGATTGCACTACGATGGATATAGCATTTTTATTCTAAAATGCATTTTTTCACTTACCTGTTCCTCCTAGCCTAGGCATAAGTCTACGGTGTTAAACCGCCGCTTCCAGCCACCAAAACAAACCACCCCTCCTTGTGCAGTGGAGATGCGCCTCTGGGACCTGATCCCTTCCACCCTCCGCCTTCCCCATTCCTACTTATTGTCAGACTCCTGAAGGAGAGGCATCGTGTGGGCGGGAGGGCGAGCTTTTTGCTAGGAGGAACAGGTAAGTGAAAAAATGCATTTTAGAATAAAAATGTTATTTGTTTCACATATTACCTGTTCCTCCTAGCCTAGGCAGATTCCCACATTTTAGGAGGTGGGCGATGCCTCAAGGGGTGGTTTGATTATGGATGAATAGTCCACAAGAAAAGGCAAGACTCTCACCTGAGAAGTGTTAGCAGTCTCCAGTGAGTCTATGCCGGTGTAGAGTCTCCCAACAATCCTTGCCGTGTCCGTGAACCGAAGTAGGCAGGCTAGGAGAGTGGAAAGGGGGGCAGCAACCTCAGGGGATAACACTCCCTGCTGCCATGATGGGTCCAATAGCGAAGACATCATCATGGACCCTCTGTATAGTCTTCAGATAATGGTCTGCAAAGACTGACTGAGTTCTCCAGCAGGCCACCTCCAGAATATCTGCTACGGCACTGTTGATGGACCAAAGCAGGGACGTCGCCACACTCTGCACATCATGGGCTCTTACCCTGAGTAGGGGGTCTAAGTGCTCTGGGAAGTCCTTATGTGCTTCTTTAATGAGTTGTCTCAAGAAGGAGATGGCCGCTTTGGAGAGAGGGCGTTCTCTATCCTTCACTGAGAGAAACAGCTGCCTTGGACGCGACTCCGACCTTGTCCTACGAAGGTACCAGCGCAGAGCTCGTACCGGACAGAGAAGGCGTTCTTCGTCGTCCACACCCACCGCAGCTGTTAGGCTAGTGAGGATAAACTCCCTTGGAAGAGGATGGGACGAAGTTTCTGTCTTAGCAATAAACTTTGGAAGGTAAGACAGCACCATGTTGTTGCCTTGACGAGCGACTTGGACTGACAGAGCTTGCAATTCACTCACCCTCTTAGCCGTTGCCAATGCTACAAGGAAAAGAGTCTTCTGTGTCAGATGTTTAAATGAAGACCTGTCCATTGGCTCGAATGGAGTGCTGAGCAGAAGGTGGAGAACCATATCCACATTCCAGGGGGCACTCTGCTGATTGTCCTCTTGACTTAGCGGCTGCAAGCTTCAGAGATGTCCTTCAAGACCTGATTCGTGGAGAGGTCAAAACCTTTCAGCCGAAAGACACTGTTGAGCATAGCCTTGTAGCCTTTCACCGTAAAGGCCGACAGATTGCAGTCTTGATGCAGATAGAGGAGAAAGTCTGCAAACTTTTGACTTGATGGTTTTAAAATTGTATGCCTCTTCAGTCTGCACCACCTACAGTAAACACCCCATTTTGACTGGTAGTTCATAATGGTTGAATGTCTTCTAGCTCCCGCCACGAACTTCGCCACTCTTCCCGAATATCTCCGGAAACAGAGGATTCGCTTGATAGTCTCCATGCGGTTAGCCGAAGAGCGTGGAAACCGTTGTGGAACCGGTGGAAGTGAGGCTGACGCAACAGGTCTTTGCGCATCGGAAGGAGGCGAGGAGCGTCGATAGAGAAACGTAGCAGGTCGGGGAACCACTCTCTGCGTGGCCAAAATGGAGCAATTAAGGTGAGGACTGTCCCTTGTGATGCCTGCAGTTTGACGAGGTCTCCTGATTGTTCAGAAGGGCGGAAAGGCATACAGTTCCTGATGATCCCAGTTGAAGAGGAAAGCATTCGTCGCAACTGCCATGGGATCCCTGAACGGGGAGATGTAATTCTAAATCCTGTAGTTCTGACTGGTGGCGAACAGGTCTATGAGAGGCATGCCCCACAGTTTCCACAGGGTCCGACACACCTCTGAATGAAGAGTCCATTCTGTAGAAATGACCTGGTGCCTCCTGCTGAGGGAATCCGTCACCACGTTGTGAATGCCCCTGATGAACTGAGTCCTCAGTGTGATGGACTTGTCCTCCGCCCAACGCAGAATCCGCTGCGCTTCGTAGTTGAGGGGCGAAGAATGAGTCCCTCCTTGATGTGTCAGGTAAGCAAGAGCTGTGGTGTTGTCCACAAACATCCCCACTGTCTTGCCTTGTAGAAGGTACTCGAAGTGGAGAAGAGCTAGCCTGACGGCCCTCAACTCCAACAGGTTGATGTGGGAAGCCGCTTCTTCCGAAAGGCCGAAGCACAGCACCCTGAACTGGAGTGCCCGACCCCTCCATCCTAACCGAAGATATTGGCGGCTTAGGGGATGTATTGGCACTTGCAAGTAGGCATCCTTCAGGTCAACTGACACCATCCAGTCGCCTCACTTGATGGAAGACAACACCGTCCTCACCGTTTCCATCCGAAACTTTGTGGTAATGACGTGTTTGTTGAGAAAGGAGAGGTCATGTTTGTTGAGAAAGGAGAGATCGATGACTGGGCGAAAGCCCCCCGATGCCTTGGGAACCACAAACAACCTGCTGTAGAACCCCGGTGTAGGAGGAGCCTCCTCCACCGCACATTTGCCTATGAGAGCTGTAACCTCCAACTCCAAGGCTTTGCCTCGCTCGGAATCTGCTGAGTGGGAGACCAAGTGCAGAAGAACATCTGACAGCGGAGGGGATGAGTGGAAGGGAATCTTGTATCCCTCTCGGAGGACCTGGAGAATCCACTCTTCCGCCCCTAAAGTCTCCCAGTCTTTCAGGTGCCGAGCGAGGCAACCTCCAATTGACTCCGAGCTGGCTGAAGAGTCACTTACGAAATGGCCGACCTCTAGCCCCCTTCGGAGGTGGCCTGTCAGAATCCCTCGAGCGCCAAGACTTAGAAGGCCTTGTGAAGGGATGTTGTGAAGAACCGGAACGAGGAATGGGGCTGCCGTACTGGAGCCACAGGCCCGTTAGGGCCTCTTCCAGGAATTCGTCCATATAAGAGGACGAAAAGCATACGAGGTTGAAGGGCGCTGGTGCTTCTCAGCCAGTGGTGTACCCGGCTTTGGTCTAGGCTTGGCGAGAGACTTGGCAGCTGCTTCTGTGAACAAAACCGAAGCTGTCTTCTCTGCCTGAGCTATGGCCTTGTCCACTCGAGTCCTCAAAGAGAAATGCAGAGTCCATAACTGACCCACGCAAGTTTGCCTTGGAGATAGCACTGAAGCGCAGTGGTAGGCGGGAGAGGAAAGACTCCCTTCTCACTGCCCTTGTATTGGCAATAGCCACAGCCGTCAACCGTGCTTGATCTAACATTGCCCTTTGAATGCTCAGTCAAAGATGATCCGACATCGCCCTGTGCGGAGACAACTCTGTCCCCGACAGGGGAGGGAAAACCAGTGAACCCATCAGCCAAAACAGGAAACTCTGCGTTCCTTGGACGGAGAGCAGTGTCTGCTCCAGTTTAGTCATTTCTCCCTGAGAAAAAGTGACTCTTGGTTCGCCTTGACCAACCAAGAGATGAGACAAGTCTGGATTAATCTTGGCAGCCTTGCTTCTACCCTCGTCATCACCTATCTTGTAGGCTCTGTAGTATCTGGTGGCAGGGTACTTGAGAAACGAGGGCTTGGTAGACTCGTTAGCACGGGCAAGATCCGAGGAAGCCCATTGCATCATGAAGTCCACGGCCTGTGCCCTTTTCAGCTGAGGGGCGGAAGGACGAACCTCCTGTAGGCCCGGGAAAAGGGGAGCCGAGGCCTGGGCCGAAGGAGCATGAGCCTCCGGAAATCTCGTACACACGAACTCCATTATCTTCGTAAAGTTAGGGAAGAGTCTGGAGAACCAGCGTCGTCTTCTGACGAAACCTCTACTCCTTCCTCCTCCTTCTCTACTTGACATTGCTCACGGGACGTAGGATGAGGTTCTTGGTTGGGAGGAAAAAGAGGGTAAGGTGAACGAGGCACCAGAACCTCCTTGCTAGAGAAAACAGGAAGGAAGGTGGTAGGAGAAGCCGTCCTCCGTCCATGTGACGTAGGCGAGGAACAAAGAGCTAATCCGTGCTTCTCTCTTCCTGGTGTTGGCGCAGCGCACGGGGGAGGTGGGGGGAGAAACCGCTCCCCGCCTTCCTCTCTCCCGCCGATGACGGCGCTTCTCCCTCCCGTCGTGAGAAGCTGCGCGGTGATGGTGGAATGATGCACGGGGCTGGCTTTGTGTCACTAGCTCTGCCCTCATGCGCTTGGTGGATGAGAGAGAGGGGCACAGGCATAAGCGCTTCCGTACCCCTTCCCCCTTTGACCGAGTGGTAGGGTACGCATCTCGTCCCATTGGTAAACCACAAACAGTCGGACCCTCACCCTTGGGTCGTAAATGGGCCAGCGGGCGTTCAACCTCACTTAGAACCACATCTGAGTCCCGAGACGAGGGAAGATCCAAGGAATCAGACAATGGACTTCCCTCCACCTCGTGTCGGGACGGAGGAGTGTTCAACGGGGCAGCCGACTGAGTGGCGCGCGCCAAAAAAACACTCGTTGGCTCGATCCCCAAGCTAGCCTCCCGTGACCCCTCGGCTGGGAGTGCCTGCTGCACTCTGCTAGTTGCCGCGGTCTTTCATTTACCAGACTCTCAGCTTGAGGTAACGAACATGCTGGAAGAAGATTCAAATTGGAAAGGCAAGCATGCAGCTGACTAGCTATCATCTTGGAAAACATATCCTGCACAGATGGGCTACTTGTCAAGAGCGAGGCAAGCTGGTGAGGAAGGCCGGGGTCTGACTGGGAAGCAGAGTCAAAAGGAGCAACAGAACTGACTGTAGACAATGCATCTGCCAAGCCTTTGCTACTTTCCATCTTGCTATCCACTGAGGGGGCCCCTACAAGGCTGGCATCACATGAACCCTTGCCCTTGGCATAGCGGGCCCTTCTCCTTGAAAGCTCAAGCTGATACTCCCTGGCCCCCTCCACCACTGCCCAATCCCAAGACACACACTCCTGACATCTTGAGGACTGGGCACAGTAACCACGACAAGTAATACATACAGTGTGCGGGTCTCTGGTGGCCTTAGCCAGCACCCTGCTGCATCCTGAAACAGCACAGGTCCTTTTCCCGGCGATGGTGGTAGCAGTCGTTGTAGGTTCGTGAACAGCTGGTGGAGAAACGGCCGGCAAAGTAGTTCCCTCCTGGGAACCAGATCCGCTATGGTTCTTTAACTCTGGTGACACCTGCAGAGGCCCTTCCAGGTCTGCTGTGTCCAGAGAGGAGGAGCTCCTAGCGGCCATGAAAAAACACCAAAAAAGGCAAAATCGTAACGGGAAGCTTCAGTGTTGACGCTGCATGCTTCCAGCTAGGAATGGGGAAGGCGGAGGGTGGAAGGGACCAGGCCCCAGAGGCGCATCTCTACTGCGCAAAGGGGGAGGGGGGGGGGGGTTTAGTTTTGGTGGCTGGAAGCGGCGGTTTAACACCGTAGACTTATGCCTAGGCTAGGAGGAACAGGTAATATGTGAAACAAATATGAGATTGGAGAGAGGAGCTATTTTCAGCCAAGACAGAAAAGAGAAGGTCCCATCTATGTCTGTCGCGGATGCGACCGTTTATCTGGCAAACCAGTCCCTGTGTGGCACTCATGGAGGAGATTTAGGCAGGGAGAGCAACATCTTCCATACACCTAACACCGATGCCGCCCAGACGGATCAGAAGCGAGGCTTGGATCCAGTTGTCATTGGAAAGGGAAATGTTGCAGGTGCGCATGATGGCTGCACGCATCCCCTCGTCAATGGCACGCAGTTGCTAGGTACCCAGGAAAGTGGGAGCGGCGCGCATGAGGTAGGTGCAGCGTGGAGCCGAGGCGTAATGGGAAAGGAAGAACAGGGCAGTGTGGCTATCGATTTTTTCCATTCGTTCGATTAGCCTGGCGGTGACACAGGAGGCTGCCTCAATCGCCTCTGGAACTGCATCAGAGTTGATGGGGGTGCCTAAAAGGGTGAGCTCTCTGAGTGACATGCGGCGTGCTTCCGAAAGCTCAGGCAGTGTGGTTGCCTCCGGGTGGCTGGTTGACATCACTGTTGGCGGCTCCGGATCTGTCGGCGTTTCCGAAGGCGTTAGAGATGCTGTAGTGTAGTCGCTCGGCTTCTGTTGTGTCGACGTCATGAGTCGTGCTGCTGCCTAGGTTCCCTAGCATGGAGGCGTCTCCAAGCTCTACTAATTCGCTCTTCTGCTGATTCAGCGTCAGGCCAATGCGCTGTAGAGCTGGCAGCAGGGTGGAGATGTCTGCTGCTACAGTGTCAGCTGGTCCTGCTAGGTTTCTGTCATCTAGGTACCACACGTTCAGCAGAGAGTGAAGTGATTGAATGACTGGGTCGATGGCCAATGCGAAGAGTAAGGGCTCCAAAGGGTCACCCTGCTGGACACCTCTGCAGGAGGCGTCGGCTGGGCGTTGGCTAGGTTGATCAGTGGCATGGCGATGGGGAGGTGCTGAGTGGCCTGCCTCACCACAGGTTCTTGGGAAACCGAGTTGAAGTTGATCGTGGTGGTCTCTCGACAAAGTCGCGGGCGACGTGCATCGCCCCCTTGCATCTGAGCGGCATACCGACATCGAGCTGCTTCGGGGTCAGTTGACTGGCTACGGCTTTGATCATGAGACCCGCCACCAATTTACAGGCCAGACGGCGATAGACGCTGCCAATGGCGATCGGTCGCAGTTCTCCATCCTTCTTCCAGATGGCGATGAGGCTGGTGCCAAAAAACGCCGGGTCTGGGATGTTTCCGGATATGGCACAGCGGCAAAGGGCTGTTAGAGCTGAGAGAAGGCGACAGCCATCCTCGGCAGTTTTTTTCGATGTGAGCTGTTGCTGAAGGTCCTCTGTGGCTGGCGGGTGCTTGGTCCATAGCTCAGCAATCACATCTGCGGTGTCCGAGAGTGTCAGCAGACGAAGTGCGCCACGCATGTCCCCGTCGGCGCATTTGGACCTGATGCAACGTGCGAGCGTGTCGTTGCTGTCGGTCTGCTAAGCCGCAGCACCTGGATCTGTCAGAGAAGTCCTTGTATTGTTGTTGCTGGTCATGTCGCGGGAGAACGTCCTTGTCAGAGTTCGGAATCCGACGTGGGCGTGCGAGAGCAAACACCATCATGCTATCGCCGTTTTTTGCTCAATGGCAGTGTTGATGAGGTCAGCCAGCTCTGATGCTAGGTGATGTTTGAGCCTGCGTGGCATGTGTTGTGGTAATCGTGAACGTCGCTTTAGGTCAGCAAGGGCCTCTGCTAAGTCCTCAGGCACCGTCTCTTGAATAACTGATGCATCGTCGATGTTGCCGGTGAGCAGCATGGCTTGCAGACAGTCTTCCCAGTACCACACTGGCATAGCCTGTGCTTGTGCTCGTGTGAGGTTGCCGCAGGTGAGGTGAGCCTTGCGCCCACTAGCGAAGCATGTCACAGTGTGCTTGCAGTCATTGCAGATGTCACAGGTGAGGCAGGCCGGCGACGCCAAGTCTTGCGTTGCCGGTGATAGGTGGGTGGAAGAGGTGTCTGACGGGTCATTGGGGGTGGCTTGGGAGGGTATTGCCGATGCCCGAGGGCGCATGCTGGCTGTGAGGCATCTCTGGAGACAGCACGGTGGGCAGTTGGTACGTGTGAGCTGGTTCAGGTCGGAGCCACCGCCACGTGCGCAAACTTTTGGGATGGGTCCCTGGCTGTGCATGAGCGGGCACTGTAAAAGAAGCCCGTGTGTCGGTCGTCCCCACATATTTCACACGCTGAATGAGTGCTCATTATTGTGGGGGAACAGAGCATGGTGAGCAGAACAACTTGTTGGATGCGGTGTAGTGTGCGAAGTAAGGCACAGCAGCCTGCTCTGCAAAGCACACAGCTCAGGACTGGGTATGGTACCCGACGCTGCATGCGAGGCGAGGTGTGGCTCACAGCGTGACACATAGGGCTGGGTGGGGCAACAGGACAGCATTTGGGTGGGAGGTATGGCACTCGGTACAGCATACAGGGTTGAGAGCTGTGCACCGAGAAGGTTGTGGCTCCCAGCAAAGCGCACAGGGCTGGGAGGGCACCGGAGTAGTGTGTGGCACTAGGCTCAGCACGCAGGGCTGGGTGGGGCACCTGAGCATCACATGGAGCGGGATGTGGCACTCGGCAGTGTGTGTGTGTGTGTGTGTGTGTATTTACGTGTCTGTGTGCCTGTCTGTCTGTGTGTGTGTCTATCTGTCTGTCTGTCTGTGTGTGTGTATGTATGCATGCTTGCATGTGTGGGTGCACATGTACTGCCAGCAGTTACATGGCTAGCAAAGTAAATGATTCCTCATTATACATATTTTGTGCATGTGAAGTTAATACAACCAACCTACCTCCCTTAACTGATATCTCTAACAAGAGACTAATCTCTCTTATGAAAATCCAAACTGACACACAAAGAGTAAGGTTTTTTTTTTACAGGATGCTGAATGTATGGAGGTAGAGTGGTGTGCTGCAACTTAAAAAAAATAAATAAATAAAAATGAGGTTAGGAAAGAGAAACGCATACAACATACGTACAAAGCTATTTCTTCCCAATCATAATACAGTGAAAATGTGCTGCAAAATATAAAACTAGGATGCTAGATTTAGTTTGAATACTGACATAATGATTGGATTTCTTAAGTACTGAAAATTTTTACCGTACTATGAAACAGAATATTAAAACGAAAGAACAACACAATTAATCCTGCCCAGCAGAGAGAGTCTGAATGTCACTAGTTCTTCTTGTTCTCCACATCAGAGTGGAGGCGCAACACTTCCTTGGCCACAGACCCATAAAGCAGCCGGCCAGTGTCATCAAAGAAGTTCTCTACAGTGAGTGTAGTGTGTGCCTCCTTACCCTTCCCAGTCTTGCCCATACGTTGATTTAGCCGCAGGTGGTACTTGTTGTCAAACCTGCTGAAGAATGACATTAAGTATATTACATATCTAAGAGAGGTAAATGCAAGAATGCTTGGTATAGGTTTGAGACTGTTGGGTGTTGGTGCATTGTATTTAACTGCTCAGTTGTTCAAATCACAAAATTGAAAAGCAATGAAAAAACAGGAAAAAGTGATGAGTGCCAGAACAAACAAGCACTTCAACATGTAAACATATTGAAAGAATTGTGCTATTTGACAGTTCCATGCCAGTCACTCTCTAACTAAATTCATCTGTGCTGTATATCTCTCACCTAATTCCTCTGACTATGTAAAATTCTTTGACTATTTGACTTCCAAAGTGGAGCACATCCTATCTCACTTTCCTTATGCTGAGATCTCCATTTTAGGGGATTTCAATGTTCACCACCAGCTTTGGCTTTCATCTTCTTTCACTGACCAACCTGGTGAACAAACCTTCAACTTTGCTATCCTTCATGACCTAGAGCAGCTAATGCACTTCCCTACCCATATCCCTGACCGCCTTGGAGACACGTCCAACATTCTTGATCTTTTCCTAACTTCCAACCCTTCAGCTTACTCTGTTAAACTTTCCTCTCCATTGGGCTCCTCCGATCACAATCTTATTTCGGTTACCTGTCCTATCACTCCAGTGCAGCCTCAGGACCCGCCTAAGCAGAGATGCTTCTGGCATTTCAACTCTGCTAAGTGGGAGGACCTGAGGCAGTACTATTCTGATTTTCCTTGAGATGATTATTGCTTCCATGTCAGAGATCCTTCTCTTTGTGCCGAGCGCATATCAGAGGTGATTGTCTCTGGCATGGACCTATACATTCCTCATACTTTCTCTAATACTAATGCTAAAAAGCCCTGGTTTAACTCTGCTTGTTCTCGTGCTATCAATGATAGAGAGGCGGCTCACAAACGGTACCGTAGCCATCCATCTGCTGAAACTCATACCCTATATATTTCTGCCCGTAATCATGCCAAATCTGTTCTCCAACTCACTAAAAACTCTTTCATTAATAGAAAATGTCAAAGTCTTTCCAACTCTAACTCTTCTCGTGATTTCTGGCATCTAGCTAATAATATCTCTAATAATTTTACTTCTTCATCTTTCCCTCCCTTACTTCAACCAGATGGCCCCACAGCTGTCTTTTCTTTCTCTAAAGCTGAACTCTTCGCTCAAACCTTTGCTACCAACTTTTGGATGATACTGGGCATATTCCTCCTACTCCTCCACCCTCTGACTACATCCCTAAAATTAAAATTCTTTATCATGACGTTTTCCAGGCCCTCTCTGGCCTTGATTCTCGGAAGGCTTATGGTCCGGATGGAGTCCCTCCTGTTGTTCTCAAAAACTGTGCTTCCGAACTCGTTCACTGCCTGGTCAAACTCTTTAGTCTCTACTTCTACCTATCCTTCTTGCTGGAAGTTTGCTCACATTCAACCTGTCCCTAAAAAAGGTGACCGCTCCAATCCTTCTAACTACCGCCCTATAGCTTTGATTTCCTGCCTTTCTAAAAAAGCCTTTGAGTCTGTCCTTAAGAAGATAATGAGGCATCTATCAGTTCACAACCTTCTCTCTGATTGCCAGTATGGTTTCCTTAAAGGCCGATCTACTGGTGATCTTGGTCATCCTCTTTTAGGGACTTCGGTGTAACCTTTGCTGTCGGTCTTGACATATCAAAAGCCTTCAATAGAGTCTGGCACAAATCTTTAATTTCTAAACTACCCTCCTACGGATTCTATCCTTCTCTCTGTACCTTCATCTCCAGTTTTCTTTCCAACCAATCTATTGCTGCTGTAGTGAACTATCAACAGTGGTGTTCCTCAGGGTTCTGTCCTATCACCCACTCTCTTTCTATTATTCATCAATGATCTCCTAAATCTGACTCAATGCCCTATCCACTCCTATGCTGATGACACCACCTTGTATTTTTCAACGTCGTATAACCGACGCCCAACCCAACAAGAATTAAATGTCTCAAGGCGAGATGCTATAGGACGCTTAACTTATGATCTTTCACTAATTTCTGATTGGGGCAGAGCAAACCTTGTTTTGTTCAATGCCTCAAAAACTCAATTTCTACAACTATATACTCGACATAACCTTCCAGATAACTATCCCCTCTTCTTCAACGACACTCAACTTCCCCTCTCCTCCACATTAAACACACTCGGTCTATCCTTTACTAAAAATCTAAACTGGCAATTTCATATCTCTACTCTTGCTAAATCAGCTTCCAAGAAGTTAGGTGTCCTATGGCATCTGCGTCCATTTTTCTCTCCCTCTCAGCTGCTTGCTCTGTACAGGGGCCTTATCCGCCCATGTATGGAGTATGGCTCTCATGTCTGAAGGGACTCAACTCATACAGCTCTTTTAAACAGGGTGGAGTCTAAAGTTTTTCACCTAATCAACTCTCCTCCTCTAACTGACTGTCTTGACTCTTTAAGTCACCGCCACAATGTTGCTTCTTTATCTATCTTCTACCGCTATTTTCATGCTGAATGCTCTTCTGAACTTGCTAACTGCATGCCTCCCCCCCCTGCCGCAGCCTTGCTGCACAAGACTTTCTACTTCTTCTCATCCTGATTCTGTCCATCTACCTAATGCAAGAGTTAACCAGTATCTTCACTCTTTCATCCCTTACACTGGTAAACTCTGGAACTCTCTTCCTTTGTCTGTTTTTCCACCTGCCTATGACTTTGACTATGACTTTTTCAAAAGAGGAGTGTCAAGACACCTCTCATACTAAATTGAACACCCCACTTTTTATTTCTCCTACTATCTTCTTTACAGGGTCTGGCGACAAGCATGATTTTTTTTATACTTAATTTTTTCCCCTTAGCCGGTACCCTTTTAATGTAAAAAAAAAAAAAAAAAAAATCCAGAAGAAAGCAAAAATGTAATCAAGAGAAGAACCCTATATTATTGAAGGTAAATGAAGTCATTGAAAATTCCTAGAATACATGACTGCCTCGAGTTCCATCTGTACAGGTTCATATTTGTTTTATTTTCTCATGCAACATGCATGGTACTTCTTTTAGTATTCATCAAAGTTAAAACCTCCACAATATGCAATGAGGTGTGGTTATTGTGATGAGCAAGAAGTACACATTCCTGTAAACCAAACCAAACAAAATTAATTCTAACCAATGTCCCAAGTCAGGCGACATATGTCACCTTTTCATGGGAACTATCATTAGCTGGAGCTGCTAGTTACCCACCCTCCTCCTCTTCCCTTCCCCATTCTATCCCATCCCATTACATTTTCCTCCATCTCCATCTTTGCCTCATCCCTCAAACCCTCCTCCTCTCCCCTACACCATTCCTACCAGATGGTCTCCCTTTGTGCAGTGGCAGTATCATAACCAATGAGGTTTGACCAAAGTGTGCGAAGATTACTATTGTGCAAAGAAAAACTTGAGTATTGAGAAAGTTAAAACATAAAAGTAATCGCATCTACCATTTCTGAAATTAATTAATTATTTCAAACTCAAACTCAACAACTTCCATTTATTCCAAAAAAGTTTCTGAGAGGCTATGTGACATAGCATACTACTGGTTGTTTGACTATGTTGCTTCTGACTTGCTAAATTGTGATCAAGTTCGCATTTGATACCATTTACTCTTGAACTTGGCACTTATGATGTTAGGACACTTATTACTGAAGGTAGAAGTCTTTAAATGTTATTCAAAGAACTAGAAGATGTCAAATGAGATATCATAGGCCAAAGTGAGGTTCAGAGAACTGTAGAATGCATAGAACTGAAGAACGGTCACATTTTTTGCTACAGATGACAAAAAGACAAGAAAGAACATGATGTAAGGCCCTTAGTGAACAAAAAACTAGCAAGAAATATTGAAGATTTCTATAGTATAAGCGAGTGAGTTACAGGCTTAATAATCAAATTGAACAACAGATATAAAATGAAAATCATACAGGTAAGTGGGGCTCTATTGTATATATATACAAGGGACCTATCACATGCACATTTGAGAAACATGACAATAGTAGAATATCCCAAAGGCCCTTACTACTCTAGCGCACCTCTTGAGGGATGAAGAGGCATTCCACACATCATCGGGGTCAATGCCAGCAGCATCTTTATTAAGGGCAGTGCAGAAAATACCACGCTCAAGGCAGGTAGTGTACCAGGTAAGCACGCCCATCATCACAAAATAGGACACTACACACACACACATTACAGTCCTGTACAGGAAGAAGAAAGATGTTAATGTTGGTGAGTGCATAGCCCAACACATAACTATAAAAATCATGTCTTCCATTAAAATATCTAACCATTTTGTTTCATAATATTTAAAGTTTTTTTCTGCAACAATATCACAAAGTTTTCTAATACCCAAAGGGACATGAAAATGCACATTTTCACATGAGTCAAATGAATGATTAGAGAATGAGGTGGGTTGTTTCCGAATAAAAGACTGAGGAAAACTGAGTCAATGCCTGTTGTAAAACTATATGTATTAAAGTTTAAATAAATTTAAGCACAATTTGACATCATAACGATACATTATACTAAATCTGTGTAGTCCATATGGCATATAAAACTGAGCCAAAACAAACCCTTATGTACGAACCTGGATTGAGGGAATGGGTAAAGCCAGTCCCATACAAGGGCAAAGATGGAGAATCCCACAGCAACAGAAGAGATGATGAGGCGGCCATCAAGCAGTTTGTGGCTTTCTACATAGCTGAACTGTGTCAGCAACACCTAGGAAACAAAACTTTGTGAATTATCCCATACAAACATAACCCAGACATAGCAACAGCAGAGATAGGAAATTTAGGTTATCAATTAATTTACAACTTACATACTAATGAATTAATTTCTAGTGCTCAGAAGTAATAACATCATTACTAGGTACAGGTTGAACCTCCCAAATCCGGAATTCCGTCATCCGGCATAATTTAAATGTGCCGGAATAGTTTAAATTTGCCCGTATGATTTTAATTTGCAGGATGGCCGCTAGGACGTGGCGGCGCTGTGCTCTGTCATTCTGGAGCGCGGTTGTTCTGGGTTTGTGCAGCGGCAAAATTCATTGTTTTAACTGCGAAGCACCCCTCAGATGTTAACATTTACTATATTTCTGTAATATTTGCCCCTAAATATGGCTCCCAAGCGACCAAGAAGTGATAGTGTTGTTGGTGAAACTAAGAAAAAGTGCAAACATATGACAATATCAGTACAACAGAAGGTGGACCTGTTGAAGAAGCTGGATAAAGGTGTCTCAGTGCGGACCCTATGCCAACAGTACATCGTTGGGTCATCAAGCAGAAAAATCAACTTAAGTTTTACAGTGAGTCTGACAGTAAGAAGAGCATGGAGATTCGTAAAACACTTAAAGAGGGGCAAAGCAGTGATTTAGACAGTGCTCTCATACAGTAGTTTAAACTTAGGTGAAGTGTTTTAAGGACCACCTGTAGTCCGGAATTTTCCGTGGTCCGGCAAGCCTCAAGTTCGGAAGTTACCGGATTTGGGAGGTTCAACCTGTAGTTAGTTCTTCAGACTACATGGTGTTGCTGAACAAGACTTCAACAAGTACAAAATTCATGATTGAATGAACAGGTAAAATATCCAGAAATTTGACCAACATGATGGAGCAGTAATATTACATTAGAAAAACAAATCTAAGACAAATGTTCTGTAAAAATTGACCCAGCTAGTATTTAAGACAAGGGTGCCACTTCCCATACATGTCCAATGCAAACTTTATAAAAAAAAAAAAATGCAAACAAACAAACAAGAACACGCATAGGATGCTGCCTTGAAAATGGAAAAAAAGAAAAAAGAAAAAGAACAAGAAACATTTAGCAGATCATCTAACGCTTCTCCGAGGCACACAAACACAAAGGAATAATTATGAGGAGAGGATATGAAAGGTCCTTGATACCAAGTACCAGACAGACGGTGCAGGAAAACACGAGTGAGAGGCAGGAGAGAGAACGACTAACCTGGTTAGGGATTCAAACGTAACAATAATTGGTGTCTTTATCCTGAGACATTAGGAATGTACTCCCTTTCCTTTACTTAACCCATCCACTTCACACCACACAACTTCTCCTTCCATCCCTTCTCACACACCCATCCCACTTCTATTACACATTCTGCTATCAAGTTTTACTGCTATCACACATATCAAAAGCTGACACATCCTTCTTATAACGCAGTCAATCCGAGTTTGTGATGCACTGTGAGAATCCATGGGCACCCACGCCATGTGGGTGTGTATGTGGTTACCATGCGGTAAGGAGACTAGAAACTTCTAGACGCTCTGAAAACGAAAGTGAGGCATGCCAGTGGCGACCCATTCTGGTTTCTGACGTCTGAAGAAGGGGCGGAGCCTCACGGGTCACACTGGGCCAGCATCGAGGAGAGAAGGAAGCGGGCCTCTCTCTCCAACAGGGATGGTGTACGGACGCGAGTAGGGTGATGCTCCAGAACGGGACCCTCCACCAGGTGGGGCTGAAGGCATCTCAAAGAAGGCACTGAAGGAGGCGACAGAGGAGCAGCCGGAACCCGTGTGTCAACCAGAAGGACGAGAAGACAGAACCAGGGAAGGGTTTCCACCTCATCTCCAGACACAGTATGTCAGGTCAGTAGACTGTTGCCTGCCATGTGGCCGAGACACGTTCTCACGTAAACCTCACGTAGCTAGGCTATCAGCTAGGATGTGTGTTCCCCTGTAATTTAGTTAATAAACTAACGTATACTTTTGACTGTGTCTCCTTGTGAAGTTAACCCTAGAACCCTTAGTGTGACACGAGGAGAACTGAAAAGGTGAGTTAAGTGTGTAGCGGTAGAATTAATGTGTTGTCCTCGTGGGGTGACGAGCCTGCCATTCAATACAATGATGAATAGTGGTGGCTCCTACTAACACACAAAATGAGTGGGACTGCAAGCATCACACAACAGTAAGGTACACAACAAAGCACCACCACCCAAATGCAATGCAAACATGAGACTAACCAAGTCCAAGTCACTGACCTGCACCGACAGCTGCTCCAGGCATGAACCGTACAGAAACCCTCAAAGTAATTTGAACTTTGTTCTAATTACAATGAAAACTTAGTATTATATTGAAAAAACACACAATATGACCTTTCATTATGATATATTTGTTAGTTACTTTGTAGTAGCATTTTATTCTGCAGAAAGAATCAGACAGACTGCGTGATTACTACCAGCCATAAGACATTAGATATGGCAGCAAATGTTTCGGGCAGACTGGAAGGGGAGGACTGAAGTAGCCACTGATAATGAAGTGTATTATCATTCTAATACATATCAAATAAAGCTTTTGGATTTAGTTGGAAGATTAATAGATGAAGTGTAACGGTTTCCTTGCCTTTGCAAATTTGTGTATATCACACAAATCTTTGTGCCTTTTTTATATTATGAGGTGACAGGTCATAAATATGCCCCCTTGAGGGTCAACTTACATCTTTTACTGCATCATCAAGGGCATTCTTGAGAGCATTTCCATCCCATTTGTTAACTTTAGGTGGATTATCCTCCATTGTCTGAAAAAAACAAAGAATGATATATAATATTCAATCAGCTTATATCAATTACCTGAAAATTAAGCAAAAGTTAATATGTAAATTTAATCAAGGGTCGCCAGAGACGAAGAATGTAACCAACCTGGAATCTGCTAAAGCTAAAGTTAATTTGTCCAAAAGATTACCTTATCTTATCCCCACCCTCACGTGGTCACACTGTTATTTACACCTGTTATGGTGGAATAAATGAGTAGAAGGCAGCTGTTGTTTATAAAATTCAAACTTGACCATATGTGGGAAGTATCTGTACAGTAGAGCACTGTCCTAGTTTAGCCAGTTGCTGGTGGCCCCATAATAGAAAAGATGAAATGGCTATGGACAAAGAAGAACATCCACCTTGCCCTGGAAGGGAAGAATGCATTTTTGGGAGTGGGATCAATTAATGTATATGGCCTGAGTACTTTTAGAGAAGGGAATGAGTGGAAAGTTTTGAAAAAGAAAAGTCAAACGTTATGGGGGTACAATAAACCTATATGAAAGGTTGTGGAGTAATGGATTGTATGATGTGGAGTGAGTGATGTATGGGAGAGAATGGAACGGGCAGTGTAGTTTGGAGTGAATGAGAAAAGCAAGAGAAGAGGAAAGGAAGGGTGTGCATTCCTAATGCCTCCGAGGACATGGGAAGGTATAGAAACACATATGGAAGGGGTCAAGGTTAGTGTAGGTAATTGGAAAGGCAAGTATAGTGATATATGCATGGGTCTATGTGTATACCATGCACCTGCAAATACAAGAAATGGAAAGGGAAGAGAGGTGATGAGGAAGTTCTGTGAATGAGTGTCTGATGAAGGTTAGACGAGGGAGTAGAATTGTATTAATTGGATATGAATGGAAATATAATTGGAAATAGTGATACAGCAGTTGTAGTAGGAGAGTGAGCATGGATAGTAGACAGATGTGCAGAAAAAGGGCTGTTCTCAGCAAACCCCTTTTTTCACATAAAATAATCCACAGGTACACATGGAGAAGGAAAGATAAGAGTTGAGCAGAAGAGTATGACTGGTTACATAGCAGTGGATGAGAAAATGGGGAAGGATATGTTAGATGCAAAGAGGAAGGGTTTTGCTTCAATCTAATATTTTCTTTAATATTGTAGTTATTGGGTCAAAAAACATCAGAAGTTCTGGGTATCAGATGAAATAGTATACTTTGCATGAAACCTCATTTTAAAATTTGTTGAAGACTTTAGTGTTCCTGTACGCCCACGCAACTCACTTCTCACCCTGACATCAGCTGACTGGACTGGAGGATCTCTTCACTACATTTAACAACAAAAAATGAAACCTTCTATTGTAATAGCAAAATTTCCAATTCAAGCAACCAAATCACTAACATGATATTGGTTGCTATACATAAAACATATGATTATATTTATAACTTTATATATCATTATATATTACACATACCGTATATACTGGACTATAAGATGAGATTTTTTGCCAAGTTTAAGGCTTCTAAATCTAAGGGTCGTCTTATACACCGAGAATAAAACACAAACCTATAACTCCGTGATGAATATTCAGCGCCACTGTACCTTGGAATTCATTCCACATGCACACACGTGTATGCATAATATATATATATATATATATATATATATATATATATATATATATATATATATATATATATATATATATATATATATATATATATATATATATATATATATATATATATATATATATATATATATATATATATATACACCTACACACACATACACAGGCGTGCGGACCCACCCTAACTCTATGGGTGTCGAATGTTTACTGACATACTGACGTCACGTGCGGGCCACAACACCAGGGTGGCGGGCGACACTGGTGAAGCTGCAGACGACAACCCAGATGATGCAAAATTTGACCCGTATGATGATGACCTTGAACATGTATCTCAAGATATATTTGACATGCTTACTATATCAGAAGATGATGATTTTGAAGGTTTTTAATTAAATATCTATATTTCGAATGTTTGAGGTAATTGTTGAAACAAGGTATTAGAGTGTGCCCGGCATGGCGGTGCTGATGTTTATGATAATGTTTCTTTAAGTTTTGGAAAATTCAGACTATTGTTTAGTAAAAGTAATATACGCACAATATGTAGTTTTTTAATTCCTTTAACTACTTACATCTTGAGCGACTAATGTTGGAAGTAATTGTTGGAGTAATAAATTAAGGACGGGTGAACAGTGAACCTTACCATGAGAAAGGGTGTCGTCTAATATAGTGATAATAGCTCAAAACCAAATTTTTTTCATAGAAAATTGGGGGTCGTCTTATATAACCAGTCGCCTTATAGTCCGGTATATACAGTAGCTTTCTATTATATTGATAAGTGTGGAATTAATAAATTGCAATGTTTTCCAATTTCGTATGTTGGTAGGATGACCAATTCTACTACAATTTTTTTCTTCTTTACATTAAAAGGATACAGACTAAGGGACAAAAAAATACGTTGAAAAAAATCATTCACCTACAGTGTTCACATTTAATTCAACATTTTCATTGTACAAAGTTTAACTAAATGTTTAGAGATACGGCAGTCGTACCGAGTTGTCATCTACTATTCATACGGCCTGTGCCTTATTATTTACCTGGTAAAGCATCTTTCAAGTTATGTTAGGTTGTTTATATTATGTTAGGTGATCTTTGATTCAGTTAGGTTCTATTATGTAAGCTTTTTACCCAAAAATTAGGCACGTGCCATATCTATAACCGAGCACTATGAGAATACGGCTTACGTTAGGTTATACTAGGTTATATTATGTTAGGTTTGGTTAGATACAGTTAGGTTCGGTTATATAAGCTTTTTATATTTTATTACCCAAAAGTTAGGCACATGCTCTATCAATAACTGAGCACTATGAGGATACAGCTGCCGTACCTGTAAGCTGTGCCAATGAAGTGCTTATAGATACGGCAGCCGTACTCCGTTGTCATCCCCTATTCGTACGGCTGGCGTACCTGTAAACTGTGCAAAAAAAAAATCTTATTTTTTCTGTAATTTAGCAGCATAACTGTTTCAGGTATTATTTTGGTATTACTTAACTTTATGTCATTAAACAGTAGATGGTTATGGCTACCCTCAGCTTGTTGCTCTTACTATTTACAACATTTTCACTGATCACACTACCTGTCGGAAATTAATAATAACGCTGCAATACGTCCGGGAATGTGGTGCGTGTGGGGACTTTTTTCTAAGTTCACACTTGAACATAAACAAACAAACACTATCAATTGTTTATAGCATGGGTTTGTGGGTAACTACTGATAAGATTCTTATAGTATCTATATTTCCTCTGTCCAATGACATGCCATCACTTCTTAAGAGCACCAGCTGCGCCAATGAGAGCTTGCTATATGTAATAGTAGGCGTGGCACAGGTGAGGAGACATTTTTTGTGCTCAGTTCTGTCATGGCAACCATTGAGATCACTTGTGAAGGTTGCGAATTCGATTATTGGGAAATTATCGCAAAATTTAATTCCAAAAACGATTTGTGTTACGAGTTTCTGAGGGAACACGGCGTCCTACCAGCAGCTGTTCAGTGTCCCCAGTGTGTGGCTCCTTTGGAGGAATAGTAGAGGATGACCCACAGCCAGGAACTTCATACTCTCGTTAAGGTATTGTGAGTTATAAAATTATACTTGGTAAATTTGCAATTCAACCAATAATTAGGTTAGGTTAGGTTACAACAGTGTCAGCAGGGGAGTCCAGGGGGGGCGCAGCCTCTCCCTTTAGGATAGGTTAGGGTAAATTAGGTTACAAGTGTCAGCAGGGGGGTCCAGGGGAGGCGCAGCCCCCCCCGATTAGGATAGGTTAGGGTAAATTAGATTAGATCTGGGGAATTTTCCCTAAATCTAGGGAAATTCCCCTAGATTTTTCAAAGGCCATATATCACTCACATATGCCTCCCCCAAAAAAACCCCGATTCCCCACGGTCCCACAAGCTTGTTGGGGGGGTTGGTGGGGTGTGGGTAGAGATAGGGAATATTGGCATAAAGTATAAATTTACCATTATTTTAAATCTCCACCAGAATGCTCAAAAGAATTCAGGATTACATTAATACATTACCTGATGAATTCTGAAAAGATTTTCTTAATTAATTACATTTCTGTCGCAAATTCCTAGTTTGTGAGATATTCAATGTTTTCTATGAGACCTCCTCTTCGAAAATAAGGTAAATTTTAGTTTGGTTTGAGCAAGAATGTGATCTATCAATGTAGGTTAATTAAGGTTTGGTTAGGTGTTTTCTATGACTAAAAGTCGGGATAAATCTTACTAACAGCATCTTCTCACGGACCTAATTGAACCTAACTGAATCAAACCTTAACCTAACTTACCCTAACCATAACATAAACGTAACCTAACCTAACAACCTTAACCTAACCATAACTTAACATGTGTGGACTTAGAATTTGAGGCAGCTATCAGATTTTTAAGGAGCCTCTGTGGCCAAACTAAGGCTGTCCCCCAAATAAAACCACCACAAACGTGTTGTACATTACATACCTCATCACCTATGTCAATATTCTGGTGATCAGTGATAAGATGCTATTAGTAAGATTTACCAAAGTCGGCAGTAGGACGAGGTGCAGACGCCATTTTTTTCGTAGCCACATTCCATTATGGTGAAGGTGTAAAAATGCACCCCGTTTGAGGTTATCTGAACAAGTATCTGAGGTTGAATTTGCAGTGCATTATAAAGGTAAGGAAATATCGAAAAGTCGTCTTACGAATCTTTACCAAAATTTAACCTTTTTCTTTTTTAGCTTGCCAAAAAAAACTACCATAAGGTAACGCCTACAGCCAATACCTTCCATGACATATCCATGCTTTCTTACCTTTTCTACTTCTAACTGGTGCTTCTTTCCTCTCCCTTTTCAGCTCCTACAGTTGATCCCTATTGAAGACAAGGAAATAATACTCTCCTTGGGTGAGGATATCTCTGACGGCTACAGCCACTACTTGCCAAACTCCTTTCAGCGGCTCTGCGCTCTCCACGTCTACCTTGCCTATGATCTTGATCTTGCTTTATGTCACTGTTTGTCACAGGGAAGTGGTGATGAACTAGAATGAATGCAATGTGACAGCCACTAGAGTTGACACTATTATTATACGGCTAAGGTTAGGATATAAGTATTGTTGGAAATATATAAATGATGAGGATGGAACTGAGAGGTGACATATAGGATTGAGTACGTTTAAGGAGAGATATATAAAGGCAACCTTGAGAATTGAGATATGAAGTTAGGCTGGAACGAAACGAATGGAGAATACAAGAATTGCACGAAAGGTTTATTTGTGAAATGTAAGGAGCAGTAAATGGGAGAAGAAATGTATGAACATCCATATGGTAGACAAGAGTGGCATGCTGGTTATGTGGGTGCATGAATTTTGTGAAGGGTGAGAATGAGTGTATGAATGGAAGATGATGAACAGAAGTAGAGAAGGGTTAGAGTGGGATGTGAAAAAGTGGAAAAGTGAGATAGACAAAACAGCGAAAGGTGTGGGACTCAGTAAGTGGAAGACCGAGATGGAACGAAAGAAGACTTTAAAGTCACCTGTGATACAAGATCAAGATCAAGATGTAAGTCTGCTCCACTATGATCAAAATTTCTCACGTCTGCTGGTGAGGTACATGAAAATACAGCTAAGTCTATTAAACAATTTTTTTCATATTAATTTTGATGTAGTTTTAGTTAATCTGATATTTGTTTTTCTTGCAAATCACGTTTTTTCTACTATTCCTTCACCACTGAAAAAATAGTGATTTCCAAAGAAAACCGACAGCAGATTATTACAAAACATAAGAATCTATCTAAGAAATATAGTTTCCTCATCGTACATAACAATTTTAACGATACAGAAGACTGGTAACAATTGGTGAAGTTTGGTTCGACAGTTTTTAATTTTGTATAAACTGAATCTAATGTCCTTTCCTAACCAACCCTAACCTGAAACTAAAGGGCAGTGTTGAAGTTTGGGATGCATCTTCCCGCACTGGCCCACAACAACCTTATTCTGGCTTAAAAGTTTTTATTTTCTTGTAAATTTAAATTTAGCTTTTCCTTTCCAAACCTAATCTAACCTAACTTGAAACTTAATGTAATTTCTTAATTAAACCAAATACCATGCAAAACCTGGGAATCTTGGACCTGCTCTGGGTTACTAGTTGAATTCGGATAAGTGTAAAGTAGCCTTGCATATTTGAGTAAGTTTGAGGAAAAGGATGAATCTGAAATATCCTGAAATATGATTTGCCAGCAACTAACTTGAGTTTTATGGACACTGAAGACACTGAAGATGATTATATTTTCTTCCAGGAGCAAAAGTTGATGACATCATTGTCAAAGTCAACCATGTGTGAAAAAAAGCCATGCTGGTACCAATGATATTCAGAAGACGCTCTCCATATAGCTGTTGGATAAATGCTGCAGGCTTATTCAACAGTATAAGAATAAATCTTGTACTATTCTGATTTCAGATATGCTCCCCAGGATTGCAGCAAATAATTTATGCTAAAGTAAGGCCTTCAGCCTAATTAATCGTTGCAGAATTTGGCACTTAAGATGTTTGCGCCAAAAAAATGGTGGGTGATAAGGTTGTCACATCCCTATGCCATCATGCAGATTTTTAAATGAAATTACAGAATCCTGTATATAGCACACCATCCAGTCAACCATTTATTTTTGTATATATTGAAATTCTGTGGACTGGAATAACAGCAGCTTTAAACTACATAGATTGAAATTCTATGGGGAAATGACAAAAGATTTAGCCTCCATGCATTTCATGTGTTGAGACACAAACAAACACATCTAATGTCATGTTTTTTTTACAGGTTAAGCAATGGGAGAAGACAGTAGCTTGCCTACAGGGAAAGATTCCCATGCTGGCCCAAAATCTACTGTGGGAGATGGAATCAAATCAATTCGGACTACAAATGTATTCAAAGCAGTCAACTTTGAATTATATGTGAAACCAGTAAGTCAAATATTAAGCCGCACTTCATTTTGAAGAAAATCTACAAAAAAAAAATTTATTTCAGAGGGGGGAAAAATGTACAAAAACTAATATTATACCAAGGAAACATAGTCTGAGATAGGAGCCGGCCTCCTCTTTTTTTTTTTTTATCATAAGATGGATATTATATTTATGTATCTATATACCCGACTGATATGGAGGTATCTAGGACACGTCCATGCATACATACACATGCACTCTTCTCACAAATATCCTTATCCCCTAAAGAATAAATCAGTCACTGGTTTTATATAAAGTCACTCCAGCGATATATCCTATGATTCTGCAAAATAAAATAAAGGTTACTATGGGCTCCTCCAATGAATAAATAACAACACAAGTCAAAGAAATTGTCTGTGATTGCATGACTACAGTTGTGAATATGACCAGTAGAAAAGAGTGAATTTGGAAAAACCTAGACTTCTTCTCAGAAGTGTCCTCATACATCCCTGACTCAAACTGGTCACGTATTTTTGTTTAAATTTATCTTCAATTCAGAAACCATTATAAAAGTATTACCACCCCCTTTGGATTTGGGTTTTATTTAATTATTTTGGATTGATTATTTTATAGATTTTGTTGTATTATACTTCCATAAGCAAACAAATTCAAGTAAAGAAAATAAATTTTAGCATATACTTCTTTTTTTTCACAGAATCTAGCAGTAATGGCGTTTGGTGGAATAGCAATTCTGTGCAGCACAGCATACCTTGCTTACATGAAGTCACAGTTCAAAGAATCCAAAGCATATGTTGCAATAGGAGATGATGATACAAAGGTACTTATGCATAAAAAGTCTAAATGGGATTAAGTCACTTTTGTTATGGTGTCTTGTATAATTGTCATAATATAAATGGAAATTTTCTCATAATGTGTATTCTTTTTCCATTATATCCCTTAGGGATTTGTACATAAAGAATAGTGATTAATATGCACCTTCCAATATATGTTGTATTCATAATTACTAAATCTATATTTGTTTAGAAAAATGTACTAATATATTGCAATATTGAAATTATTCAAATAAACAAAAAACTTATGCTTACTTACTTATTAACCTCCTTCATTATCCTTCGACCCTATTATATGAAATCTAAGGTCTTCAAGAAACCAGTTGTGGCAGTAAATATAAGTTCAGTTTGAATTTAATTTAAAATGATTGAAAAAATTGATTAACTGAAATTGTATCGGAATAAATTTTTCAGTGAATTGTTGCTATATTTGGAGGAGGAAGAATTCCACATATGAAGCTTTAGAATGTTGAGTTCTTTAAAGGAGATGGAAGGAGGGAGAGAAAGACGAATGGTGGAGAGAGAGAGAGATAGCTGTCGTCATCACAACATGGCCGCTCGACAAAAGCATAGAGTTCCGTCATTGCACCCTTTGAATTTTTCGCACCCTTTGAATATAAGTGCCGCACCAGTACTGCCCACATCCTTGGAATTTCGCATCCTTAGAGTGAACACCCTTTGGGGGCCAACTGTATATCATTGTATTAAACATGTATTGATTAGCTTATGCTCCATCATCGAAACTCACCAGGATATTAAACTTGGCATTATGAAAAACAGTTTAATAGACTATTATAAATAAACCATTAATCAAAATATGGGATTCCATTTATGAAAAACAAAGCAAATTAGTTATGATATAGGTTATGAAAGGTCATATCAGGGGATAAAAGGAAAATGACTGGATGTGTATGGCCAGTGACCATAAGCATTTAGTTTCTCCTTCTCCTCACACGGGATATCCTCCAGGCATTGGGTTCTTCGTATTTATTATACAATGGTTCCAGTCTCTGGTTCTTCTTGTACTTGCTGAGCTTGGTTGGATCACCCAATTTGAAGAAAGAGGGTGCGAATTCTACTAGCCACTTTGGATCGATGGTTGTCACCTCCCTCATGTATTCCTTAGTAGTTTGAACCAACTCATGGTAAACAACCCTGAGGAGCAAGAAAGATTTTTCAGCAGTTTTCTTGTACCTTCAACAGCTAGTGTTCTTTCCTCTTTGAACATGACAAGGAAAGAGGGAAAGATATTTAAAATAAATGAATTACTAAAACATAATAGAATAAAATATTACTAATAAATTAAAAAAAAAAAAAGCCTGTTAAGAGTCGTAGTAAAAGAAAAAGGAAAGCAAATATCAAGAGTTTATCAGTTAAGAATTTAAGGAGTGAAAATACTGTTAACTCTTGCTTTAGTATAAGGTCTTATTTAGGGGAGTTAGGGAATGAGGATGAATTGTGCAATTGTCAAGTTTAGAAGAATAGTAATCATGAAAAGAGAAGATAGCATGATGAGTATCACTGACGCAGACTGTGAAACTGATGATTGTCATTTCATAAAAGAAAGTGAAAAAACATAATGTTTGACTACTCTGTACAGTAAGCTCTTAAATTTTCGAGTTTTTATATTTTTACAAAATTTCTTTGGACACAAAATCATTTCTATGCAATTTCAACTTTCAATGGCAAAAAAGTTAGTGTTGATGGATTTTAATGGGCTAGGATGTAATTGACAACCACACACTCTTAAGGTGGCAACACACTGGACAAAATTTAACAAGCATGAGCTAGAGTAGTGAGTTTTTGTAAGGGCACAAGTTCACTCATGTCTTCACACTGGAATTATAGTTTGATGAGCAGCAAGTAACGTCGGATGTAGGAAATCCTAGCCATGGTACTTACTACCTCTAATATATGAACTTTAACTCTTTTGATTAATTTACCAACACTTCATCCCTCACTTTTCCATTCATAACATTAATCACAATCACCTTCCATTCTTTCTCCAATTTCTTTATACATTAATTTTGAGTAATTCTAAAATTTCACAATTTCCTTTTCCTCCTTGACTGTTTTCATGTTCATTGGTGCATACCACACACTCAAACATACTTGACTATTCTGATATGAAACTTTATCCAAACTATTCTTGAGTCCTTCCAATCATACTCAGTCACATATTTTCAATATCAGATATCAAAATTGCTCAATCTTCCTTACTTTTTCCCTTGTATTTGTATCTTTCATTCAACCCTGTTCACACTGCTCCAGCAACCATACATTCCTTCATACCCTCTTCATTTCCTCTTCTAGATTCAAATAGACCTTGATCACCCCTAGCAATGTGCTAGGGTATGGAAAGCACATATTATGTCAATATGTAAATGAGGAGAGAGTAATGTCTCCATGAACCCTGGCGTGCCTTGTCTTGGCTATCTCCTTTGGGGGATAACAGCCTGGTATACATATAGATAGCTGCTAAATTACTAAGAAAAGTAGAAAATAAAGATTGGGTTATTACTGAGGGATTTGAACAAGATTTTGGAATAGGGTCATAGATGGGAAATAAACTTCAATGCCAAAAAATGTAAAATGATAAATGGGCATGAGTATTACAAGACAAATAAGAAATAATTTTTTTTGAAATTAATGAATTAGATAATTAACTAAGACTTGGGAGTAATGATGATGGATAACTTGTCATCAGATGAATATCTAATAGGATCACTAGATAAACTTTAAAAAAAATAAAAATATGTAAAAAACAGCAACAAAGATGACCTTAAAGTCTGAGAGATCTACTGTATGTATGAAGTTAGACTATCAAGACTGAATCTCCAAACTCTGAAAGGAAGATCTAATCGCATTGTACAAAATGTGGAAAAAGTGAACCGATAAGATCTATTTGTATGGAACTCAAGAAATAAAAGCTTATGGAAAAACAAATAACACTTGTAAGGTTGCAAGAAAAAAAGTTTGCCATACATTATTGAGTATAGATATTTTAATCAACCAAAATGCAAGAGTGGTTGATACTAAAAATATTCAAAAATTTAAAGCCAAGCTGGATAACAGTAGATATGGAGACAACAGTAAAGGCATTGCTCTTTTTCTTTATGTTACAACTAGGTAAATACACACACAAGGAAAATGCATATCTGTGTACATTTCCAAACATTTCATGCAACATGTACCAATGAGTTATCCATGTTTGTGAAATGAGTTCTTCATGCTACCTGTAATAAATTACAATGAATTTGCTTGATATAAAGAGCAAATAAAAAGAAACAAAATAAATATATTACCATTCAGGCTGTCGGTTGAAAAGAGCTGATGATGGATGAATGTAGACCACCTGTGAATCAACCAGGGTCCGATAACCTTCCTGTGGATCCTTTTTGGCAGCATTTCTGAAGAATCCTGAACAGATGGTCTTCTGTGCTCGAGCAACATTCTTGCCACACGTTACTACATCCAGTTTGTGTCTTGTGACATAGTAGAAAAAAAAAGGTCAAGAAGAAAAATAATATACAGTAAGATCTCACATCTTGCCATTTCTGATAAAATGGTGTGTAAATAAAAATATCTGTATTATTTCTACCATTCTCTTTACGTATTGTTTATGCTAAATATAATGTGTAAAACTGTCACTGAAATGTTTGATAATGAGTATATATAATATATATATATATATATATATATATATATATATATATATATATATATATATATATATATATATATATATATATATATATATATAAGAACATAAGAACATAAGAAATGAGGAGACTGCAATAGGTCAGTTAATGACCTATACGAGGCAGTTCCTTGTCCCCCACCCTTGGAATAATCCAATATTTAGCCATCCCACCTGTCATCCCTATCCATACTCTCATCCAACCGTCTTTTAAAGCTACCTATTGACTCAGCACTTACTACGTGTCTATCCAGCCTATTCCAATCGTTCACGACTCTGTTTGTGAACCAATATCTACCTATGTCTGTCCTGAATCTAAGTTTTTCTAGCTTGTACCCATTTCCACATGTCCTATCCTGGCTACTAAATTTTAAAACCTGATCAATGTTTCCCTTATTAATTCCTCTTACCCATTTGAAAATCTCAATCATATCCCCTCTTGCCCTCCTTCTCTCTAGGGAGTGGAGATTAAGACGTTTTAACCTATCTTTGTAGGGTAAATTTCTCAGCCCCTGAAACATCTTGGTCATTCTTCTCTGAACTGCCTCCAAGGAGCCTATATCCTTCCTATAATAAGGGGACCAAAATTGAGCTGCATAATCTAGGTGGGGTCTGACTAATGCTAAATACAACCTCAGAATGACCTCAGAACTCCTATTTGTCACACACCTACTAATAAATCCCAGTATCTTGTTGGCCCTATTTCTAGCTATAATACACTGTTCCCTGGGGCGCAAGTCACTGCTTATTTGAACTCCTAAGTCCCTCACACTATATGACCTTCCTACGGTAGTGTCATTGAATGTGTAGTCTACAGACCTATTTCCTTTATCTACGCTCATAATACTACACTTGTTAACATTAAACTGCATCTGCCATTTCTCTGACCACTCGTACAGCCTATTTAAGTCATCCTGCAGCATCCTAGCATCGTTTAAATTCTTTACTGGTCTTCCTATCTTTGTGTCATTGGCAAATTTACTGATATTACTATTTATTCCTGTCTCTAAGTCATTTATATAAATTATGAATAACAACGGTCCTAGTACTGATCCCTGTGATACCCCACTAGTGACATTACCCCATTCTGATTTCTTCCCATTGATCTGTACCCTCTGTTCCCTACCAGTAAGCCATCCCCTAATCCATTCTAGTACCTTCCCACCTATGCCGTGAGCCTTAACTTTACTTAATAGTCTCCTATAAGGGTACTCTGTCAAAGGCTTTACTGAAGTCCAAATAAACTATATCATACTCGTTCCCCTTATCTATTGTTTCAAATACTTTCCTATAGAAGGATAATAAATTTGTGAGGCATGACTTCCCCTTGCTAAAACCATGCTGACTATGTCTAATTAGCTTGTGTTCATCTAAATGTTTCCTAATTGCCCTTGCTGTGATAGTTTCTAACATCTTGCCTACCACTGATGTTAAACTAATTGGGCGGTAGTTACTACTTACTTTTGTGTATGTATATATATATATATATATATATATATATATATATATATATATATATATATATATATATATATATATATATATATACATATATATAACATCTCGCCTACCATTGATGTTAAACTAATTGGGCAGTAGTTACTACTTACTTTTGTGTATATGTATATATATATATATATATATATATATATATATATATATATATATATATATATATATATATATGTATATGTATATGTATATATATATATATATATATATATATATATATATATATATATATATATATATATATATATATATATGTGTATATATATATATATATATATATATATATATATATATATATATATATATATATATATATATATGTATATATATATATATATATATATATATATATATATATATATATATATATATATATATATATATATATATATATATACATATATATATATATATATATATATATATATATATATATATATATATATATATATATATATATATATATATATATATATGTATATGTATATATGTATACACATATATATATATATATATATATATATATATATATATATATATATATATATATATATATATATATATATATATATATATATATATATATATGTGTGTGTGTGTGTAAAAAAAACATGGGCTTAAAATTTAACAATAAAGACAATGAGGAGTTAGTAGAGATGCAAAGTTTCGTGGAACAATATCACCCTGATAAGGCAATAGGAAGTCCCAGCATAAACATTTTGAATGACAATGCCATGTCTCATCTATATAAGTCATGATGAAGCCTTCAGCCATTCCAATGCACATTGCTGAACCAATGGGCTAACCAACAAGGCCACTCCTCTAGCTCTTTGTCTCACATCATTTGACCTTTCATTCACACTTCTAAACTCTGATTCACCCTTCCTTTCATCTTTGTTTCACTCAAAACTCACACATCAAAACATTCTTCTAATTTCCTCCCCTTTAGCCTCTTTTACTACATTCATGCACAATCTTTAGGGTTCAGGGAAACATTACTCTCCCTTCCCCGCTATGCCTTGTTTCAAAGTAGGAAGAATAATAGAGAATGGGCAACCCAGTTCCCCCTCTAATAATTGCCTTTTGTGCAGGGAATATGGTGGCAGCTTGGCTGCTGATGTGCGACCATGCTGAGTCTCCACCAATACAGTGGAATGTGATAGTTAGAATTTATCTAAATACCTGGCTTATATCCTCATTGAAAGGGGGTAGGCAAGACAAAGCATTTAAGGCTCAGGGAGACTGGGGTTCCCAGACCCCTTGTTCAATACCTTTACGTCAACTTTTACGATCTACTGTAAATATAGTGGTAGTATTCTTGCATCCTCTACAACACATATGAGCAATATAAATGTCTTAAGGTCTTACCTGTCCATAATGCCTAAAAGTTGCTTCCTCACATCCTGCGCCCTCTTTAATGTTCGCATTTGGACAAAGTTTTCATAGCACCAGGCATTTGAAAACTTGTTGTTCTTCCAAGAGTTGTAAACAGCCAGTAGGGTGAGGTGATCACCTTCTGCCTGATTGAACTTTGCTTTCTTCTGATCAGCTAAAGCTTGTTTCTCCTTTGGTCTGAGCATAAAGAGAATATAGTTGTGTAAATTTGTAAGTATGGAAATATATGTATGAGATATTTCAAATCTTGAATATCGAAAGTCAAAACATACACAATAAAATTCAATCATTAATTAACTACACCAATGGTAACAAATCTGCCACATCATCATCATAATCAGCTTCTGAGACAATTTGCTGATTGTGTTCAAGTATGGAGAAAAAAAGAATATATTATGGTGCAGATGGAGTAAACCTGTTATACTATTAGGCCCTAACATGAAAGTTGCAAGTTGTGCTGGAGTAGTATGCTCCATAGTGCTACATTTTAATGCTATTTTTTCCTAGAAGCCTAAAGGTTAAGAGGCATAAATGGAAAGAAATGCATGTGAATATATGCATGTGGACATCTTGTCACAGCTGCCCCTTTTATAGATAATGTCAGCCTGGCATACACATGGATATATAGAAAAGACAATCTATGTATGCTTTTAAACATAAATTTGGAGCAACAGTAGGTAACCACTGACCTGTAGAATACATTTTGTACAGACAACATGGAGACAATGGTAAGGATCTCATCTGAACACTGGAGGTGAACTGACATGATCAGCATCTTTGCAAGGTTGGGCTCTAAGGGAAATTCAGCCATTCTCCTACCCAGTCGTGTGAGCAATCCTTCATCATCTAGGGCACTGTAAAATGGAAACTAACATTATCAACCAAACTATCTAAAGCCTCACATATAATGCAGTTCCAATTTTTCAATTTATCACTACAAAAAGAAAATGGGTGGTAGATAAATAAAATAAAACCACCTCATGTAAAGTGCTATGTTAGTACAGTACATACTCAATTTTTATTTTATTTTTTTAATATTTATTACTTTTTTATAACAAAAGAAAGTGTGAAAATAAATCTATCATATTTATCATAAAATCTATTAAGATTTCAGCTCTGATTATTCATGATCAAACCTTATAAAATCATGGCCACTGTCATCCATGCATTCCTCAACATCAGAATCAGAAGTCATTATCTTTATACAAAATCTCATCCTCTGTGCCATCAATGTTATTACTAACGCCACATTTTTTGTTAGAAGTACAACTGTCTTTTAACCTCAATCTAAGCATATTTTATCCACTGCCAAACCTGAAACATTGTAGGCCTCTTGATGCGACCTGAAGGTGACAACAACAGCAAAGGATGCATCCAGAAACACTCTCTTCAAAACAGACTTAGTTATAGTATATAGGGTCTGAGTTGCGCAGAATATTGTGGTCCTATCTAAAAGGAAGGAGAAGTGATTTTGGTAAGGCTATAACCATAGAAAGTCCATTGTGTGAAATGATAATTGAGGGAACCAAGATCCAACTGCCAAAAGTACTGTTACGAACCCCAGATTCAAAGGATTTCCTCAGGAAGATGTGAATATTGCCAAATCCATGGTGAGATTACACAAAAATGAGGCAGAAGAAGGTAGAACATGGATTGAGATGAAAGGAGTTAAGTTGGAGATGAGTGGATATAAGAAATCAGTTGAAAAGTTATTGGGGAGGATGAACACCACTGAGTCAAATTTCAATGAGTGGCGGATGGAAAAAAAGTTATTTGAAGAATGAAATAGATAACCTCAAGAAGGTAAATGATGAGAAGATAAAGATAGATAAAGTGGGGGCACACGCTGCGCGTAGCTGCGGGCGTTCATCTCCCGTCGCATTGGCCTTTGAGCCTGTGGTGGAAATTAATCTGTTACACCAAGACACAGGGCCACTGTGACATCCGACTTCCCACAGTTTATCTTCCCCAGGTATCCCTAGGTACCCAATTTATCTACCAATCTGTTTGGAAGAATGAACAGCTGGGTGAGCTGTGCACTGAGACTGGTATACCTAGAGTCAATAACACAACAACAGCAAAGACCTCAAAAGATGGTTGGAGCTTTACACTTCTCAGGCTGTAACTGCCTGTCACCCCAGCAGTGTAGGAAATCCACCCTCAAGTAGCAGAGTACTGGCTTCTGCCATCTTCCTGCCACTGCTGGGGCCAGAGCAAGTCCCCTTAAGGCGCGGTCTGTCCTACCTTGTCCGACACAAGCACAATAACTTAGTGTAAGGCAAGTGGTTGTGTGTGTGTGTGTGTGTGTGTGTGTGTGTGTGTGTGTGTGTGTGTGTGTGTGTGTGTGTGTGTGTGTGTGTATTGCGTGCAAGACAAGGATGACAAGCAAACGCAAGGTGAACGTCTCTGTACCAACACGTATGTCACTGCTCCACAAACCACAACAAGATCAAGAAAACACAACCTAAGCTGAACAAACGCCAACAGGATACTGTGGCATGTATTAACTAGCTAACATATACAGAAATACGCAGTAACCAAGGGCTAATCTCTAGTTGCATACATTACTATACACTAAACCTCTTAATCAATAAACCTAACTAACTATTTAGGACAAAATCTATGTCCAGAAATCTCTCTTAGAATTTACATTGTGTTAAACTAACATTGTAATGTATAACATACCTGAGAGAGTGAAGTGTTTCTAAGGCCATAACCATGGCATCTGTGGGTGGAGGGTCCATAAAGTCAAATCCTAGAAGATCATTGATTCCCATTGCCTTCAATTGCAGCACTGTTGATGCTAAATTGGTTCTTTGGATATCTGGTACACTTGTGGGCAGCATTTCATCTCTATAATCAATAAATAAATATTAATACCATTAGTATCTTTTATAATAATATTAATACAAATAATAATATAATACTTTAGCTATACCAACCCAATACAGGTTGACCATCACTAATCCGGCAACCACGGAATCTTATGACTGCTGGATTTTCTAAATTTCCGGATTATTGAAGTTTTGTCCCCAGAATCTATATACGTATGCTGTAGTATATATTGTAACAGAAAATTACTATAGTTCTTAATTAACCTATCAATAGAGATTTGTTCTCTCACACCTTCCTCATTTTCATCACTGCTTTCTTCTTCACTGCCATTTTTTTCTGATGAATTATAGTCATATTATCATCAGCATGCAAACATTCCATTACAGCATCTTGATATATCCTTGATGCAAGTTCCTAGGCAGCAGGATATGTTACATCCTTAACTAAGCAAGAACTTCCTGTATAAACTATTTGCCTTTTGAAACCCTAAACTGCCAAATCCATGATGGGGTTATACAGCAGCAGATTTTAATGATTATGGCAAATAAGCGAGAAGGAATATCTGTTTGTTGGTGCCCTCTGCACTTTGTCTTTTTGTAGAATATACAGAGGAGGGGTTTCCCAGACCCCTCCGTCCATTCCTTTCGTTGCCTTTTACAAACCTCAGGGAATACAGTGGTAGAATTATTGTAAACCTACCACAGGGCTAATGATAAATGGTAATGATAAGCAATAATGGAAATTTGAAGGAAATTAACTCCTTATCCAAACCATTTTGAAATTCTGCCAACTGTCATTTTCCTTTTCCTTTTTTGTATATACCTACACCCATCCCTCTGCCATCATGCCTAATAGGTTAGCACAGATGCTTGTGATAGCAGAACTTAATGAATGGGATTAATTGTAATTGGTTTATCAGTGATCCATTTCCGATA
>JAXIVD010000211.1:20000-57500 GCA_036785275.1 Cancer borealis | reverse complement strand
CTCTCGACTCAATTAACACCCTGCAAAGTAGCCTCCCGCGAGGGGACTCCTTACAGTGCGTTATATGAGTCGTAATAAACAAACACTAAGACGGGATTACTCCTCGTCTGTGTTATCCAACAAGAGGCCCCTGATAATGGGCTCTTGATTACAACGAAGACAACGAAGACAACTACTTCCCAAGACTCAAAAGCCTGACAATAACCAGAACCTCCTTGTGAGAGCTTTCTGGATACTGAAACCCTAGGTGGTGTTACCTCAGGCAAGATGTTAATTATACAGCCAAACACTCGTCTCAGCTCTCGGCACAGTAACCTGGTCCTCGTATAGACAGGGCCTTACTGTCTAGCTACACAAATATATCCCTGAACTAACAGGCCAGTCTTAAAACCCACTCCCTTAAATATGAGGAGGTTACAGACGAAATAATGCCAAATTGGGGAGAGCGAGCGTGCGTGAGATGTGTTCTTAGTGGCTGCACCCGGCTAACTGAGTCCCTCACTGCCTCCTCAGCTTCCATCTACCCAGGCAGAGATGCCAACTCGTACCACATGTCTAGCACCGCGCTCCGCTCCAGTCCGCTATAGCCTAGGAGAGCACTTTCCTTCACAAAATCATTGCTGGCCACAGAGACGACGTAGGACAACAACAAACATACCAGAGGAAGCAGAAAAGAATTAGCTACAAGACGAGACACTTTGCAACGCAAAGAAGAAACAAGGAAAGACAGGAAAATTAGGAAAAAGAAGAAAGAGAAATCACGTAACGCCAAGCAACAGAAGCTCGCATTAACCCTCTCTGGCAACTCATCACCACCCACGACTGCTCGCTCTCCTTCCTGCCACGGCTGGCAGTCCCACGACTCCCCGTGCCTCTCCCAAACACCACGTGGCTCCCATAACACAAAAGGCGCAAACCCATCTCGTCACGTAGACATGTCTCTAACACTTCCCGCGGGGTGGGGCCCGCAACAATATATATATATATATATATATATATATATATATATATATATATATATATATATATATATATATATATATATATATATATATATATATATATATATATATATATATATATATATATATATATATATGCATGTATCATAGTTTGTATCAAATAAATTTTTACTATTTCACAGTAATTATAATTTTTTTTTTTACAAATTAAAGATATTATAACATGAATTGTAAAACAAATTAACAACATACCTGGATCTACAACATAATAAACGCCATCAATGGTTAATGATGTTTCAGCAATGTTTGTAGCAATTACAACTTTCCTCGATCCTGGAGGTGCTGGTTCAAAGATCCTTGTCTGCATCTCAGAAGGAAGAGCTGAGTAAACAGGCAGAATTATGAGCTCTGGCACATCACTTCCAAGTGCTTTCATTCTTTCATAAAGCAATTCACACGCAGTGTCAATCTCCTCTTGGCCAGTGAGGAAGACTAGAATATCTCCGGGTGGTTCAGACAGATGGATCTGCATTACAGTGATGAGGGCTGCATCAAGATAGTCTGTTTCTGGCTCTCGTGTGTACAGGATCTCTACAGGGAAGGTTCGTCCAGGTATAGTGAAGATTGGTGCTTGATTAAAGTATTCAGAAAATTTTACAGCATCCAAAGTAGCTGATGTAACAATAAGTTTCAGTTCAGGTCTCTTGGCTACTGCCTGCTTCAAAAGCCCAAACAAAACATCAGTATGAATAGTCCTTTCATGAGCTTCATCAAGCATAATGCATGCATAGCTTGACATGTCTGGGTCAATGAGGCACTCTCTCAACAGCATACCGTCTGTCATGTATTTTATCACTGTTTCTGAGCTAGTACAGTCCTCAAAACGGATGGTGTAGCCAACTTCTTGACCAAGTCGACAACCAAATTCTTCAGAGACTCTTTTTGCAACTGACATGGCTGCCACTCGCCTTGGCTGAGTACAACCTATTTTGCCCTTGGCAGTGAACCCTGCTTCTGCTAAATATTGAGTAATCTGAGTTGTTTTTCCAGAGCCTGTTTCTCCTACAACAATGAGGATCTGATTACCATCTATGGCTTTAATAAGCTCATCTCTTAGTTTATAAATGGGAAGACTTTGCCGCTGCTCCAATATAGTCATATTTGTCTTTTTTCCATATGATCCTCTGGTTCCACCTGAAAATTTAAAAAATGATGATTAATGGAAGTTAGTATATAATTAAATTATGCAGTATATAATTAATGTAAAGATGCAGTTCCCATTAAAACAATTAAACAGAAGCACATCACAGCTCGTCAGATGCACGTCGCCTCTGCTGCTCACGGATATTTTGTTTATTTTTTGCTGATTTTTTCTTTTACCTTGAAGACAGAAAATGTCAGAGCTGCAGATTACCCTATGGATAACATAATCTTACTGAAGATTATTGTGTAGGAACTACCACCATATACGATCTAAAGAAACAGAAACATAAGTTGTTGAAGTTTTACAGTGACAGTGCTGACCAGGAAATAATGAAAAATAAGAAAATGCTGCATAGTGCAAAAAACTAAGATTTTGACCGTGTGCTGTTAAAGTGTTTCAACAACGAAGAATTGAATGTATGCCACTGACTGGTTTGATGGTAATGAAACAAACTAGAAAATACCATGAAGAACTGAACATTGAAGGCGAATCTGAATATTGAGAAGGTTGGCTGCAGAAATTTAAGAAGCGTCATGGTATAAAATATCTGAAAATCTGTGATAAAAAAGCTTCTGCTGATTATGATGCAGCTGAACATTACATTATGATGCAGCTGAACATTACATTGATGAATTTGCCAAGATGGTATCTGATGAAAACCTTAATCCTGAGCAAATATACAATGCTGATGAAAAAAGCTCTCTACTGGCTAAGCACTCTACCACTGAGCCCTCCTTGTTTGATGGCAATGCCCAGAAGTAATTTTTTTTCTTCAGTTTGTTGATGTTAGCATTTCATCACACTGTAACGTATCCAACTATATACCAGCCTGTGATTCCCCTAAAGGTGTTTAGCCAATACAAGGCATACACACACACACATCCATGAACACATACATATACACTCCTCTCAATTTGCCCTTTGGGCCCCAAAGAAGAAAAGTACACCCTGCTCAAACACTGCAAATCAGGGCAGTCTCACAAATGGGTGTAAGGTCAAGGGTCGTATTATAGTGCATTAAGGTTTAGCCTGCCACTTCATATTCAACTCATGTCCTCTTTCTCAAAAGCACATGATATGCAATATGTAGACACCACCTATCAATTTGATATAAAACTATAATTGTTGCAAAACTTTAAAGTAAAAAATAAAAACTTAACGCTGTTTTTACAGATGTTTCTTTTTTGTTTTATGGTAGGTGAATTTTTTAATGCAATATCAAACAACCATAATTCTCCTAAGGTGCCACTTGTTTGAGCTTCTTCTGTATTGGATGATTAATATAAATCAACTATTTTGTATGTGATGAGGGTAAGGTTTCAAAAGTTTATAGCACTAACCTGTGATATGTCTCTTCCATTCAGGTACTTCTTGCTGCTGAGATGTTAAGCCTCGAGACATGGCAGAATCACTCCGCTGGATTTCAGGAAGAGGATCATTCCAGTTTTGCCCAAGATTTGAAGGCTGAGAATCCATTTCACTTTCCCTCTGGGCCATCTTGACTTCTCTTCGTTCTTTAGCCAGAGCACTCTGCATCATCGCTGCCTGAGCTAAGGAGCCATCAGGATTTTTCATTATTCTTACTGGACTCAATTCTTCCCTCACTCTGCCATAGCCTCGTAAGAATGCTGGCTCCTCTTCTACTAGCTCAATTTCCACATCTTCCTCATCATCATCCTCACCACCCATCACTCCCTGCTCCTCATCAAAGTCAGGCATTTCTGATTTGCTAATGCAGTTTGCTGCCATCATTTGCTTCAACTCCCACCGTTCAGGAGAGGAAATTCGGTTTACCCGCTTGTATGTTGCAAGGTCTTCTTCATCAGTGCCTGTCAAAATCAGCATTTTAGTATATTGTACATGCACGAAACTTACTTCTTTCCTGAAATTATCCTCTTCATGAAAGCTGAACATCCATGATAACATCACACATCCCTGATGTAATCCTACTCAAATAGGAAACCACTCATTCACACTATTTCCTACTTTTCTAAATGTTCTACAATTCACATAGAAACTTTTCACACATCTTAGCAGTCAGTTATACAATTGTAGGACATTCCACAAATACCTTTAGTTAATTCCATGAGAGACATAGGTCTGTCTGGATTCCTCATAGAGTCTTCCTCCAGATTGCTAACACCTACGGGTGCTACATTAGGATTGAGGTCCTCTCCTGTATCCTGATCTACATCCTTCATTGATAGAGATGTCTTCTGTCCCGTGAATGACAGCACTTTCACCTGTATGGAATAAAATCAATAATAAATGAATAGCTCTTATCAGAGCAGTAGACACCTGCCGCTCAGTGGAATACTCCAGGAGATACTTACGGGGATGTAGGCGGTGCTGCAGACTGAGTGATTACCCGTGTCCTCTCTTCCCGGTTCCCTTAGTGTCTCATTTACAAAAGAAAGCAGCTGCAGCCTGCCCTCTAAAGACAACTTCTACTACTACCTACATAACATTAGATACACCTTACACTTTTACACTCTCTTCAACTCAAAATTTAATAGAATGGCTTCACCACACCCAGCCTCGGAGTCCCCATCTGGGGACAAATGTCCCCAGGTCGGATTGCCCTTCTGCTGACGACCTTGGGTGTCTTAACACTTCCTCTAATACTTTTTCTCTTGATTTCTGCAACATTCGTGGCCTTGGATCTAACTTCCAATCTGTGGAACACCATCTCTCCTCCACTAAGCCTCATCTTCTCTTCCTAACTGAAATGCAGTTATCTGTGACTACTGACAGCAACCCCTACTCTGTTCCCTCCTACTTTCTCTATCCTCATTTTCAATCCAAAGCTGGCTGTTGCGCATATGTGCCTAACGACATTACTTGCTCTCGTGCCCACAATCTTGAATCTTCAGAATTTTCAACCAACTGGCTAAGACTACAATGTCATTCTAACTAAATACAGCTGTGCTGTATATCTCTCACCTAATTCCTCTGACTATGTAAAATTCTTTGGCTATTTGACTTCCAAAGTGGAGTACATCCTATCTCACTTTCCTTATGCTGAGATCTCCTTTTTGGGGGATTTCAATGTTCATCACCAGCTTTGGCTTTCATCTTCTTTCACTGACCAACCTGGTGAACAAACCTTCAACTTTGCTATCCTTCATGACCTAAAGCAGCTGGTGCAGTTCCCTACTCGTTTCCCTGACCACCTTGGAGACACGCCCAACATTCTTGATCTTTTCCTAACTTCCAACCCTTCAGCTTACTCTGTTAAACTTTCCTCTCCGTTGGGCTCCTCCGATCACAATCTTATTTCTATTACCTGTTCTATCACTCCAATGCAGCCTCAGGATCCACCTGAGCAGAGGAGCTTCTGGCATTTCACAAGGAAGAAAGTATAAATGGTTGATTTTAGTATGCCTTATAAGGTTATTGGCCAGCAGGAAGATGTGAAATAGTTTTAGAAGAGAATAGAGGAAGTGAAAGAATTTAAATAATTGGGAATAATGCTATGCAAGCATGAAGAGATGGAAGGAGTAACAAGAGAGAGAGCTATGGAAAGCATATGTGTCATAGTATCAGTTATGAGAGGAATTAATGTATCCATGGATATAAAGAGAGGTTTAAAGAGTAGTATTCTCATGCCAAAATAGACATGGATCAAAGACTCATACATGGAATATGGCACAACAGTCAAGAGTGTGTAAGGTGGAAATGAATCATCTGAAAGGGGCATGTGGCGTGATTAGATAGGAGGGTTAGATGAATGGAAGCGTGTATGAAAGATGCCACATGGGAATTGTGCAAATGGATTGAAGTGTGGTGTACTGGAATGAATGAAAATAGACACTTTGATGTGGTTTGGTTATCTTGAGTTGATGAAGAGTGATGAGTTTGTGAAGAAAGTGTATGTGAAATTGAGGTTCCTAACAGGAGAGAAGGGCCAGTTGTAAGATGGAAAGATAGGATAAAGGAGTACATGCATGAAAGAGGTGCAGACAGAATGGGAAGGTTTGAATCAGTAAGGAGGCTCTTCTGCCAAGACCATCTCTTTGGGGGATGTTCCTGGAGAGATAAAGCCTGTAGATAGATAGAAAGCAGTATAACACGAAACTTTAACCCTTTGAATAATAAAGATCCACATTAGCAACAAACCTTCACTTTTTGTCCTCGAACAACTACATCTGATACATTGGTGACACGTCCTTCTCTCCGCAGCTGTGAAATGTGTACAAGGCCCTCTAGCCTCCTCCTCAGCCCTTCCAGCTGAACAAAACATCCAAAGTTCAAGATATTTGTTATCTTTCCTTCATAAACCTGTAAGTGGAAAATGTTTATTAAATATATGAAATTAGGTAAGTTGTATTTAAGTAGCTAAGTAAGTGAAGAACTACTATAATCTGACCTTACCATATCACCATCATCATCATTTTCAACATCACCAGTCATTACAAGTTCCCTGCTAAACAAAGGCCACCCTATATTTTTTTCAGACCTTCCACTAATTTTCTGAATATGGTTTATCAACAAAAAGTTTACAATTAAGGCACTTGTCTCTTGATTCATAATGTAAACTTCCTGGGCGAGAAACTGGCAACCTATACAAGGCTACAGTTACATCACAAGTCAAGAAACAAGTATGAGACTAATGATTTCCTGCATATAGGAAAACTTTAACTTAGCTCTCGTGCACCCTCACACATGCCTTCCCATAAAATGCCTTGATTCCTCCCAGTAACTCCTCAAACACCATAAGTTTTCAGAACATTCTTTAAATCATTCAACTCTTCTAACACATTTACTCCATTTTTCCTTCCATCTGCAAGGATCTCAGCCTCTCTATCCTCCTCTACATTTAAGTCTTTCAAAATACTTTGCCCCATCTCTTCTTAACCATATCCTATTTAACTAAACCAACACTGCACCATCCTCTGCCTTCACCCTTTCTTTATTTCCAGATTTTCCCTTCCCTATTTGCTTCATCTCCTTCCAAAACATTTTCTTATTATCCTGGAAATTTTCTGTCATCTTACAATCCCACTTTTTATCTGTACTCACTTTTGCATCATGCACAGTCCTTTAAAATTGATTTATCTTCTCCCTGTATTTGTAATATGACACCTCATTCTTCCTCTGTAGCCACACTTCATATGCACACTTCTTTTCCACTACATCCACTCTTACATTTTCGTAGGAGAGAATACAGAGGGAACTTCCAAAACCCTTGCTCCTTCCCTTTTGGTTGCCATTTGTAAGCTGCAGGTAGCCAATAGAAGTATTCTTGTAACAATGCATAATTATAAATCAATAATAATATTAGTATCCTTAATACTATTACCTTGATATGAGTTTGCATTTTGAGCAGGATACTTACCTTTCCTACAACTGGATTTTCATCTGGAGGACGGTTAACAAACATGTCTCTGTTACTTCCACTGTGACTACTTCTACTAGAATATCTCTCTTGACTTCTGCTTATGCGATCATCCTTGCTTGGTGATCGGCTCCTTTTCCTCCTGTGTCGATCCTTTCTGTTCCCATACTTCTCTCTACCATGCCTTTTCTCATGACTATCACTTCTCTCCCTACTGTTGCTCCGGTTTCGTCTTTCTCTGCTATGACTTCTTCGTCTATCCCTCCCATGACTGTGACTTTGTTCCATTTTGCTCTTATGTTTCCTGGGGCTCTTGGATCTCTTGCGCTCTCTGCTGTGACTGCGACTCAACCTCCTCTTTTTATCCTTGGCCTGACTGCTGCAATTCTCTTTCTGCTTTGATGGAGCATGTGACTCTAAAAAGGCCATCAGATTATCCATCTCACTTTCAGGCTCTTTTTTGGGAAAATGTTCACTCTTTTGTCTATCCTTTTCAGGTTCTTTTTCACTTTTCTTCTTTTTATCATTATTCCATTCATTTTCCCTGACTTTCTCTTTAATCTTACTCTTTTCAATAATCTCTTCTTTAAACTTGATTGGGGGTTGTTTTAGTTCATCATCTAACATATGAATGACCTTGGGGTCATTAGGCAATGCTAGAAAAGGCAGCATTTCTCTTTTTTTTTCTTTTTCTGATCTAGGTTTATCATCCTCTTTAATACTTGTAGTAGAAGATGATGTTAGAGATGGCATCATATGCTGGATCAATCGCCAGAGGCTCTCCACAAACGAATCCTGTAAGGAAGAAAATATACTTAGAAATTTAGATGCTTTCTCAGCTCTACAAAAGGCTACAAACAATTAAAGATATACTGTAGTAGGATTACTTTGTAGATGACACCTTTAATTATCATAATTCATACTTCTATTAACCGCAAAAAAATAATAAAATAAAATAAATAAATAAATACAAAGGTACAACAAAATAAGATTAATCCCTAAAGGTTGGCCATAATTATACAATAACACTTGCTATAGTGGACTCAACAGTCAGCTATTTTTATATAGTTTGGAGTAATTCCCGCTAAACTAACTAGGCACCATTGATTATATTTGCTATGAATGGTAAAATTAGCTCCTCAGCCATAAGCAAACATATCTCTCCGTCAAAAATCCTCTGTTGTTGTCCATGAAAGATCATATGTCTAACGTGCCCATCCTTCCCTATGTGTAGAAAAATTCTACAGAAAATAAAACCATGGTTATGAGTGGGATAGATTGTATTATATTTTCTTTCAGCCCCACTTTTAGAGATAGATAAGATAAACAAACCTTTTTGCTTTGTAACTGGACATTTTTTTGTACATTGTGTAATATTTTTTCAAAGCAAAAACATAGAGTTTTAACACATTCCTCCAAGTTCTCACTCCGCCACTTGACTCATAAAGCCAAAACAGTGAAGCATCATCCAACAGCTAGGTCAATGTATACAGAGATAAATGACATCAAAATCATACATGTGCAAGTGAGGCAAGGTTCCATTTAAAAAATTTTACATCACATTACCATTATGGTTATTATTAATAGCATTATTATTATAATTATTTTTCCATTCTCGCTATTCCCTTTGTATCAATAGTGTTTTTTAACAGTATTATTATATTTTCATTGTTTTTTATTGTCGCTCTCTGTATTCACTTTTGTCTATTCCTGTTGCCTATGCCTTCGGATAAAATAACTTATTATTATTATTATTATTATTATTATTACTCGTTGATTAGCTGATGTGGTTTTGAGAATGTAAGAACAGCACCGATCAGCTTATTATGTCCCACCCAATGAACTTTCTCATCAATGCAAAGTGGAATAAGACCAGGATTTTACAGTCTACCCACATGGTCGAGTACTCCCTGATTTTTTAATTGTCTGGAGGCGGATAATAACAAATGAGCCTAACACTGAGTATACCATTGGAAGTGAAAAGATTTGACAGTGTATATGAGTACAGTAGATGTGGTGAGTGCAAGAGGACAATCCACAGTGAAGTGTGAGGACAGAGTGGTAGCATAAGTCAGAGAAATGGGAGAAAGGAGCTTGAGAGGATTAGAGTATGCAAGGAGGGAAATTAAAGACAGGAAGAAATTAAAACTCTTCTGCTGTGGCCATCATCATTGGGCACTTCTTACAAACAGGCATCAGATAAGGTATCGCCATATAGATAGACAATTTGGTTGACCTAGATCATGCTTGTTGATTTGTCATTGTATCACAAAACACCTCATATCTCTATGGAAGTTTTTTAATTGTATGACATTACCACTTCATAAAAATGATATCAAATTCAAGACTAAGAGGCATATATTGTTTTCAGAATAACAAGAGATCGAAGTTGATCCCAGAACCACTAAAATACATTACCGCAAACTGGTCTCCTCCATTTTCTTCTAGTGCTTTTTTGAATTTGTCAAGTCGCTTGTTGGATTCAGCAAGGGAAATTATGAACTCCGCTGAAAAGAAAGTTGAGTTATAAGAACAACACAATTTAAGGAGTGATTATGCCAGTTACATATTTTCATACACGAACTTTTTTTTATAATTTCAAAACAATAATAGTAATAATAACAATAATAATAATAATATCAATAAGGATTAGAACAATAATAATAATAATAACAATAATAATGTACCTACATATCTATATACCAGACTGATATCCCCCTAAAACTAGGTATCCAAGGCAAGGCAGCATACACACACCCAGGCACACATACATTCCTCTCACTTAGCCCTGAGCCCCCATAGGAGAAGAAAAGTACTGTATTTCCCGTGTCATAAGACGCACTTTTTTTCCTGAAAAATGCCCCAAAAATCACCCTGCGTCTTAACACATGAAAATCCTCAATTTATTTTTTTCCAAAAACTGCTTAGCTAATTATAGGGTGCGTCTTACCACTTGTAGCGTCTTATGACATGGGAAACACGGTATATCTCGCCCAAACACTAAATGTCAGGTCACTCACGCAATGGGAACGAGAGACTAGCTGTATCTTATATTATATTATGTTAATTTAGAAGCTATCAAATGTTTTCTATGACTAAAAGTAGAGGGTTGTGTAAAATGCAGACACCATTTTCTTTCGTAGCCACACGCCATTCTGGTGAAGATGTAAAAATTTACCCAAAAAAATTGTTTTGTTAGCATAACCTTCCCAAAGCTGCAGTTAAATAAGCTTGACCAAAACTAACCCAACCAAACCTAACTAAACCTAACAAAACCTAATGTAACCTAAAAATTTTTTTTTACATATTTTTCTATAAGTCAGCAGCATAACCATTCAAGGTTGAATTTGCAGCGCATTATAAAGGTGAAGCGATATCGAATAGGTCATCTTACAAATATTTACCCCTAACCATAACTTACATTGACAATTAACAGAACCTTGTTCAAACTAAACTAAACTTTACTTTTCGAAGAGAAGGGAAAAAAAGAAGGTATTTCTGCATAACTACTATGTTACGGTTATGTTATGGTTAGGTTAAATTAGGTTAGGTATGGTTCAGTTAGGTTCGGTTATATAAAATTTTTACATGTTATCACCCAAAAGTTAGGGTATTCCTACCTGATATTCTTACCTGGTTGGTTCCCCTCGGACAAAATTAGACCAGCTAGCATACACATATTACTCCAATAAAGGGGGGCCCAGAACCACAGGTACGCCAGTTCAACAGATTATATAAACATCTAAATATACAATAAGACGAATAGAACTGGAAGTTATGTACCTTTAGTGGTGTTTATAACATAATAATGTATACAGTAATCCTACTCAACATAATCATATAAGGTATTGCCCATGGCATTATGTAACAACCTTTTAAAAGAAGATAGACTGGCAGCTGCAACAGTGTCAGCTGGCAAGGAATTTCAGATTGAGATATATTTTACACTAAAGAATCTCTTTTTACAATTCAAACGACTATGAGGAAGGAATATCTTAAAGGAGTGACCTCTGGTACCAACTACTGGAGCCAGATGAAAAATATCAGACAGATTAATAGCCAATAGACCATGAAATATTTTCCAGTACCTGATTAGGTCAACCCTTAATAGACGTCCCTGAACAGAATATAAATCAAGGTGTCTTAGTCGGTCTGAATAGGAATGAGTTTCCAAGCCAGAAATATTCTTGGTCCATCTCCTTTGAACTGACTCTAGAAGTTTGAGGTCTTCAATATAACCAGAGAACCACACACAAGAAGCATAATCAAGTAAAGGTCTGATGTGAGAAATATAAAGAGCTTTCATAAATCTGGGTGATCTATTAACAGTGGACCAACAGATTAGTCACTAAGCCACCTGCTTTATTAGTAATGTTATATATGTGTTGGTGAAATCTCAAGGAAAGATCAACCATAATACCAAGATCAACATAAGACTGTACAAACTTGAGTGGAATATTGTTGATATAATAAGAGGAGTATGGTCCAAGCAGAGTTCAGTCCACCTAGGAGCATTGGAAACGGAGAACAGCACATTTATCAGTGTTAAATTTGAGTCCCCAAGATTCGAACCTGCTACTAATCAAATTTATGTTATGCTGAAGTCAGGCAATATCACAAAATGCTGAGAAAGTATGATGATGGTTAACATGTAAGTACAGCTTTAAATCGTCAGCAAATATTTTGTAACCACAAGATAAATCATGCACCACATGATTAATATAAATTAGAAAAAGAATAGGACCCAACATTGAGCCTTGGGGTACACCACTTAGAACAGGGCAAGCATAGCTCTGAGCCAGACACTATAACCCTCATTTGCCTGTTTTTGAGAAAAGCTTGTAACCAACCAAGCAGAGATCCAGAAATCCCAAGTGCATAAAATTTACAAATCAGAGTATCATGGTGGACAACATTAAAAGCCTTGCTAAAGTCGAAAAATACCACATCAACTGTATAACCACTATCTATCCAAGAAGTGATGTCATGGTATGCCAACATCAGTTGGTCTTCTGTTGAATGATGGGGCCTAAAACCAAACTGAGAGTCAGAAATAATTCCATTATCTTCAAGGTATTGATAAAACTGATGAGTCACTATTCTTTCTAAAGTTTTTAACACAAACAGAGGTCAAGCTAATTGGTCTATAGTTAACAGGAATTGTTCTGGAGCCCTTTTTAAAAATGGGAACAACATTAGAAACTTTCCATAAATCAGGCAGATGTCCTGATGTTAAAGAGGATTTAAAGATGACATATAAAGGATAAGCAAGTTGATCGGCACAAGACTGGAGTAAGTGAGGATGAATGTCGTCCGGTCCCATGCTAGAGAAGATATCGAGAGACTTGAGGTAATGCTTAACTGTGGACTGATCAAATTCAATATTAGAGATAGAGCTGTCACAGGACTGATGTTTAGCTGGGTTTGACAGGTGTTGACTTTGATACACTGAGGCAAAAACCTTAACAAATAAGTCAGCCATAGCTTTAGCATCACTAGTCATTGTCCCTACCCTAGTCAGTAGAAGGCCTACAGAGGGCTGACCAATCTTTTTATGTCTGACATAGGAATGGAGTAGCTTAGGGTTGGTATTGAAGGAGTCAATCAAGGATAATTCATATTAAGACTGAGATGTGATACTATAGTTTCTATATTGGTAATTTAAATTGTTAAAATGAGCAAGAGCATTAGTGGCCTGAAGAGAGAGTCTGCCATGCATCGTTCTCTGGTTTTTATATAATAACCAAGCCTCTTTCTTAGCGTTCATGAGGGATAGGGGTGGTTTGGTAGGTCATGGAGGCGAGGAGACAATATGCTTGGGAGGCACAAACATGTTAACAAGTGGTGTTAGAATATTCAAAAATTTTAAGTACATATCATTAACAGATAGATGAGCTAACTCAAAATCACAATCCACATAAGAAAGATGTTCCTTGATCTTGGCATATTTCCCTCTATGCCAAGCTCTCAATATGGGGAATTTATCAACTTCAGAAGCATAACTGGGGGAAGAAGGGATGAACTGGAAGACATACTGGAATAATACTGTAGAGTGATGGCACTGAGGAAAAGAGGACAAAACATCTACTGAACCAATGCGGTCTGACTCGGAGGTCAATACCAAGTCCAGTATATTTCCTGATGGTATGAATGTAGGTTCCTCAATCCACTGGGTTAGTTCAAGAGAGGTGAAGCAATTGAGGAACAGAGCATCATTGGGCTGGACATGAGCAATTATGTCATCAGCTCCCCACTTAATAGTAGGAAGGTTAAAGTCACCAAGTAATATTACTTCCTTATCATTTGCAAAATCCATAATGAAGTCAATAAGTTTAGCATTATCAGTTGCAGTGTAGGAAGGTGGTCTGTAGACAACCACAACATAAATCTTGAAGACAGGAAGAAAAATAGCATGTACATTAGGACAAGATATGTCAACAGATACAAAGGTAATACCATCTTTTATATACATGCACACCCCATGTTTCATAACTGATCCTGTAGTATCAGACGAGCCTAGCTGAGCCGAACCTAACCTTACCATAACATGACTGTAACCTAGCCTAACAACCTTAACCTAACCATAACTTAACATAACCTAACCAACCTTACATAACATAACCTAACATAACTTCAAAGACGTTTTGCGAGGTAAATAATGGTGATCCCCACCTGAAACCTTCACAGATGTCTTGAGTACACTATGTATAATATGTAGGGAAGGAGAAAGAAAAAAAGGTGCAGAAGGCACTTTTACCCAAAAACGTTTTGCGAGGTACACTATGTATAGTATGTAGGGAAGGAGAGAAGTGGTGGAGCAGTAGTTGTAAGGATTTTCCGAAATACCTAATATAGGTGTCTGCAGTGAAACTGGTGTGACATTGGAATACCGTAAGCACAACTCAGCCAATCCCTCTGTAAAATCTCAGCTTACTTACCAACATCTTTATCATTGATTCCTAAATGGTTTTCCAATTCCACACATATCTTGGAAACCAAGGAAAGCTTCTCAAGCTTAAAAAGATCATCCATTTCACAATTATAGGCTCTTGGTGTTGTTTAGGGCTGCGACACAATTACAGAAAGCTATGCAACGCTCGTGTCTTGTTTACAATTGATCTTGATCTTGTTCTTGACTTCTTGTATAAAAGAAACTAAGGAAATAATAAAAAAAACTTTTTGGAAAATAAGAGAAAAGAAAAGAAAATAATAACACATGAACATAAAAAAGACCAGACAACAACATAATACATAAAGGGCCAAGTGAGCACTATATATCAGGTGCAGTTTGTTTGTTTCGTCATACCGTTACAAAGGCAACACCTCTGACAACAACCAAGAACCAAGACCAGCCTGCCTCCTGGGTCTTGTAGCGGTAGCAACAGTGTACGCTTACACTCCCACCGCGTACTACTACGCAGCCAACTTCTCGCCCTGAACATTAATACCTTCGACCTCCCAACCCTGCTGGCAGCGGCGGACACCCCTCCTGACACACGAACAGCCGTCATTCATCTCATCTGCGCCTTCCTTAGGAAGACGGGACAGCTGCCACGTCTAACCTCCACAGGACGACGTCAGGGCTCATGGCACCCTAAAGTGGTTTCGGCCCTAACACAGCACCAACAGTGTACGCAGGGCGAATAGGGTCTAATAGACCGTCACAGCCTTAAAACACCACCAACAACAGTGTACGCAAGCATCTTATACGGATCCTCGATTTCAGTCCTGAGCGGGAATTAAAGTTAGATAACAACAACAACAACGGATTGCTCTCACTCGCCTCTGCCTGGGCCACACAGGCACACAAGACTCACAGCTCACCTATAGTTGAGCTCACTTTTCCACCGCCTGCATCTGTTCCCTCAAACTATATATACTTAGTAGGCAGTCACCTCCAAATCCTGAAAGGCACCACACTCAACCTGCCCACCCTGCTCGTGGTGGCAAACATTCGTCCCTCTCGGAGACCTGCCGTCATCCGTCTCAGATGCACCTTCCTCATAAAGACAGGACAGCTTTCCTGCTTGTGATAGCCCCACAGGATTCCACCAAGGCACATAGGATCGATCCCAAGGATCGTCGTTGCCCTAAGCAACAACAACTTTTGCAACAAGAATCCAACAACTTTTGCAGGCTAATTAAGTTGTCAAGTGTACTTGAACATCATAACCAAGCTGAGACGTTGGTAAAAGCATAAAGTGAAAGATGAATGACGTGGATGAGTCCTATTTCGACTGGAGCGATGAAGACGACATTATATGCAGCTCTAAGTATATCAGGTGTGGTCATTGTTGTAAATGGGAAGTACACAATCTTGCTATGGAAGTGACTGTCGGATAAGCTATCTTCAGTCTGTGTTGTGTATTGGGATTAGATTCACATCAATAGAGTAAATTTTTACATAATTCTATGATGATATAGTGAATAGTAGTTTGTGAAGTGAGTTCCCCATAGATCTATGTAATTCTGGGAAGAAAGTTTTAATGTGGTTGTGACAGGTTACGTGAGATTATGATATGGGGTTCGGTAAAGATTTGTTTCTTGAACCACTATTTTGGATAAAACAATTTTTTCTGGTAGATTTTTATGTGTTTTGGGTAAAGATTCAGAAGATGACCCAGTCTGTTTTGTGGACAAAGCAATTTTTTTCTGATACGTTTTGATGTGTTTTGAATTAATCTGATGTTTGTTATGCCATGCAATCTATTATTGTTTTTCCCAAGGTAAAAATTACCACAAAAAAGTCAGATTAATTCAAAACATCAAAATTAATAAGGTTCAATTAAGTTCTCTTAGGATTACTTAAAGCAACTTTTCTCTTATTGATTTTGATGGTTTTTAATTAATCTGGCTTTTTTGTGGCAACTTTTACTTCGGGGAAAGAAAAGAAAAAAAATTGCAGGGCATAACAAACCTCAGATTAATTCAAAATCTATCAAAGAAATTGCTTTGTCCAAAAAACAGACTAGATCGGCTTCCGAATTTTTACCGTGTTTTTAATTAATCTGATGTATGTTTGTTATGCCATGCAGCCATTTTTTCTCTCCCTCATTAAATGGAAGGTAAAAATTGCCACATAAAAGTCAGATTAATTCAAAACCATTAAAATCAATAAGAAAAAATTAGCTTTGCTAGCATAAGTTCATAACCTTCCCAAACCTGCAGTTGAATAAGCATATTACTTTTCCAACAATTTTGGTATAACCTGCAAATTTTTCTACTTTTGATAGATTATTCTAAATCATTCACATATATAAGGAAGAACATAAGTTCATAAATCCTTGAGGCACACCGCACCAGTCAAATACTTCACCATTTGAAATAACTCATTGGTGGCCTGAGCACCAATTTTCTATGGATGCATATAGATGATCTATTCTATCTGCCCAAAATTTAGATATTTATCTGTTATGAGGTACCTTGTCAAAGGCTTTTTGAAAATTGAAGAACTTCACATCATACGGCTCACACTCATTCAAATTCGCTGAAACATCATTAAAGAAATCTAATAAATTAGTTAGAAAAGATCTATTACTACAAAGTCCATGCTGATTTTCTGATATTAGTTTGTTTGTTTTAAAAAAATGCAAACATCTTGTCTGATGATCTTTTAAATAATTAAATTTAAACCGACATTAGACAATTTGCACGATAGTTGATTGCTTGTTTCTTATCTCCTGTCTTAAAAATAAGGGTTATGTTTGCCCTTTCCCATGCAAGAGATATCTAGCTTGGATTAATGATTTGTTAAATATATGTGTTACAGTACTTTCTAATTGTGCACAGCATTCTATAAGTATCTATAGTGATAGTTCATCAGGACCAGTGGACTTATTAGGATCGAGTTTTGGTTTGTATTTATGCATCATATTTACATGAATTTTGGTTAAATCAAGCTTTTCTTCATGAAGCGCTTGAAATATGTTCAGCGTGGTAGATATAACTGCATTATTTTCCTCAGTAATGACATAACTGAATGTTAAACTCAGAATGTAGGCCAAATCATTATCGTTATCTAATTGTGAGTTTACATTATTTCTTCTATTTATTTTCTTTGTATGTAGCCAAAGATCATTTTGGAAATTTTTCCTGGCTTCGTGGGAGATTTTTACTAAACATTAGTTTTTTTCAAATCTCTTTTTTGGACGTTCTTTTGAGTTTAACGTAACCATTGAAATCTAAGTTTGACTATGATACCTTCAACATTTTGTATGCCTTTCTTTCATCAGCTATCATTTTTTGTAAGCAGTCAGTCATCCATAATGGTTTACATATATTGATTCTTCGTGGTTTGTGTGGAATATTTCTGTATACTACTATCAATTCTATATTACCTGTTAACTTCTTGTACATTTCATCTATGCAAGTATTATCGAAGCACTGATTCCAGTTGCCTAAATCTTACTTCCTTTTTATTTTGGCTAAATCTGCATTCTTATAGTTGTTATCAATAGCACATTTTCTTTGGTTTTGATTTGAAGGCTTAGCTTGATTCTAACAATGCTATGGTTGCTGTTTGCTAGAAGTTTGCTGACTTCACAAGTATGAATGAAATCACTGTCATTCATGGCCGCATCCCTGCATTTTATATCTGATGCTCAATGCCAAAGTGGTGTCACCGAGATTTCTTTATTGCCTTTTCTCCCCAAGGCTCAGGGAATTGATAACTGCAATCTGGTTATTTGTCTCATTGTTCCACACGAGAAACAAAAGTAATGTACACTCAAGAACAAAAAACATGTGGCTTAGCACACAAAAAATGAGATCCTCTCACTATTAAAGTCAGAGGTATACTAGCTGGCTCAAACTTGTTGAGGTGCTCAAGTTGAGGGTACTTTATATACTGTTCATGCACCAATATCATTGATGGATTTAAACTGAGGTTTCAGAGAGTGTTTTGTTCCATGCCATTGGTAATGATGCGGCATGTTTTTGATATCCATGGTGCTAACTGTATATTTCTCACATGCATTTCTACTACTTCTCACCTTGTAGACTGGAATAATGATGTTTTTTTCTACCTGCAATTATAGTGTTTTTGAAAATTCAGAGTGACATGGTCTAGTTTAATTATATATTATGTAGATAAGTATGTATGTTCAAGGTGAAGTTATAATTTTGTTTCTTTGTTCTACAGCTCTGATGAGGAAGATGATGATCTTGCTGCCATCATTGCACTTAAGGGGCATCAAAAAGGTAAGTTTGGAATGTACGTATAGTAGTAATGAAATGAAGAGACATCATTCACGTTTGATACTATTCATATAATCAAACTCAGCACTTAATAAAGAAAGTCATCACAATTCAACTTAGGAATCATTGGCATGTATTAGATTTTGTAAATGTAGAATTCATTTTATAAAATCTTGCTACATTTTTATGCTCATGAAACTACTATGAACACAAAATCAATTATATAAAACTTTTCTATATTTCTATATTCATTTGGTCATCAAACCCTTTTATTTTTGCATTTGCTAATTGCTAATTGCTGTAGACCAACTAAGGCTCAATCTTAAAACAAAGACCGAGGCCTGGAAGTTAGATTTTTTTTTCTTAACTGAGGTCTATGTATATTCTTGCCTGAGCTGACTATTTCATTAAACATTAAGAGTAGTTCTCTCTATGTCTTTCTCAGTTTTCCTCATAAGTCTCATGCCTGATATAATCTTTGGCTATCTTTTCCATATCTTCCAAAAATGTTTATCATTTTGGTGTGATGACCACTGCTGTTTCTTACCGTAGTCTTCACCTTGTTATGGGGAACGGGTGGCTCTGTGGCTTGTGTGTTATAGGTTGCGAGTTTGATCCTGGCTCACAGCAGCTTCTTGGTGAAAAGGGTAGCACTCTCATTAAACCTTCCAAAGCTGTATGGTCTATAGCATTAGTTAATTTGATGCCACTTGTAATTAGCATTTTGTATGCTCTTCCAAAAATTTTGGTGATATGATTCTCTGGTGGTATATTTTCCTGTTGAAGTATGTTGGGTTTTCCAAATCTGGCACCATCATGTTGCTGTTCTTTGTATTCTTTACAATTTCAACTTATGCTTTTTCTTGTGAGGAGACCATATTACTCCTGTTTATTCAAGTTTTGGTCTAATCATAGTAGTTATAATGTTTCCTTATCATACCATTATCTAGAAAGTGAAAAGCCATCCGTTTATTTCTTAGCATCATCAATGTCACCTAATATTTTTTCTATATGTCTCTCTGGTGATAATTTGTCCTGTATTTTTCTTGTGAGGAGACCATATTACTCCTGTTTATTCAAGTTTTGGTCTAATCATAGTAGTTATAATGTTTCCTTATTATACCATTATCTAGAAAGTGAAAAGCCATCCGTTTATTTCTTAGCATCATCAATATGTCACCTAATATTTTTTCTATATGTCTCTCTGGTGATGATTTGTCCTGTATTACTACTCCCAAATCTTTCATTTCCTTTTCTATTAATATATTTTGCCCTAACTTTTATCGAATCATAATTCTTTATAAGTATGGTCCCAGTTAACATCATCTGTAACATAAAAAAAAGTTGAGAGGTAATCTAGCAATCTGCATTACAGGTGGGAGTGCATTTAGAAGCAAGCAGAAACAAGATGAGGAGGATGACTTTGAGAAAGAAATGGCCTCCGAGCTCTCCCAGACCATGCAGCATCTCACCAGCACCCTTGGCATACAAGGAAGTAGTGGTGCCTCACAGCCAACTGATGAAGGTCCCAAAAAGGCACCAGAATTTTATGATGACATCTACTTTGATTCTGATGAATCTATCCCTGAAGGTGAGAGAGAGAGAGAATTCAATAGAATTACATAGAAATCCTAACCACACAAACCCTAAGGTCCATACCAGTTGGTCTGTCCTTATCCTAGAGTAAAAAATATCTTCAAGAGAACACAATGGAGGAGTCAAAAGTAAATGCAGTCAAACAGCCAGTAGTATGTCGTGTCCCAATTCCCTACTTAAGACTTTGTTGGAGTAGATGGTGGTCAAGTTTGTTTAAAACAAATTTATTGTGTTACATTGCAACATATCAGGCGAGAGTTTATTCCTCTTTCTAATGACTATATTAGTAAAGAAGAATTTTGTGCCGTCTAAGTGAATCTCTGTACATCCTTGTTTTACCCCATTATGCCTTATTTGTGACGAATCGTGAATTTGAAACATGTTATTTGTTTCAACTTTTGTGAATCCTCTAAGTATTTTGAAACACTATAAGTTTACCTCCGGGACATCGTTTCTTGTGTGAGAATAGGTAAAGTTGTGCCAGCCTCTCTTCATAAAGTTTGTTAGGTAAGGACAAGATTATCTTAGTGGCCCTATGCTGGACAGCTTCTGATTTTGTTATGTCCTTTTGGGCAACCAAAATTGCACCCTATAATCCAAGTTAGGTTTGATTAAGCTGATATATTGAGGTAGAATTACTTCTTTATTTTTCAAGAAGTTTCTGATTATAAAGCCCAAGGTTCTGTTAGCTTTACCTGTAGTGTCGTTGTATTGCTGTGAGAATTTAAGGTTCAATGCAATCGCCATGCCGAGATTCTAGACACTGTCTACTTTTGAGTTTTCTTTTTTTTTTTTATCTCTCTCTCTCTCTCTCTCTCTCTCTCTCTCTCTCTCTCTCTCTCTCTCTCTCTCTCTCTCTCTCTCTCTCTCTCTCTCTCTCTCTCTCTCTCTCTCTCTCTCTCTCTCCTCTAAGAATAATCTGTTGCTCAACCAGTTTTTGATTCAGTCGTACATATTACCTGTGATCCCATCCCATCCCTGGATCTGCTTCCTAAACGCATCCCAGAACTCACCTAACGCAGCATTCGGAGGACCTGTTATATCTGAATTCCCCAACTGCAATGCCATTGACTGTTCCAGGTTTTTAAAAATCCTAGACAGCCAAGCCAGAATAGGGTTGGTGGAGGGCCATTGTGGGGTCCCACTCGAAACTTCACCACTGTATCATTAATTTGTTAAGATTAGTTTAAGTTGTGAAAAATTTTATCTAATTTCTTGAAAATTGAAAAAGGCAAGCTTGAGTAGGTTGGTGAGAGGCCAGTGGTGAACCCCATCTTAAACTTCACCCTTGGTTACTGGTGTTTTGTATCATTAATTTATTATTTTATGAGGATGAAGCTATTATTGTTTAATAAATTTTTATGTGTTTTGTTGTGTAATAACGTGGTTTGTTTTCCTTGGAAATGACTTTTTTTTTTCATAGTAGGGGATGGTTTACAAAATGTATTTGCAGGAAAAACAAATGTAAAATTCATTAATAGTTTTGATCGTAAATAGACAACATCTGTAATACAAATTTTTTCCAAATTTTTTTTTATTGCTTATGTAAAGACATCATCCTCATTATAGTTCATAATAAGTAAACTGAAATTTTTTCTGTTATTCATGCTGGTAATCCTGAGCCTTATCCATATTTGGTCAACAGAAACCACTCAAAGTCAGGCTCCAAGAGGGAAAAAACAGAGGATTCATCGCCATCACAAAGTGTTGTCTAATGATGAGCTCTTCTATGACCCTACAATGGATGACCGTGACCAAGAATGGGTCAACCAGAAGAGAAGGTCCTACCAACCAAGGGGGAGAAGGTTTGAAAAAAAAAAATTTCTAGCTATATTTTCTTAGTCACTTATTAATGTTATAAACAATAATGAATTTCCTATGTAAAAGCAATTTGTAATTAACTAATTTATTTACAGAAAATCAAGAAATAGGAGTTGCATATAAGCATAGTTAAGGAAATATAAAGATAACAGAAGATAAACAAAAGTTCATTATTCATTACTCGTATTTAAAAGTGGATTTTCAGTAGTAACCCAATAGCTAACTGAGGCTTTCATGTTATTAAATTTTTTCTTGGTAAATGAGAGCTCGTGCTAAATAAACTCATGCTAAGTGGGCCTCTACTGTGTGTGTGTATATATATATATATATATATATATATATATATATATATATATATATATATATATATATATATATTTATATTTATATTTATATATATGTGTGTATCTATTTATCTATATACCAGGCTGTTATCCCCCTAAAAGAGGTTAGCCAAGACAAGGCACCCATGTACGCATACACCCATCCCTCTGTTATCATGCCTAATATTTCACATATGTCTGTAGGCTAATAATTTGATGGTTTACTTTAATGCCTATCATCTTCCTCTTTACTCATCCAAATTTTATGGATGATAAGAATTATGTCACAATCACAACCAACCCTCAGGCCTGGCCGTTCAGTGGATGTAAAGAATAAAAATACTACCCAGCTCCCACCAAGTGATGCTGTCCTCAATTGTCCTGCCTGCCTCACTACCCTCTGTATGGACTGCCAGAGGTAAAACACTCAAGCAGTATCTAATAGAGATCCAAGTTTTTTATACTGTTGACTTATTTATTCAGAATTTTTATGGGGATGTATTTAGAATTTCATTTTACAGTGGATATTCTCACATTAATATTTCAGCCAATGGAGCCAATGATAATATTTTGCTGGAAGTTGCAGCAAACATTCAATTTTAGCGGCACAGGAAATATTTCACTGGCATTGGTTTTTGGTGGCTCTCACCATGGCAATAGGGAATTTCTAGGGTATTAAAGCATTGTATAACACATGGTTTTATGCCCTAAGTCATGGGAACACAATGAGAGTTCATGGATATGGCTTTTGGCTACAACAGGACAATTTCTTACAGCAATATTCATCATAGCTGTGGATATATATATATATATATATATATATATATATATATATATATATATATATATATATATATATATATATATATATATATATATTATTTCATCCTTAACCCATGGGGCCGGTAAACTTAATGGAGGTCTTAGATGGTTGGCCTCCGCCTTAAGTAATGCGGGTTAGATTTTATACGTGATGCCTCGTTTCTTTTTGAGAGACTCATGCTCCCTGTGGAAGCTTCTTGAGCATTTGCAGTCCCATCGAGGATAGTATTATATATATATATATATATATATATATATATATATATATATATATATATATATATATATATATATATATATATATATTATTCCTACAACAGTTCCTTTATAAAACCTTGAAGGTTTCATCAAAAATGTGAAAAATTATACCTCTATAAGATTGAAATTATTAAGCACAATTTTTTTTATGAATGAAACTTAAACAAAAGTACACGTATTGATCCATTGACACTAGACTTTCACTCATTTAATTGTTTAATTGTTTTCTTCCTTAGACATGAAATTTATCACAACCAGTACCGAGCAATGTTTGTATTCAACTGTGTTGTTGATGTAACTGAGGGGCTGAGCTACCCAAGCAAGGACCAGAAGAGGCAAGATTTCTTCAAAAATAAGAAGTCCCGTAAAAACAAGAAACATGGTGTGCAGCTGGAGAACAAGGAGACAAAGGATGAACATAAGAATACAGAAACAACAGCAGTCAATACAGTTGGATCTAGTGTTAAAGTTGAAGAGTTCCATTCTCCTAACCAATCCATTCTTCCAACAGTGAGCAACTCCCCTGATGATCTATCAACTACAAAGACAGACAATAGTGTTAGTGATAAAGGAAAAGATATATATCACCCTGTTATGTGCAAAATCTGTAATACCAAAGTTGCTGTGTATGATTCAGATGAAGTATATCACTTTTTCAATGTTGTTACTAGCTACTAATTACCTTTTCCTCATGATTAAGATAGAAGATAGCTTTTGTATAAATAAAGTGTAAAATTTAAATTTAACCAAATATAATTTTTCCCAATAATTTATAAAAGATCCTTTAATGATTTTGGTGGTGGAAGTATAATTTGTATGTTATGCCACACCATAATAGTGGTAAATATTGTCTAAAAAACAAACATAATTTGTTTGACAGTAACCAATTTCGTGGTAGGCTATCTACAAGCAGAAATCCACATGTTATTGACCAAGTGTGCAATTTCATCATGGATGATTGACAGTTAATCACTTAAGAAATTGTTAATGACATGATCTGCAAATGCCATTTTTACAGATGATTTGGACATACATCGAGTGGCTGCAAAATTTTGGCCAAGCCACTGTTCTCTATTCTCTTCTATCAAGAGCAATCACCCTTCCTTGCTCCACAGACACATTTTTCATTCAGTACTTTTTTACACTGTCCATCCATCCGATTCCTCTAAACTTCACACCTTTTACATTGGATCCTAGTATTCTCTTCACCAACCAATTCTCCTTTGCACCTCCTAATTTATCAATCGATCCATATGCCTTGCTCCACACACACTCCTCAGACACCTCATCTCCAATACATTTAATCTTTTCTTTTCTGCTACTGCCATACTCCATGTTTCAGCCCCATATAGTGCAATCGGCACAGCTACATCTTCATACAACCTCTTTACATTCATCTCCATTTCTCTACAACTAAATACCCTTTTCTTTCCTGCCAACACCTTTCTATATCATTGATCCTAGATTTCATATCTGTCTCTATTCCTCCAATCTTGGATCCTAAATATTTAAAGCATTCCACCTTCTCAAGCAATTCACCATTCAAGGCAACATTCATCCTTTTTCCACTAAATTACTTTATTTTTATTCTCCTTCACTCAAGTTCCTCCTCTTACACATTCGTCCAAATTCTTCCACCAACTGGCAATTTCTCCTCCGAATCTGCCACTAAAGTCATATCATCTGCAAACAGTATCTGATTTATCTTACACACTCTATCATCAGAATTCACCAAACTTAGACCCCTTGCTACACCATCCATATACATATTGAACAACCATGGTGACCACATATCCCTGACGTTTTTCTACTCTCACAGGAAACCACTCGCTCATCATATTTCCTACTCTTACACATGCTACACTGTTCACATAGAAACTTTTCACACCAGTTAGCAGTCTGCCACCTAGCCCATACAATTGTAAGACATTCCACGAGACATCTATCAATCTGGTCTTATAGTTTTTCAAAGTCCATAAAAGCTCTTCTGCCAAAAACTTTTCAAACACCTGTCTCACAACAATCACCTGATCCACACAGCTTCGCCTTCTTCTAAAGACACATTGCTCTTCACATTAACATCTTCTGTACCCTTTCTGATCCTCTTTATTTGTATCCTACCATACACTTTACGTATTACACTTAAAAGGCTTATACCCTTACAACTAGCACATTTGTACTTAATGCCTTTACCTATATACAAGGGAACTACACATGCATCGTCCAATCAACTGGTACCATACTGGTCACAAAGTACACATTTAATAATCTTACTAACCACTCAATCACACTTGTATGTACTGCTACTTTTCAAACATTTTACAGCACACCCATCAAACACTGCAGCTTTCCCGGCTTTCAACTCTTTTACTGCCTCTTGTACTTCCTTTTTTATGATATATGCGTTATTCAACCCTCCTAACACTTTCACTTTATATTTCCTTCCCACTGCAACAACCTCAACTCTCTATCTTCCTGTACATTTAACAGACTTTCAAAATACTCAGCCTATCTCTCCTTAACTGCTTCCGTTTCAACCAACATTGTCTTCACCCTTTCTTCATTTCCAGTTGTTCCATTTTATCCTCTATACCTCCTTCCACAACATTTTATTTTCATGAAAGTTTAGTCATCTTACCCCACCGTTCATCTGTATTCACTTTTGCAATACGTATCACTTTTGCAATACGTACAGACCTTTTAGCTTGATTTCTCTTTTCCTTGTATCTCTCATATGGCATCTCTGCAGCTACACTCCACGGGCATGCCTCTTTTCTGCTACAGCCAAACATACAGCTTCACACCACCATTCACTCTCCTTCCTCACCCCACCTCCCACTCTTGTCATACCACACACTTTATCTGTACGTACCACCACAGCACTCTTAAACAGCTGCCATTCCTCTTCCACATCATTTTTTGTTACTTTCACCACATTCCACTCGTCCTTAATCCTCTCTTGGTATTAGTCCATTTTCTCCTTTTTGTTCAACTCACTTTCAGAACTCTCCTTGCCTCCCCCACTTGTCTTCTTCTTGGGAATTTGATGGGGCTGTGCAGGCTGTGCCCCAAAAGTGCAGGTTGCAGATGAGTAAGTGGATCAGATCCTGTTGAGTTGACCTGTTCTGTGGAGGAAGGTCCTGGTGTGCATGAGAACTTTGAAGGCCAGGCCAGGGTTTTGAGAGCCACCTAAGAGATCAGTTATTGTTGGTCTGCAGAGATGGAGAAACGACAGTGAGTGGAGGAGTGCCATGCCTGTCCGCACCCCACTTGACCCCTGCAAGGAACTTCATTAAATTTAATCTTTTGAGGCATGAGGCCACCAGGCAGTGTATGTGACAGCCCCAGGTTAGACGGGACCCGTCTATTACTAAGCCAAGAAACTTACGTTGGGTTTTGAAGGGAATGGGTGAACCTTTGATGGTGACCACAGGTAAGTTTGGTATTTGCCTTCTGGTGAAGCACAGAAGGCTAGACTTCATGGGACTCGCCATTAGGCCCCAATGTGTTGTCCAAGTGTCTATGGCAGTGATTCCCAACCTTTACACCTTGGAGGAACCCCTGTAATAATTGTTCATATTCCAAGGAACCCCGATATGTAGTGTATGTATGTATATTATTTTTTAAAGAAAAGTTCTTGAGCAATATAATTCATATGAAATCTACAATTACATCACATGAGAGTTCACACTAATAAGTCAATAATCATGCATAATGTTATGATTTACCTGCAGTGTGATACTTGGGCTTGTTTCTCTTTGCGTATCTGTGAAATTCTTGGCCGAATTTTTGACAGACACACACGCAGTTCTTCCTCGACAGACAGAAGACGATTTCTTGATTTGCTTTTAATGACGGTCAGGCATGAGAAAGCTTGTTCACAGAGGTAAGAAGTCGAAAACTGGAGTAAAACATCCAATGCTTTTACTGAGATGACAGGGTACTCTTGCTTTGCTGAAATCCAAAACTTGTCAAGTGATACTTCATTAAATTTCATTTTCAAGGTTCGATCGCACTGTAGTTCACTCAGTTCTTCCTCTTCTTGCAGACTAAGTAGGTTTTCTGTACTTGGTGAGAACTCAGTGAAGGGGTTTCTCACCCAGTCATACGTTTCTGATGACAATGAGGGAAAGTACTTATGAAGTTTTTCTGACAGTGATCCCAAATGACTTGTAATTAATGGAATTACATTTTCATATTCATTCTGAGTTTGAACTTTAAGTAGGAGTGGAAACATTTCGACGCTTCCTCTTGAAAGGTGCTTTTTCCAAACAGCAAGTTTATTCTTAAATGCAAGAAGTTTGTCTGTGGAAGTCAGAATGTTTTCCTTCGCACCCTGCATGCTGGTGTTCAAGTTATTTAAATGCTGATAAATATCTGCTAAATATGCTAGTTTTATTTGCCAGTTTGTAGATTCAAGACATTCACAGAAACTGGCTTTATTATTCTCTTTGAAGAAAAGCAGCAGTTCCTGTCGCAGCTCGAATACCCTTGTCAAAACTTTACCTCTCGAAAGCCATCGAGCCTCTGTGTGCTGGAGAAGCGTCACGTGATCTTTCTGCATGTTTTCACACAACCTTGCAAACATGCGAGACTTCAGAGGGCGCTGCTTTATAAAGTTGACCATGTTCACAGTTATATCAAGGACGTGTTTTAAATCATCCCCAATAGTTTTTGAAACCAGAACTTCTCGGTGGAGAAAGCAGTGAGTTGTTATGACTTCAGGTTTTTTTTCTTTCACGCGTGATACAAAGCCTTGTACTGAGCCAATCATTGAGGGAGCACCATCAGTGCAGATTCCAATGCATCGGTTCCATGACAAACCACAAGATTCCAGGTAAGAAGACAAGCTATTGAAAATGTCGTGGCCTTTGGTAGTTTCTGGCAGTTCTTTACAGCAAAAATAATTTTCCATTATTTCACCTTCATTTTCAAATCGTACAAATGCCAGCAGCTGAGCTTTACCAGTTATATCAGTAGACTCATCTATTTGGAGAGCAAAGTTGGTATTTTGCAGTATTTCAGACAAAATACCAGAAATATTGTTGGACAGGTCATCTACACGCCTACTAATTGTATTATCAGAAACAGGAACCTTGCTTAATTCACTTTCAGCTTCTTCACCTAGCATTGTTCTCACAATTATTTTGCAAGCAGGCATTATTAGGCTTTCTGCAATAGTATGACTTTTCATTTTCTTGGCAACTAGCTCAGCCACTAAATAGCTTGCTTCTTGGGCCTTATCACTGCTGGTTACCTTCTTTACAAAAACTTGTCTTTGTTTCTGCTGTGAATCCAAGAGTCTTCGAAAATAATCCACGGTTTTACTTGACAAGTGGCTGTGATTAGTAGTGAAATGTCGCTTTAACTTGGCTGGGGCCATAGCTGTGTTGGCGAGCTTTTTCCCACAAACAATGCACAAAGGAAGTGGACAGTTTTCTTATCCAGTCCATGTAAAGCCAATGGCCAGATAACTGTCATTGTAAAGGCGTTTTTTTTTAACATCACTCACTTTTCCTTTACTCGTACTTTGCTGTGGTATTTGTGATTCTTCGTCACTGTCCTCCTCTCCACTGACATGCTTTCTTTTAAAATATTTGAACATGCTTCAGTCTTTAAAATCCGTAGCAAACAAATATTAACTGGTGAGATTAATTAAAACAGCGTTTCACTCGGTTGCGCTGCTCAAAACTGACTGAAGGAAGATGCGTGAACAGCTGGGCTGGGGCTCGTGACACGTATGATACTCGTACGGGGTTGCGTCACCCTCCTACCCAGGAATGAAGGGCGTATCCCGCACCGGCAATAAAACAAATTTTTTGTTTATTCTATGCATAGTATTTGCTATGCATATGTATAGTATGCATAGCATAGCAATAGTATATGCATAGTATATAGTATATACATTGTACTAACTGACACCTACGAGTATGTTGGTGTCTGGACAGTGTTTGTGACGTGTCGTTGAGTAGGAATTATGAATTAAGATCACTGTCATTTTGTAATAGCGCATAATTATTTTACGGTTTCTTGCGGAACCCCTGGTGATGGTCTGCGGAACCCCAGGGTTCCGCGGAACCCCGGTTGGGAATCACTGGTCTATGGCATCAAACCCACTTTGAAGGTTAAGTTGAGCCTCCTGGATAGCAGAAGTAGAGCAAAGAAGGGAAATGTCGTCAACATACAAGACTGCTTGTGTGCATGGAGAAGAGAGAAAGTCTGAAAATAAGACATAGAAAGGGAGAGGACTAAGAGGAGAACCCTGTGGGATACCTCTGGTGACTGGGTAAGTTAACCAGTATCTTCACTCTTTCATCCTTTACACTGGTAAATTCTGGAACTCTCTTCCTTTGTCTGTTTTTCCACCTGCCTATGATTTAAACTCCTTCAAAAGAGGAGTGTCAAGACACCTCTCATGTTAAATGAACTCCACCCCTTACTTTATTCCTTCTACTTTTCTCTTTGCAGGATCTGGCGACAAGCGGGATTTATTTTAATGTTCTTGTTTTCCCTTGGCCAGTGGCCTTTTAATGTTAAAAAGAACAAAAAAAAATCAATCCTTGCCATTCTGCTCATCTCCTTCCACTATCTTATGGTTCAGAACCCAAGTCAAACTGTAGGTTTTTGACCAGTTCAATCTATAAATAAACTTATAAGACCCTTTTCCCTCCAACTTCTTTCAGTCACATTTCCGAGGCTGCAAATGTTGCAAATGTCCTGTCAAATGGACCTTGACCACCGGACCGACAGATGTGGACTGGCTTGCTGGTTTGCACTCATACATGGCAGTGACACGCTAGAAGAAGAAACAAGCGGGCCACACATAGCCCGCTGGGGTATCAATTCCCCCGAAGAAAACAAGTTCAAAGTTCTCAGACATGCTGAAAGAAGGAATTATTCAACAGTCCAATGTTCCTCGTTCCACAAAGCTCTAGTGGATGGTATCCTGTTGTAGAGTTTCAAGCACTTGCAAGATCCTTGTTCTCTCTCGGTATTCTATGCCAGTTCTTGAGGATATTTTGCAGAATCTAGGTGATCATAACACAATTTTCTCCAGAATAGATTTGTGCTCCCAAGCTTCTGGCAAGTTGAACTTGATCCAGAAAGCCATGACTACACAGTATTCTCTACATCCCGGGAACATTATCAGTACTGTTGTATGCTAATGGGTCTTGCTGGATTGCCATCTACCATCCAACGTTTAAACAACTCCATTTTCTCAGGTTTGATGAGTAGTACTTTCTTTCTACCTTGACGATTTAATAGTTTTTTTTTCTAAATCAGTCCTAGACGATTTAATAGTTGTTGTTTTTCTAAATCAGTCCTAGACCATCTCCAGAAACTTAGAAAAGTTTTAACTCGTCTTAAAGATCCTTACCTTAAGCCAATACGTTCCACATGTGCGTTTTTACGCTAAGAAACCGCCTTTTTTGCTATCTCATCAATGATGACGGTATTCAAGCGTCACAAGACAAAGTCAGTGCTATCAATAACTACCCTAACCCAACCAATGTAGACCAAGTGCATAGTTTCATTGGCCTCAGGCGAGGCGGTGGTACAATGGTCTAGCGCTCAGGTATGCGAGCCTAGGATCCCGGGTTTAAATCCCCGGTCTATGGCTGACCACTTTCCATTCTTTGATATCACCGCCGAGTGGCCAAAGACTACCCAAATTGCTGCCATACTGTCCTCAGATGGGACTAACAACGTTTATATGCGTCTGAGGCTGTAGCAGTATTAGCCTCGCACATTCTCAACATGTTCACTTGAGAACCTAAACATTTGAGGCGTCACTATAAAAATATGTAAACCTGCGCCAAATAACAGGCGAGGCATGTCCATCTGTACTTCAATAAGCCTACTGGCGCCAATAGTTCATGATATAAAAAAAAAAGTTACTGTAGGTGTGGGGGTGTGTGGCAACCCTCAACTTCCGGCCCCTTAACGGCGCCCGGGTCAGTTGGATAAACAAAGGAAGCAGAGACCAGCTGTCCTGCACTTTCCCTTTATTCGGAGAATAAACCTCGCAACGCCTCTCCAGCCTTTCTGTGCTCCAACCCTAACATGGCGCAGTTTCTTCAGGGGTTGATGGAGGAAGCATGGGGGGCATGAAGACGCCTCCGACAACCAGCGGGCCGGCGAGAGCAGCCATGTGGGTCCCGCCGCTGCCGCCGCAGCCATACACGGCCCGCGCCGCACAGTAGACACCAATTCCTGACTTCACACCAGCTACCGGGCAGCAGCTCTGGCCGACGACCCTGCAGCGGCGTCCACTACCTCCTCCACCTGGACCAGGGGAAGCTACCGTGGGCATGTCACCAGCAACGTTTGAGGCATGGGCTACCAGCGTCGAGGACTACAGCAGCATCTGCGGCTGGGTGCCGCCGATGGCTGCGCCTTATGTGCGCCTGCTCTGTAACACAGAGGTGCAGCAGTGCATCGACGCGCGCCTGGGCAAGCACGAATTCAGGCAGCTCTCAACCGCGGACGCAATTGACATCGTGAGAAGTGTAGTGATCGGCCCACGCTGTATTGTCGGAGCATGGGCGGAGTTCTTCTCCCTAGCACAGGCACCGAGTGACAGTGTATGTGCGTACATCTCCCAGTGCTGTGCCAAGGCGAATGAGTGTGGCTTTAGGTGCCCTGAGTGCCACTGCTCCTTGCAGGAGTACATGCTCAGCAGGAAAATAGTGATGGGGCTACGCGACCGCAGCATGAAAGCAGAGGTGCTGCGTTGCTTCCCACGCCTCGAATCATTCAGTGATATAGTCCACGCGTGTGAAGTTATTGAGGCCGCGGAAAAGGCGAGTGAACGACTTTCGAGTGACGTAGCCAGTGTGACAGTCGCCGACCCGCCATCCCCACCCTTCATGACCCCACACCCTGCCGAGGTGGCGGCAGCGGGCCGGCCCAGCGGACAAGGAAAAACCCGCCAGGAGGGGGTACGGCGAGGACGCAGGCGGTGCACAGCTTGCAGGGACGCTGAGTGCACAGGCGGGCGTCAGTGCCGAGCGTTTGCAGCAACATGCCGTTGCTGCGGCCGGAAGGGGCACTTCTGGCGCCTGTGCCCGGCCCTCACCCCGCAGAGTGGCGTCCGTTCGCCCACTCAACACTCGATCTACCCCCCCACCTCCGGTGCAGTAATCGTTGGAGGAGTGGAGACGACGGCGTCGCTGTCCGTGGTGATCAGCTGCTCCCACCCCTGCGCCACGTGTTCCTACACAGCAGTGGCGGACACTGGGGCGCAAGTGTCTGTGGCGGGCCGCCTACTGTTGGGGGACCTCGGCATATCCCTACGTCAGCTCCAGGCTACACCCATGGCAGTCACCCACGTTGCCGGGGGCAGCATGCACATCCTGGGAACCATCACATGTCAGGTCTCTGTGGGGACTGTCTCCACCACAGAATGCATTTACATAGTCAAAGGTGTGCAACAACTCTACCTATCACTTAAGGCATGCAAGGCCCTTCGCCTAGTCCATCACACCTTCCCATGCCCCCTAGCGCCCACCAGTGTGTGTGCTGTGGAGCCATCAGATACCCCACAAGCCCCACTTCGCCCGGAATCGCCACCCTACGAGCTTGTAGAGGAGAACGTCGATCGCCTGGAGAAATGGTTCTTAGAGCACTTTGGGCGCACTGTATTTGCCATGGGACGTACTCCACTACCTGAGATGAGTGGCCCACCTCACCATATTCACCTACGACCTGACGCACGCCCCCACGCCGTCCACGTCCCAGCCACAGTCCCGCTCCACTTCTTTGATGAGGTACGACGTCAGCTGGACGACGATGTTGACAAGGGCATCATTGAGGTGGTTCCCGCAGGCGAGCCCACCGAGTGGTGCTCCAGAATGGTGGTAGTGCCAAAAAAGGATGGAAGGCCCCGTCGTACAGTCGACTTTCAGCGCCTCAACCGTGCGAGCCTCAGGGAGACGCACCATACCAGGCCGCCCTTTGATCTCGTCTCTAGCGTGCCCAAACATGCATTCAAGACCGTAGCAGACGCATACTCAGGCTACCACCAGGTCCCCCTCGACGAGGAGAGTCGCAAGCTTACAACATTCATCACCCCCTGGGGACGCTACCGGTACTGCCGCACCCCCATGGGCCACTGCGCTTCGCAGGACGCTTTTACAAAGCGCTTTGATGACACCATCACTGACGTGCCCAGGAAGCTCAAGTGCGTGGACGACACTCTACTCCACGACTGCAGCGTCAGCGATGCCTTCTGGCACACGTACGACCTCCTCCAGAGGTGCATGGAGAGCGGTGTCACCCTGCGACCTGATAAATTCCGCTTCTGCAGGAGGAGCGTCACCTTTGCCGGCTACCTCCTGGGCTGGGAACGATACCAACCGAGCCGCGACCTCATCAACAGCATAACCGACTTCAAGATGCCCGCCCAACCCACCTTGAATGACGTGCGATCATGGTTCGGCCTCGTCAACCAAGTTGCGCCCTTCCTGGCGGTCGCCCCTGTCATGGAGCCCTTCAGGGAGCTACTCAAGAAGCCGGGTGGGAAGGCAGTGTACTGGGACAAGCAGTTGGAGGCACTCGTCACCTCTGCAAAAGACACTATTGGGCGATTGGCGGCCGAGGGATTGCGCTTCTATGACGTATCGCGTCCCACTGCAGTCCTCGCAGACTACAGCCACCAGGGTATTGGCTTCGTTATCTTGCAGCAGTACTGCGAGTGTGTCTCCGAGAAGTCCCCGCTGTGCTGCCCTGGCGGGTGGAAGCTTGTGCTCTGTGGCAGCCGACACCTCACAGCAGCCGAGAGGAACTACAGCACCCTCGAGGGAGAAGCGCTCGCCATCGCCTGGTGCCTGAAGAAGGCATGCCTCTTCCTCCTTGGCTGCAAAAACCTCACGCTTGTTACAGACCACAAGGCCCTCACAAGGATTTTCGGAGACAAAGAACTCAAGGACATAGCCAACCCCCGGCTCCTCAATTTAAAAGAGAAAACACTGATGTTCACCTTCCGCATCAAGTATTTGAAGGGCGACACCAACTGTGCGGCAGACGCCTTGTCACGCTACCCAATTCTGTCAGGTGGGCCAGAGGGATCGAACAAAGACGACGAAGAGCTGGTATGCGCGGCCATGACTGCAGCCACAGTCGCAGCAGCCGAGGACGAGGTGGGGCACGTGGTGGACCTTTGTCAAGTGGAGGAAGAGGCCGAGCGGGACGAGGAGTACCGGCTCTTGCGGGAATGTGTGGCCAATGACGGCTGGGCTGAGCGTAAGGACTGGGAGCCGCTCGCCCTCCGCCAGTACTTCAGGATGCGGCGCCATCTTTCCTGCCAAGGGAGCATTGTTCTGTACACCTGTGACGAGAAACACCCGCGGCTGGTCGTACCTGCGGCCCTTAGGCGTGCAGTCCTCGCGAACCTTCATGCGGGACACCAGGGCAGGGACTCAATGCTACGCAGGGCGAGGCAATCAGTCTACTGGCCAGGGATTGACGCGGAGGTGGAGCAGAAGAGGCGTCAATGTGCAGTATGCGATACGCACGCCCCTTCCAGCCCCGCAGAGACCCTCCTGCCCACTCCGCCCCCGCAGTACCCATTCCAGCAGGTGGTTGCCGACTTATTTCAACTGGATGGCCACACCTATATTGCCTTTGCTGACAGGCTCTCGGGATGGCTCGAAGTGGAGCACCTGTCGGGCGATGCCACCAGTGCACGCCTGATTACAGTGTTTCGACGGTGGTTCAGGCGCTTCGGCATCCCAGAGGAGCTGTCGTGTGATGGAGGAACAAATCTCACCAGCCAGGAATCCAGGGGCTTCTTCAACACCTGGCATGTGCAGCTGAGGGTCTCATCTGCACATTATCCTCAATCCAATGGCCGCGCAGAGGTGGCAGTCAAAGGCGCCAAGAGGTTGCTACGCGGCAACACTGCCCAGAACGGTTCCCTGGACACCGACGGCGCAGCAAGGGCCATCATGCAGTACCTCAACACCCCCCCGCAAGGCTCCGAAGCCTCCCCAGCCCAGCTGCTCACAGGACGTCAGCTGCGGGACGCCATACCTGTGGATGCGTCTCTCTATGAGGTGAGCGAGCGGTGGGCGTGGCTGCTGCGGGAACGCGAACGGGCCATTGCCCGCTCTGGGGACAATGCAGCCTTTCGGCATAACCAGACAGCCCACAACCTCGAGCCTCTTACGCCTGGCCAACGGACCCGCATCCAAAACCCCGGCAGTAGACAATGGGATCGCGCAGGCACAGTCTTGGAGACTACAGCACCCAGGCAATACTTAGTGCGGCTGGACGGCAGCGGACGTGCCACCATCAGGAACAGGCGTCACCTACGCCTTCTCACGTGCAAGCCGTCCATTCAGGCGCGCGACAACGGGGCAGCTGCAATGCCTGATCCCACCCCACCTACTGAAGGAAGACCCCAGCGCCCCAGACAGGTGCCACGTCACCTGTCCGACTACGTGTTAGGTGACGCCACCACTCAAGCAACACAATGAGTGCCGTACGCCCATGGTGTTGTGATGTCGACGGACCACACAAATGTATTTATTTATTTTTCCCCATGTGTTTATAACCCTTGGTTTGCTCTCTTAAAGTGTTTTATGTTCTGGTCATTACACCACCCAAGTTGGGCGATTTGTGTAATTGGGGGGGGAGTGTGGGGGTGTGTGGCAACCCTCAACTTCCGGCCCCTTAACGGCGCCCGGGTTAGTTGGGTAAACAAAGGAAGCAGAGACCAGCTGTCCTGCACCCTCCCTTTATTCGGAGAATAAACCTCGCAACGCCTCTCCAGCCTTTCTGTGCTCCAACCCTAACAGTAGGCGATTCATAAAGAATTATGCCTCCATTGCATCTCCACTTACTTTACTCTTAAAAAAAAATGTGCCCTTTCACTGATCAGAGAGTCAGGAAAACTCATTCGTTGCTCTTAAGCACTCTCTCACTTCTAGGCCTGTCCTTGCGTAGCCTGACTACTCTAAACTGGTCTCGGTGCTGTTCTAATGCAGTACCACAACGGTAAACATCGCCTCATCATGTAAGTGTCTCGTCTTCTCAACAAGATGGAAAAGAACTACGGTGACAGATCGAGGCACTAGCCTCGTTTAGGTACCTTATTCACGGTTCCCCTATCAAAGTCCTTACTGATCATAAACCTTTATTTCATCTATTCAAGGGCAAAGACTTCTCTTGCCGAATGACTCGTCGGTTACTTACGATCCAAGATTTCATGCCAGATTTCGCTCACATAAAAAATAAAGCTAATTTTGCTGCTGATGCCCTTTCTCGCAACTGTGCTTTAACATGTCTTGTCACCATTCAAACATCAACATTTGATGCACTTTCTCATGTTGATATATTCACAGCCCAACGTAATGACCCCACATGGTCAAAGAACATCCACTACTTCAAACTAGGTGAGATTTTTTAACCTTCCTCAGGTTACACCTCTTTTACACTACTTTCTTCAAGACCAATTGCTTTACAAGGCAATCACACTCACAGGCAAACGTGAACCCTTTTGCTCTCATTCATCAATTTTTCATTCGTCAGTCTGCGCTCAAACTCATTCATGACATTTCCCATGCTTCACATCCTGATAAAGGCAAGTCGTGCTCGCAGACTAGACTTATTTTTTACTGGTTAACCATGATGAAAAATATCAATGTCTATACTGATTTGCAGTGGTGGGCGCGTCAGTAAATTTTGCCGGTCCGTCATTCGTCATTCGCCAGCGGCCGGCCCGCCAGTCCGTCATCATCAGTCCGTCATTATTTCAGGCCGCCCCAGTCCGTCAGTCGTCAGTCCATCACTCCGTCATCGTTATTTTAACCGCGCTTCCGTCATCGCTAAATTACAGTTCGTCACCGCTATTTTAGGACCGTCAGTAAAAAACTGTTTACAAGAGTAACAGCACAATTTTATTCATTTAGAAACAGTTTGGACTACTTTACAGGGTGTCAAGCAGAGACTCGGCACCAAGCAACATGCTGGCATCAC
>JAXIVD010000211.1:0-10000 GCA_036785275.1 Cancer borealis | reverse complement strand
ATATATATATATATATATATATATATATATATATAAATATATCATATAGTTATATATATATATATATATATATATATATATATATATATATATATATATATATATATATATATATATACATATATATATATATATCATATAGTGATATATATATATATATATATATATATATATATATATATATATATATATATATACATATATATATATATATATATATATATATATATATATATATATATATATATATATATATATATACATATATATATATATATATATATATATATATATATATATATATATATATATATATATATAAAATACATACACAACACTATATGATATATATATATATATATATATATATATATATATATATATATATATATATATATATATATATATATATATATATATATATGACGTTAGTGGAGGCCCTGGAATGACTTTAGGGCCCCATGCAAAAAAGGAACCAAAATAGTCAGGCAATCTAATGTTTCAATTAAAAAATAAATAGAGGTAAAAGTGCAGAATAAGGCCTTCTGCCCTTTCTTTTTACTCTCCTTCCCTACATAGTATACATAGTGTACTCAACACATCTGAACCAAATCTAATTTAACCTAATCATAACATAACCGTAACCTAACCTAACTTAGCCAACCTAACATAACATAACCTAGCTTCAAAGACGTTTTGCGAGATTAATATTGATTTACCCCGCCTGAAACCGTAAGAACATAAGAAAATAAGGAAGCTACAAAAGGCCTTGAGGCCTGCACTAGGTAGTTCCTGTTAATCCTAACCCCCTTATTAACTACACCCACCTCTCATCCGCATTCTCTTAAAACTCCCTATTGTCTGTGCACTAACTACCTGCTGACTTAGTCTGTTCCAATCATCTACCACCCTATTTGTAAACCAATTTCTGCCTATTTCTTTATTAAATCTACATCATTCTAGTTTGTAACCGTTATTTCTTGTTCTATCCTGACTACTGATCGCAAGAACTTTTCCTACATCCCCTTTATTAAAACCTTCACAGATGGGTTGAGTACACTATGTAGAGTATGTAGGGAAGGAGAGAAAAATAAAGGGCAGAAGGCCTCATTCTGCACTTTTACCAAAAAAGTTTATGGGAATCAGAAGAGCCAATGATTGCCTCCCATAACTCGACATCCTTATCCAAGACTTTTTGCCGAATTTTTCAAGGTTTTGAGAAATTACAATGTGTTAATATTGATTATGAAGATACAAGGAACTATATAGTCCAGTAATTTGATTACTATTTGCTTGTGTAAGTCATAACTGTCAAAGTGAATATTGTAGCAGAGAAGTTTGCATCAAACAAGGCAAGATTTATCACATTTGTGACTTTTAATAGTCAATAGTATATATTCACTGCACTTCTGATGATACATATAGATATATGCATTACTTAAATATGTTTTATTTGCATGGAGATCTCACATAAGATAAATTGTGCGTAAAATTATGAAGACAACTCGTCATTACGATTTCCTGCAAATTTTGGCGCGCTCATGATCTAACCCAGTTTTCTAGCATTTCATACAATGATTGGCCGTGAAAATCTCTACACCTTACCGGTGACATGATATTTCTCCATCCTCACTTCTCCTGGTGCAGCCATAGGCCGAACAAGCCGGCATAACAACATAGTATTGAGGTGGGTGAGTGTCGGGGCTCTAGTCAGCAGAGCAATGTTTTGGGTTGACTTGCATAGGTGGGCGGAGCTTATAGCGGCTTCACTCGTGTGACGTCATGGCCTCTCCTCTTATACTTCCTCCAAGATATTCACGACATATGAAATGGAGACTCACGTTACGACAATGCACACAGTAAGTAAACAAACTCTTCACTGTTATATTTATTCTACAGCCCCTGACGCCTCATTCAATCAGGGAACATTACACAAGGGGATGGCCACGACACATGACTCCACCTTCGCCTCCCCCTACCTGCACACTCCCTCTTATCAACACGATTAAGCCATCTCAATATATTTTGTTCACTCATTCCACTACATAACGGGCTATATAACAAAACTCATCGTATTATTGTGGATATTCAAGTGAGGGCGGCAATGCCTGTGTGCAAACACGCATATTATTATCAACAAACGATAATGATTCGGGAAATTCTCTCATATATATATATATATATATATATATATATATATATATATATATATATATATATATATATATATATATATATATATATATATATATACATCCCCATTTCTCTCCATTTATCTTTCGACGCAAATTAAAGTTACTTGAATGCAAATAAGTAGTAGGGATTTGTAATTAACTCACGACGCATCATTAACTCCTAATTAACACATTTTCTTTAAAGTATAAGTGGAATGCTGAAGGGATGGAGGGAAGGTAGAGAAGGGAGCAATGGACTCATAATAGAGGAAACAAGTCCACAAAAAGACAGAAAAAAAATTTTTGGTCAGTGTTCTATTCCCGAGGCAGGGAAGTTACCTGTTGATTCCCCGTTCCGTTCCTCCTCCTGCCGAGCCTTACACACCCATCAACATTGTCTTATTCTGCATCCGACACTGGTGGAAGTCACTGTCGCAGGAAAAAAGAAAGTAGAAAACGAACAATGGTGGTAACAATTTTAGTGATAGAGAATATGGGATATGCATTAACATTTCATTAAAATTTCAAAGTCGGTCAAACAATCTAACAATGTACCAAAGCCATTTGGCACGCACGCACGCGGGTGGGGATATCGGTTAACTGATGAAAGGAATGGTGAGTTTGAGAATTAAGGGAAGAGAAGGAGAGGCAGAGGTGGTGATGCTGGATAATGCAGATAGAATGGGGAGGAGGACAGGTGAAGGACAGGTCACCAGCAGCTCCAGCCAACGACAGTTCCCATGAAAAAGGAGAGGACATATGTCGCCTGATTCAGATTTTTGGTTATGAAGAGCCTTGTACAGATGTTTGGCATCTGTACTTGACACAGTCTACACCACCATCACAAATCCCTATCTAATGTATTAACTACCAATGTGTTTAAAGTTCTTACATTAAGATTTTATTACTTTAAATGGTATATATTCAGCCATAGACTATGATTCAGCTTATGGCTGGAGTTTGAAATAAACCGTTAATCATTATCAATAATACTTTTTTATTATTGTTATTATTAGGAGTAGTATCATTATTATTATAATTTGTAAATCTTCATAACTACTGCTCGGACGGTATCGATATATATATATATATATATATATATATATATATATATATATATATATATATATATATATATATATATATATATATATATATATATATATATATATATATATATATATATATATATATATATATATATATATATATATATATATATATATATATATATATATATATATATATATATATATATATATATATATATATATATATATATATATATATATATATATATATATATATATATATATATATAATATATATATATATATATATATATATATATATATATATATATATATATATATATATATATATATATATATATATATATATATATATATAATATATATAATTATATATGATATATATATATATATATATATATATATATATATATATATATATATATTAATATATATATATATATATATATATATATATATATATATATATATATATATATATATATATATATAATATATATAAATATATATATATATATATATATATATATATATATATATATATATATATATATATATATATATATAATTATATATATATATATATATATATATATATATATATATATATATATATATATATATATATATATATATATATATATATATATATATATATATATATATATATATATATATATATATATATGTATATATATATATATATATATATATATATATATATATATATATATATATATATATATATATATATATTGCATATATTACATATATTGTAAGATATCGTCTTCCCCCACCCAAAAAACCCGTATTTCCACAGGTCCCCAGACTTATTGGGGGTGATGACGATATCTTACAATATATGAATTTGCAATGGATATGAATGTCAAAATCATTAGAAATGGATAAAAATCTATACGATAAGAGTGTTGTTTGTATGCAGATGCATTCTGGTGAAGATGTAAAAATTTACCTTTACTTATAATGACGAGCACCGCCTAAAACCTTTATAGATGTGATAAGTGTACACTATGTATAAGTGTACACTTCATATTTATATAGATACCGTCCCAGCAGTAGCTATGCAGATTTACCTCATCATTATTATTACTAGAATTATTATTATTACACTCACACTCACACTCACACTCACACCCACACCCACATACACACCGAAATTGTTCCACGCCCGTGGCTGCAAACTAGGGAAGGACGTGCTTCGGAAATACTCCAACTCCGATTCCAAGTAAAGCCAAACCCAAGAACCACTTTCAAGTACCTAAATTATATGTCATCTCTACTGTACCTTGATTTCTTTGTATTGTTTTCTGCCGTAAGGCTGCCCTTTCTTATTAAACAAATTATTATTAGTAGTAGCAGTAGTAGTATCATACATGTACGCTCACATGCACACAGTCTCTCCCTCACGGGCTATCAATCGTCCTATTGTGCTTCGAAACTTTATAAATGAACCAACAAAACAGGAAGCGGAAAGACATTAAATCAGACATTAAAATACATTAAATCGGAGACTATGAATCGAACAATCATGAGAACGCAAAGTATTTTAAAGTATTCCAAATGGAACGCTTTCTGGATCAATATTCACCTAACTTTTATACTATGTATGGAAATCCAGTTACTTTAAATTTGCTAATCATCCTATGACATATTGAAACCTAACTCATGGGAAGAAATGAAGGAAAGACAGAAGGAGAACACGAGTAAACTATTTGTAATAACCGTAAGCTGACCATCAGAATAAACTTTAGAATAACCGATTCCGTAAAAAAAATATTTCCTTAACTATGGACAACAACGGCCCCAATTGGTTGAAATCTTCTGGACGCTCATTGGTGAATAAAAGGTATTTCATGACAAGGTATGCCGTTATCGGTTGTCACTACAAAACATGACAAACAGCTGACGATGGAGTAATGGCGTTTTGGGGGGGAGAACAGTCAAATTCGTCGCCAAACCATTCTAGACCTATACACTACTAAACAATCCATACTTTCCATACGGGTACAATAAGCGTCACTACACAATCACTAGTAACACGCAGCGGTAATTCTAGAGAATAAGTCCGTCACCCCGATTCCCCCCCAACACCCCCTATCCCTTCCAACAAGCTTGGGGGAGCCTGGGGAATCGAGGGTTTTGGGGGGGATGAAAATTAAGCGAAATATGGGCCATCAAAATTGAAAAAATTTCGAAATTTAAAAATATTCGAAATTTCCTAATCTAATAATCTAGCAGGGGGGGCCGCATCCCCCCCTGCTAACCTAACCTAACCTAACCCAACCTAACCTGGACCCCCCCCCCGCTAGGACATTAACCTAACCTAGCAGAAGGGGCTGCGCCCCCCCCCTGGAACCCCCGCTAGGACATTAGCCTAACCTAAGAAAGGACCTCCAAAATTATATCGTTATGACTTACCGGTGTTGTGTGGTTATTGTTAAGGCGATGGAGGTGGGTAGAGCTTAGCGTATATCTACACGGCACTCCTTCCCGCACTTTTCACAAAGTTTCTTTTCAGGCACTAAACCATGTCTCATTAACAGTTTGAGTAACCCTTCAGTCCTTGAAATATGTTCCACAAAAATCACCATAGGACAAATAACATCCTTCACAAGAAACGGGAAGATGTTCGTCACGTCTTACTGCGTTCATAGCCATATCAACAACTGACATGAGCCTGTATAGGAACACCTGATCTGTCCCTAAAACAAAACAAAAGCGTAACTGAGCCTAGTGTGGAAGGCTGTGATTGGTAGCGGCACGAATAGCACTGACGGGCGGCACCACGATTGGTGAGTTGAATTATATAGATATCATGAAATTCTTATATGCCATTACTCACAAATCACAGTCATAAACAAAAGAAAATCAGTTCAGTGTTTACTTTACAGAGGGAGGGACTCGCTGGACTTAGAAACTGGTGAGTGTCGCCACACTTTCGAGTGCTATATACGGCCACACTAGAAGTGAGCACCTCATTTTTTTTAACGTTTCTGGAACCACTACCAAGTCTTCTAACTGATATGTGGGTTTCGTGTTTGTACGTGACACGGACCTATTCTCCAGTTTAACCCACGCAGCATTTCATTCACATTACCTTCATGCAACACCTGGTGTACATAATACGAACACATTCACTTGTTTTTATTTCATTGTCGTCATGCAGTTGTCCTTTCCGTGTCTGCTTCACACTCCCCGGCGACCCGTGCGCCAAGCTCAACCCGGGCAAGAGGACAGACAGTGTTGCCTGGAGTCTCCTCGGCCAACAATGGTGTTTTGGCAACTGTGTGTGTGTGTGTGTGTGTGTGTGTGTGTGTGTGTGTGTGTGTGTGTGTGTGTGTGTGTGTGTGTGTGTGTGTGTGTGTGTGTGTATCATATCTGTAAATCATTGTTAACTAGTTTTAAGTTATTCATTGTTTCTAGCCGAGAGAGAGAGATGAGAGTGTGTGAGAGGGTAAGGGAATTTTCCATTCCCCCCCTAAAATTCACATGCCAGTCAAGGCGTCAGATAAAGGATCTCGTGCCGCTTCCAATCAGAAAGCTTGTTCCCGTGACGCTGCTCCCCGGGGTCAGTCCCGACCAATCATAGGCGCGTAGTCCACCTGGAGTCGACCCTTCCTGAGCGCGGCTGAGCCCGCAAACTCCCGCCTGCATATCACTTCACTCGCTACCTTCACATCGACAGGTCAGATTCTCATTCCGGCCTCCACCCTGTCAAGTAGCTCATCATCTCTCAGCTCGCTACCACCATCAACAATTCGTCATCTCTCTCAAGGCAGGCTAAGGTCATAGTCACTGTATATTTCTGTATCTACATCAAGTCGTGTGTTGTTCAATATATCATCTATATCAAGCCGTGTGTGTTTCAAACAAGACCTCCAGTATCATCCACGCTACCTCTACTCTTCCAAGCCACGTGGGTACCAGGCCGGTACCAAACACATCCCATTCTCATACAACGAGGGTATAAACACATCCTATTCTAATACAATTGGTGTGCAACGGTGGAATTCGTCCTTCCAAGCGACGAATTATCAAGCTTCATCTTCCTCCGTCGTCTCTACCCTCACCACGTGCATAGTTCCGCCCAGTAAGTGACTCTCCTCACACGCCCTTGCCTCGCTCACCTCGTGTTCTCCTCTACGCCCTGAAGTCGCTTCCTTCGTCGCCCTTCTGCAGTAGCATCTGTTCCGAGTGAGTACAAGCCTCCTCACCCTGCTGTTCAAGACGCCCATCACCTACCTCCATTTTGTTCGCGGCGCGCCATCTTCGCTGCCCACGCATCACCACGTGGCGCCCTCAAGACGCCCTCAAGACGCCCATCGCCCTTCACCACGTGTCCCTTCAAGACGGTCATCACCCATCACCACGTGGCCCCTCAAACAAGTTCTCCACGCTCTCACCACGTGTCTCCGCCCTCAAGACGCCCATCGCTCTTCACCACGTGTCGCAGCCCAGAAGACGCCCATCACCAGTCAGCGCCCACGTGTTCCACCTCCTTGATCCTCTGCCGACTACTTAGTTAAGTACCCTAGTTCTCATTATATTATATTTTTTCTCTTTATTGTGCCAGTTATTCTACATTTTTTGTGTACACTCAGTGTTTCTCTGTTTTCTTGTGTTTCCTCAACGTGATCACTATTTCCCTCACGATGTCTAACGACCAGTCACCCCACACACCCACACCTCAGGTTACTCTCATATCTGATAATGTCTCAATTCCTCCTTTTTCTGGTACTAACTCTGAATCAGTCCAAGCCTTTGTCCGGCGTGTAAATGATGAATGTACACGTCGCTCAGCTCATTCTGATGTGGAAAAATTAGCCATTTTAAAATCACGGATTTGTCATGACCCATCTAGTCTTGCGGGAAAACTCATAAAAACCGATAAATTCCTCAGTTTTTCTACATACGATGAACTCACCACAGCATTAATCTCTCATTTCTCTGGTCACTCAAAATTAGGTGCAACTCATTCCTTCCTCAAAATTGCTCAAACTCTCACTAATATTGCTCGTTCTACTCATGATGTGTATAAGGCAGAGAATATTGCATCCTCTCTCAGTGCTGAGTTAACAGAGCAAATGAAATCCTCTCAGTGGATTGACGCAAACAATAAAATATCTTCTACTGATTTCAAACGCCTTATGTCGTATTTCCTGTTCCTTGTTCAGCTCGATTCACCAACCTCCACCATTGCAAGCGACATTAAATTCAGTAAGGAAGATTTCTTGTATGATCTGTGCAAGAAAATATCAGAGAAATCGCCACCTGTTCCTCAGCCAGTAAGTTTAGTTCAGTCCCCGCATTCCTTAATCAAGACCCCATTTTCTTAGTACCGAAGCTCCTCCCCTCAGAGCCCATCTCCACCGTCAAACACTCATTTGTCACGTTCTCATCAACGCTCTCATTCTCGTCACCGTTCATCCTCCCGTGACTCGAGAAAGGTAACATGTTACCGATGTGGACTCAAAGGTCACGTCTCAGCGGACTGTCGAGTAATGCTTGACGAAAGAGGTTATCATAAATTCAACAGTAATGCCTTCTGCTCCCTTCATAATAAACGCGGTCACTCACTTGTGGAATGTCGCCTTTTCCAGCAACAAATGCAGTCTTCTCAATCTTCGGGAAACGATTCGCGCCAGAGCCTCGCACCTCCTCGGTAACACTCAAGTCCATTCTAAAGACCACCGGTAGTAAGTCATCTCATAAACGTGTGGTTTTCGCGGATGCACCGACAGTGCCTCTCCCATGTGTCCCTGTTAAATCCTCCGGATTTTTCCAAGGTCTGACTGCTGACGTCAAATTAGCCTCTCACAAATGCCGTGCATTTTTCGATTCTGGTGCCTCAGTCAACATCATTAAAACTCATGTTTTTGAAAAACTCTGCCGCCTCAAGGAACAAGTTTCAGAGTTATCCACCAGACATCACTGTTAGTGGTATCTCTGGAAACGTTGTCATACCTCATAGAAAGGTTCTCCTCAGTGTCTGTTTGTCTCCACTTGAACCTTCTATCTCAGATTTTTTTCTATGTCATGGATGATGTATGTTTTGTAGCTGAAATATTGATAGGATACCATACAATGTCTCACTTCAACATCTCACTTTTCCCTTCTATTCATCAAATCGCCCAGAACGGCACCTTCATCTCTGCCTCACCCTTCCCTGAGTCACCGCCACCATCTGATGTCTACGTTGTCATGCACACGCCTTCTCAAGGGGGGTCCGGTTGGTGTCCATTCTGCTTGGGGCCCCCAAATGCCTTGAAACGGTCCTGTGTGCGACCACAGCGGTAGACACACCCGTCGTCTCCTGCTGCACTACTTCCTGTCCTGCCCCGCCACAACAACACTAAGACCAGCACCAACACCAGCAGCCGAGCCTGCAGATGGCGGTCTGCTGAGCCATCGGGAAGCCAGGACCACCCTCATGATCCGCCACACCCAGAGGGAATGACTGCTGGAGGTGCATAGAGCAGCACCTCTCACACCCTCCCCGCTGATTCACCACACCTCTCGCATCCACCCGACCCGCATATTTCCAAAAACTTCATCACATTTTCAGCCGCCCCGCCCGCGCCAGTGACGTAGGCAAACTCTGCCTCGTGATTGGCTGGCTTACTCTTGCCCCGCCTCTTTCTCTCCCGCTCCCTCCCCCCCTTCTCTTCTCTCCCGCTCGCTGCCCGTCCCCCACCCAACCCCCCGTTTTCTCTCCCGCGCACTCGCAATACCTCCCTCTATCCTCCTTCCCAC
>JAXIVD010000210.1:209994-212494 GCA_036785275.1 Cancer borealis | reverse complement strand
TTCTTTCTCTATTTATCTATCTATCAATCTCTCTGTATTCCTAACCTCTTCAATCTACCTCCCATTCCTATCTTCGTCCCGTCTTTTTCTCTCCTGTCCAATGTTTTCCTCCCTTCGCCTCCTAATGGTTCCTCGTCTTGTTGACATTTTTCGTCCAGTCTCGGTTTTGGGGACATGTCAGAAGATAATTTCACGTGGGATGCTAGGATGAAGGGGAGTGGATGGGGAGTTGATAGGGAGTGAGTCGTAGAGGCAAGACGTTATGTGGAAGGTGGAATGTTGTGGAGTGTTTTGAGGGAGTGGAAATTCTTATAGGTTTCTTAGGGTTAGGTTAGGTTAGGTTAGGGTGTATGTGCTTATCCTTGGAGACTCAGACTTTCGTGGTATTTGGTGTCATCTGGAATGTAAAGGAACGAGTTTGAATGTAAAGGAGTAAAGGAACTAACTGAAATTTAAAGGTCTCCCCTCTCTCTCCCTATCCTCTCATCCCTCCTCCACCTCTCGTTCTCTTTCCTCCTCCACTGCTTCTCTATTCCTTCTGTTTCTACTTGTCCTCTCCTCATTTGTATTCTGTGCATGTTTATTCTCTCCTCTTCCTTGTCCTCCTGTCTTCTCTATCCACCTCCTCCTTCTCCTTCTCTTCGTCGTCTTCCTCCTCCTTCTCTTCGTATAGGTGGGAATATTAAGTTAATTGTCCTGAATATGATAAAATTATTCTCTCATTAAACATTATTGTCATCAAAGAATTTGCTTTTTTTGTGTGTGTTTTTTATGTTGATTATTCATTTTCTCTTAATGCAATCTTCGTTTTTATCATTTTTTATCATGTTCTTTTACTTCCTGCTTCTAGACCCACATGTTCCGTTGACATTTTCACGTCATGATTACATATGCACAGCTGCCTCTCTCCTTTCACTTTCATCTCTTAACTGAAATAAACTGGGATCAATTATTACAATTCTCACTCGTAACTTCCTCCCTACGCTTCCTTCCTTCCTTCTGAGAATCCTATTTGTAATCCTATTTGTAATCCCTCCTACACAATTCCATCCTTCATTAATATTTCATTCTAATACTTATAACCCTTTCTTCCCTTCTTAATCCTCTAGTCTCACTAATACTTTTCTTTTCAAACTACTTCCTTCACTCTCCTTTGTAATCTTTTAATAGTACACTTCATTTAATTTCCTTCCTTTTCTTCAATACAATTTCAATGACACTCTTTTCTCCCTTCAGATCGTGCCTTCGTGGTTGCCAACGCCCAGCATGACTGTCCCATCATCTTCGTCAATGAGGGGTTCTGCAGGATGTCAGGCTTCTCGAGAGCTGATGTCATGCAGAGGACATGCACCTGTGACTTCCTCTACGGGCCTATGACATCCTCTCAGGCCATACAACAAGTGCAGAATGCGTTGGCTACAGCACAAGAAGTTTTGGTGGAAGCTCTGTATTATAAGAAGGATGGTAAGTGTTCTTGAATTTATAGTAGTAATAGTAATAGTAGGAGGTGATAATAGATGTATTCTATTAACTATTCCTTCTATTTCATGTTTAACTATTTTTTTTATCATGTGAAGTGCGTGTGTGTGTGTGTGTGTGTGTGTGTGTGTGTGTGTGTGTGTGTGTGTGTGTGTGTGTGTGTGTGTGTGTGTGTGTGTGTGTGTGTGTGTGTGTGTTTGTTTCTTTGTTGCCTTGCGCGGTTCAGTTACTTGATATTCAGCTCAGGTCGTGCTCAGGCAGCCTGCATCGACCTCTGTAGTGCTTCTCTCCTTAACCTAACCTCACGTCCTATAATGGTGTTGTCTGGTGTTGTTTGGTGTTGTGTGGTGTTGTGTTGCCTTGTCTGCTTGCTACCCACACCACGCAACACCACGCAACACCACACTAGCAAATTGAAAGGTGATCTCAAATGTGTTGCATCAAAATATCTTTCCTGAGTCATCACAGAAATAGATCAAATTTGGTAATGGAGGTTTAGAGTGTCATTTACAGCAGCCACGCCCTCCCCTTACCTCCCCTTACCTTCCCTTACCTCCCCTTACCTGCCCTTACCTTCCCTTACCTCCCCTTACCTTCCCTCCCATCAGTCTTCCCTCTCCTCTCCTCCCTATATTTTTTCCTCTTAATGCAGTGAGGATGAAGAAATGGTGCATTGTTTTCCTTGTGTATATTATGTCTATTTTCTTTTCTCTTTCTTTTTCGGAAGGAAGGAAGGAATAAAAGTTTTATTCTTCTTGTTATTGTTTTTTTCTCTAGTTTTTTTCCTGGAACGACACTGACTGACTTTCCTGGAATTTCCTGGAGTTTTTTTTTGCATTACGTCTAGATCTGGAAAGAGGAATGGAAATTGGAATAAGAGGAAGAGAGGCAGAAAGTGAATGAATAAATAAAAGAAGAAAAGGAAAAGAATGAATGTAATAAGCGACTGCAGTAAAATAACTTACGAAATGGACTTAGAGAGAGAGAGAGAGAGAGAGAGAGAGAGAGAGAGAGAGAGAGA
>JAXIVD010000210.1:197494-204994 GCA_036785275.1 Cancer borealis | reverse complement strand
TTCCAAAAAATAGATTTCGTTCTAATTTTCTCGGAAGCTATTAAAGATATTGAAAATATCAATGCAGCATCTGATAGACCTAATCAAACTCTACAACTGTCATAATGAATATTTGTTTTTAGATCAAATTTATCAGTAAAAATGAAACTATCACTTTTTTTTCTTCCTCATTTTCTCGAAAGCTATTAGACATATTGGAAATGTCATTGCAGCATCTGTAGCTCTAATTTGTCTATGAAGGAAATTGTTGTAGATGTTGTGAGAGAGTGAGAAAGTGAGATAATGTAAATGTCTCTTTTTTTTTAGGGTGGGAGGGTGGTGATAATTTTGGTTGCTGTCAAAAAATTCAAAATTCTGATTAAATGACTAGGCCTATATGATTAATTTTTGGTGGGGGGATAGATTAAAAATAGCTCTAATTTGTATATTAAAGAGAACATTGTAGATAAAGTGAGAGAGAGAAAATGAGAAAATATGAGAGAGGGTGGGAGGCTGACAACAATTTCAAATATTACCAGCAAATTAAAAATTCTGATCAAATAGCTAGACTAACAAAGACGAAACTCAACACAACAATAGCTAAATAGTTAATATACATCATACATCACCCACACTATCCTACTATTACTATTACTACTACTATTTTTCTGTCGAAGTACACAGGCTAGCGCACTATTTCCAGGCTGGTTGATAGAGGGAGACGCACCATTTTGCAGCAAGAATCTAACTATTAATAACATGTCCCATTTATTCCAAGGTGGCGGCTCTTGATCATAGCCATAACGAGCCTCTTCCAGTGCATACCCATTAGGAAGGTAATAGAAGGTATTAGGAACGTGTTAGAGTGTTAGGAAGGTTATTTGAGGTGTTAGGAAGGTTATTTGAGGTGTTAGAAATTGTAGGTTAAATTTAGGCTCTTGATCATAGCCATAACGAGCCTCTTCTAATGCATACCATACGGCAGTAGAACCAGAGGATACCAATGCCCCTGATAGATATTTCAAAACGGCTCGTTGAACCATACGTCGCACCAAGCTGGACGAACGATGCTTCCAGTCACCAAATGACTTTCAGTCCCGCACCGACACTCACGCCAAAACTACGTCATCTGCACAACCATCGCCACGCAGCATCAAGAGCGTTCCGTTTGTCAAAAAATTTCTCGTGGTATTTATGTTTCCTGTTGTTGATGTTGTGGTTGAAGGGAACCGAAGGGACGCACTTATTTCTACATTAAGATGTGAATTGATGTTCTCACGTGAGACAGTTCCAATGTCCTTTGAAAAACCTGCTCCGGATTTCACTGTCTCAATCTTCAAAATACATTTTCCTCGCAAGTTTCTTTTCTTTGTTGAGACAACAACAACAACAACAGCAACAACAACAACAACAACAACAACAACAACAACAACAACAACAACAACAACAACAACAACAACAACAACAACAACAACAACAACAACAACAACAACAATAACAACAACAACAACAACAACAGTACTAATCAATCAAATAGACATGCTGGGTGATTATGAAATATAAAAAAAACTCACTCAGCAAGTACACGCTGTTATATTTTTCAATCAAAGCCAAAAATTTTATTTTATTTCGATAAAAATAAAAATACACCCATTTTAAATGTTTTTTAGTGTAGATTAGAAAGGAAGGAAGGAGGCAGGTCAAGGCGTCGCCTGTGCCAGGTATTGCCAGGAATATGTGCCAACAGTATTAAACAAGATACAGGTTTTTCACAAATAACTTTAAAATTTACATAATAACAATATGTTTTTAAATATATAATATAATATATAATAGTAGTAGTAATGATAATAATAGTAATAGTAAACTATCATAAAATATTCAGATCTTAATAATTTTCACAACTATATACTATTTCTAGATTATTATACTATTACTATACTATTCTTAACTATCCACTCATCCCCCATTGCCTAACCTTATTTAAACTATCTTATACTATTTTAAAACTATTATTAACTATTTCCAAACTATCTTATACTATCCAAAATTATCTAAAACTAACCTAACTTAACCTAATTTAACCTTACTTAAACAACATATTACTATTACTAGACTATTCTACTATTACTATCCTACTATCCCAAACTATCTTAAACTAACCTAACTTTACATAAACCTAACTTAACCTTACTTAAACAACATATTACTATTTCTAGACTATTCTACTATTACTAGACTATTCTACTATTACTATCCTACTATTCTACTATCCCAAACTATCTTAAACTAACCTAACTTTACCTAAACCTAACTTAATCTAACTTAACCTTACCTAACCTTAATTAAACAACATATTACTATTTCTAGACTATTCTACTATTACTAGACTATTCTACTATTTTTGTATTCATTATTTTTATACAGGGATTTATTAATAGGAGTTCTGAGGTCATTCTGAGGTTGTAATTAGCGCTAATTACACCCCACTTAGATTATGCAGCTTAATTTTGGTCCCCTTATTATAGGAAGGATATAGGCTCCTTGGAGAGAGAGAGAGAGAGAGAGAGAGAGAGAGAGAGAGAGAGAGAGAGAGAGAGAGAGAGAGAGAGAGAGAGAGAGAGAGAGAGAGAGAGAGAGAGAGAGAGAGAGAGAGAGAGAGAAGAATGACCAAGATGATTCAGGGGCTGAGATATTAACCCTACAAAGATAATTAACCTTACAAAGATAATTAACCCTACAAAGATAATTAACCTTACAAAGATAATTAACCTTACAAAGATAATTAACCCTACAAAGATAATTAACCTTACAAAGATAATTAACCTTACAAAGATAATTAACCTTACAAAGATAATTAACCTTACAAAGATAATTAACCTTACAAAGATAATTAACCTTACAAAGATAATTAACCTTACAAAGATAATTAACTTTACAAAGATAATTAACCTTACAAAGATAATTAACCCTACAAAGATAATTAACCCTACAAAGATAATTAACCCTACAAAGATAATTAACCTTACAAAGATAATTAACCTTACAAAGATAATTAACCTTACAAAGATAATTAACCCTACAAAGATAATTAACCTTACAAAGATAATTAACCTTACAAAGATAATTAACCTTACAAAGATAATTAACCTTACAAAGATAATTAACCTTACAAAGATAATTAACCTTACAAAGATAATTAACCCTACAAAGATAATTAACCTTACAAAGATAATTTACCTTACAAAGATAATTAACCTTACAAAGATAATTAACCTTACAAAGATAATTAACCTTACAAAGATAATTAACCTTACAAAGATAATTAACCTTACAAAGATAATTAACCTTACAAAGATAATTAACCTTACAAAGATAATTAACCTTACAAAGATAATTAACCTTACAAAGATAATTAACCCTACAAAGATAATTAACCTTACAAAGATAATTAACCCTACAAAGATAATTAACCTTACAAAGATAATTAACCTTACAAAGATAATTAACCTTACAAAGATAATTAACCTTACAAAGATAATTAACCTTACAAAGATAATTAACCTTACAAAGATCATTAACCTTACAAAGATAATTAACCTTACAAATATAATTAACCCTACAAAGATAATTAACCTTACAAAGATAATTAACCCTACAAAGATAATTAACCTTACAAAGATAATTTACCTACTTAAATTGCCTCGTGTAGGTCATTAACTGGCCTCTTGCAGTCTCCTCAATTCTTATGTTCTAATTTAGCGGCAAAATGATCATAATTATTATTAATATTAAGTTATTTGAAGGTTCTCTGTCATGTTGATCACGAATATATAATTAGTTGTGTCATTACTATAATATTGACATTTTTCATTTTGTTCCCCGTAAATTCCACCCGAATTGAGGTCGAACATTATTATTCTCCTTTTACTAAGTGAATATTGGTTTTAGAGTCAAGTTATATAGAAGTAAAGTTATAGAGTTTGTTAATGTCTATCTCATACTGTCTTCAGATTTCCAATAACTCGAATACCTATGACGATAACTGAAATAATGTGAAAGAAATGAATGTATAATACTTTCCACTCCTACATCTATAATTAAATTCCAATTTCATTTCACTATAGCTCAATAAAACGGGCGGGCGTTTCATACTCTTTATTTTATGTTCTATACATTTTTTACGTAAACCTCAAACATTTCGAATTATTTCAAAATATAAGATTTATCTCAAAATTTTCAAGGGTGTCCACTGGGAAATTTCATGAAAAATTTCAACACTTCCGAATCTCATGAAAATTATTACAATGATGTTTTGGGTCATAATGAAGATGAATATAGACTTATTTTCATCATTACGTACATGTGTGTGTCTGTGTGTGTGTGTGTGTGTGTGTGTGTGTGTGTGTGTGTGTGTGTGTGTGTGTAACAGACGAATGAAGAAATAACAGAATAACAGATAAACGGAGGAATAACAGAATAACAGACGATAATATATATTCATAACAAAATAATAAATGATTTAATACTATTCTTATATAACAAATATTTTTTATAATAATCAAAATAAATAAAAATAAATAGATAACCAATATTAAAAAAAAAAAAAAAAAAATTTGACAGCTGCTAAAATTATGTCTCGTCCTTCACCAACATTCTTATGATACAAAAAACAAAATAATAAATTAATTAACACCATTTTAACACTATAAACACTTTCCAAAGCCTTTAATAAACCAAAATTAATGAATATATAAACACCAAAATGTCGGCCATGACAGTTGACGTCAGAAAACGCGCGCATGACAATCGTCAGCCAGTATCGCCATGGCAGTGTTAGCGGGTGGGTGTGTGCCTCACCGCTCCTGGAGACGCCCCTCTTCCTTCCCCCTTTACCTCTTAATAACATATAATTAACGCTAATTAGGAGTCATAATGAAGAGGATTACCAAGACATTACTGGATGGATTAAGGTCGTCTGTACAGCCGCCCAAAGTTGAGGAAATACAAGTGATAGAGACCCTACAAGCAAAGCTTTCCAGATAGCCAAGGTAATTATAGCTTAATTACCCTTAATTAACGGACTTACAGGTATCCTATAGTACTAGAAATGTGCCTTAATGACCTTAGTATATGCTATGGAAAGATCATCTCATCATCTTCACTAATTACGGAGATATTGACGAAATCATTAATATTTTTATTGCTATGCATCCGTCCTCCATTATCGCTTAATTACCCCAAATTAACGGACTTACATGTATCCTAGGGTACTAGAAATGTGCCTTAATGACCCTAGTGTATACCATCAAAAGGACACTTAATTATATCCACTAATTACTCAGTTATTAACGAAACTTCATATATTTGTCAATTTTTACCATGCTTACAGCGTCCATTACCGCTTAATTACCCCTAATTAACGGACTTGCATGTAGTCTGCAGTACTAGAAATATACCTTAATGAGCCTAGTATATGCTATTAAAAGGACACGTCATTATCGCTACTAATTACTCAGCTATCAACAAAACTAATATTTTTACCATATATTCCTGTATCACCATCCTTCATTATCGCCTAATTACCCCTCATTAACGGACTTACAGGTATCCTAGGGTACTAGAAATATACCTTAATGACCCTAGTATATACCATCAAAAGGACACATCATTATCGCTACTAATTACTTGGCTATTAACGAAACTTAATATATTTTATTATTTTCTCTATCCATTCTTATTATTGATTCTTATAGAGTCCTTTGCATGGGTAAAGGATCTCTGTGTAGGATATTAGAAGGATGTTTAATTATATATATTAATTATCTAGTAATTAAGGAAGGTAGGGTGTTAGAAGGAGGTTTAATTATGTCTTAATTATGATTATTATTATTGTTTATTTATTTGATTCGTTTTATTTATATTTTGTATTTATTTATTTATTTATATTACTATTATTACTACTACTATTCTACTACTACTACTACTACTACTACTACTACTACTACTACTATAACTACTACTACTATAACTACTACTACTATTGATGTTTCTATTACTTCTATTACTACTACTACTACTACTACTACTACTACTACTACTACTACTATAACTACTACTACTACTATTGATGTTTCTATTACTACTACTACTACTACTACTGCTGCTACTACTATTACTACTATTACTATTACTACTATAACTACTACTACTAATACTACTACTACTACTATTGATGTTTCTATTACTACTACTACTACTACTACTGCTGCTACTACTATTACTACTATTACTATTACTACTATAACTACTACTACTACTACTACTATTGATGTTTCTATTACTACTACTACTACTACTACTGCTGCTACTACTATTACTACTATTACTATTACTACTATAACTACTACTACTAATACTACTACTACTACTATTGATGTTTCTATTACTACTACTACTACTACTACTGCTGCTACTACTATTACTACTATTACTATTACTACTATAACTACTACTACTAATACTACTACTACTACTATTGATGTTTCTATTACTACTACTACTACTACTACTGCTGCTACTACTATTACTACTATTACTATTACTACTATAACTACTACTACTAATACTACTACTACTACTATTGATGTTTCTATTACTACTACTACTACTACTACTGCTGCTACTACTATTACTACTATTACTATTACTACTATAACTACTACTACTACTACTACTACTACTACTATTGATGTTTCTATTACTACTACTACTACTACTACTGCTGCTACTACTATTACTACTATTACTATTACTACTATAACTACTACTACTACTAATATTGATGTTTCTATTACTACTACTACTACTACTACTACTACTACTACTACTACTGCTGCTACTACTATTACTACTATTACTATTACTACTATAACTACTACTAATAATAATAATACTATTGATGTTTCTATTACTACTACTACTACTATCTGTTTAAAGGAAAATTTGAAGTGCTTTACAACAGTACCTCATATAACGTAAATGAAATGGATAGTTTAAAATCTACCATAAATAATGTAATTTCTCGTCAGGATAGTAGTAATAAAAGTGAAAGAATACTCTTGATTACGCCAGATGAGGTGCACCAAGCACTGCGTAGAGTGAGGCCTGGTAAGGGAGAAGGCGAGGGTGACCTGATGTCTGACCACCTCATTCATGCCGGCGAGCTGCTGTATGGACACTTGTCTGTACTGTTTTCATCCATGTTGAGACACGGTTTTTCCCCTCAGGGCATACTGAAAGGGGTTATGGTGCCGCTTCCTAAGGGTCGTTGGGCTAATCTTAATAGCAGTGAAAATTATAGGGCGATTACCCTAAGTAGTTTGATAAGTAAAATATTGGATAACATTATATTAATGAAAGAAAGGGAAAAATTAGTGACCAGTGATTTGCAATTTGGGTTTAAAGAAGGAACATCTTCTACCATGTGTACAGCAATGGTGAGAGAAGTTGTGTCTTATT